>CM053580.1:440928409-440949103 GCA_028627135.1 Pseudochirops cupreus | reverse complement strand
ACTCATTGGTTACAACCCTGCTATATGACCAAACTATTGTACAATGTGAAAGTATTTGCGGATCCTGTACATGATTGCATGCCACCATGGGGGAAGGGGGGAAGAGAGGGGAGAAAATCTGAAACTCAAGTGATTGTGGAACTGAATCTTGTAAATTAAAAGTAAATAAGTAAATAAAAAAAATTTACAAAAAAAGCAATCTAAAGTACTCCTAGGTGTGATAACTAGAAATGGAATGATGTTTTGGACCATGTTCAGTTGTGTATTACTGGCAAGAAGGTTAATGGGTGAGTACTCGGTCATGTACTGTTACATCAGGTGTCCTTCTGTTTTCTTTTAACTCACAAGCCCACCTAGGGCTAAAATGATTCTCTGTATAAACTGATTTGAAGATAACAAAAATACCCATGAACAAGTTTGGTCCCAAAGAAGAGTCAGAATGAAATAATGCTGTTGTATTTTTTTTGTTCTGATTTTGAGAAACCACAACAAAATAGCAGCAACACTTGGGATAAAAGACAGTAGGTCAAAGGGAATTAGGAGAACTGGTAGCTGATTCAGTCTCTTCCACTAATGAGCTATGTGATCCTATTTATAATGGATATTGGAGAACAGAACTGATATCTGTCTTACTGCTTTATTGGTGCTCATGGAGGACTAGCACCTCTGGTGTGAGGGCTTCCTGAGCCTTTTTTGGGGCTGCTCATCCAACTTTAGTGTCCCCTTGATTCTCCCAACTCTCTCCTGTGACTCTAAAGAAGCTTTAATATGTGCAGTGGCCCCACCATGGTCAACTGCCTTGGCAGATAGGTTAAATCAAGTTGACAGTAACTTACAAGCTTCATACCTGTCTGTGAGTTAGGGAGCGGGGTAGGGGGGATATCTACCCCAGGCATCTGAAGACTGCTCACTAGAATGGGCTGCTGAGAACAATTTCTTCCAAGGGCCATGAAGATGGCTGAAACAGGCTTTGTGGAATGCTTGGAGCATGAGCAGATGTTGAAGATGCCAATTTCATTCATTGCATCCTGGGTCATCACCAGTTGTCTTGTCTCTTGTCCAGCTACTAGACTTCAAAGACTCAGGAAGAGAGAGTGAAGCTGGCAGCTTTGTGCAACTCTGTCTCACAAATCCAATTCGTGCGCAAGTCAACATCACCCAGATTTCATTGATCCTCTTTGAAAATGAAGGACAAACAACAATGTAGGCTTTACTGTTATTTTCTCTATGCAGTGTCAGGTAATGTTATTTACTCATTTTAAATTTAAATCCATGTAATAATAAGCTGTGTTGAAATAGGTCCCATTCAGCTTAATAGTCTTCTATCATATGAGTGACATTGCTTTTTATTTCTATAGTGTACTTCCTCTGTTTTAAAAGTAACATATGTAGAAAGTGGCATTGTTACTAAACATTTGTTTGCTGGAATGTTTCCCTAAAGGTTCAAGCATCTTAGAATTTTCACCTGTTCTGCAAGCTGTAATGAATTCTAACTTGGGATAAATTACCCTATTCATTGTTATAACTCAGTTGAATTAATCACAAGGATATCTTGTGTGGTGACCTTCCTACAACCAGTCACATGCCATAGGTAATGTGGGGGAATTTTATACAGTCTACTGCTATAATGTGTACTTGTCCTTCAATGGACAAATAAAACACATTAATCTTCAGGATACCTGATTTGCTGTCTTTTAAGACAATTTTAGAAACTGTAAGTCTTGACGCTTTCAAACCTTTATTTCAAAGAACTAAATCTTTTTTGTTTGACATTTAAAGCCCTTCATAGTTTGGCTCCCTTCTACTTTTCCAGATTTTTTTTCACATTACTCCTTTTTCCACACTCTAGGCTCTATCCCAACGGACTTACTTGCTCATATCATTACAAGAAATTCCATCTCCTTCCTCTGTACTTGTACCCAGGATGTCTCCCATGTTCTCCCTCCTTTCTTCCACATCTTGGAACCCCTGCCTTCTGTCAAGACTCAGGTACTGCTTCTTATAGGATACCTGTACTAACTAATCCCTCTCCAGGTGACTCTGTTTCCTCTTTTGTCTTTGTCTTCCCCAAACCTGGCACATAGTAGGGGATCAATTCATGCTTGTTGAATTAAATTAATCAGAAAAGGTTCATTTGCTGGACAGCTTTTTCTTTCCTTCTCGAAGAGGACCATGATGTCAGGGAGATGATGACATGACTTGCAATTGACTTTGGTTTGAGGGAGGGAGGGCTATGCTAACTCACCAGTCTCACTTTCTCCTCAGAGCCATCTGGCTCCAGTGGCCAGATAACCATCAGGACGACTGGAGATGGCCCACTATGCAGTGGAAGACCTTGTCCCTTTTAAGCTAAGGTCTTTTCAGGTTCTCACTTTGAGTGAAGCAACACCCACTCAGTGAATAGGCCTCTTTAAGAAGCCAGTCAAGGGAAGGCCCCTTTAATCCAAAAAAGAAGAAAAAATAATCAATCTGGGAGGGGAAAACCAAAGAGAAACAGTTACTATTTACATTCACTCTGAGCCTGAAGGGCCCAAAAAACAACCATTAAGTGGTGCTTGGCCAGGGACCTATTGTTTTCCAATCCATGGGATCCACATTGAATTGGGTTGAAGGCTTAGTCTTTGAGAAAGAAATCTAGCTAGGGACCCCAAGTTAAGCAGGCAGCTTTAGTACCTTCCTTTGGGCAGAACACCCTCAGGTAAGTGGAGGGGAGAGAAAGGAAGAGGAGAGGGAGCCGAGTGGCCCAACTGGAACTGGCCAGCTGGGTCCTTTGTCCTTTGTTCTCAGAAATCTTAGATTCTTGAAGGATGTGGTACTCTTTTGACTAATCAACCAAATTCTGATTAAGATAGAGTCTTAGATGAATTTGATTCAGCGATGCTTAGGGCCAGCAGCACTGTCTAGAGCAAAGAACACCAGATTCCCAACGAGATTTTGCCAGCTCCACAACTCAGTGACCACATGACCTTGGACAACTCACTTTTATATGTGTTTTATACCTACGTGTATCTTCATTGTTTCCTGAGAGAATGTAAGTTGACTTGATGGAAGGGACTCTTTTCTTTCTTTCTTTTTGTATCCCCAAACTGGCCCCTAGTGAATGCTTAATAAGTGCCCTTGATTGATGACTAATTAAACCTCAGCTTTCTTATCTGTAGGTGAGATAAAAACCGCTCCTCATTCCTACCTAACAGGGTCCTGGTGAGAGTAAGATCAGATAATAGATGTGGACATACAGTGTGAATGGTAAAAGACTGTGTAAGTACTATGTATGTAAATATGCATATGTCTATGTACACATTTGCTGTTGTTTTGTCATTTTTCAGTCTTGTCTGTCTATTTGTGATCCCATTTGGGGTTTTCTTGGATAAGATACTGATATTGTTTGCCATTTCCTTCTCCAGCTCATTTTATAGATGAGGAAACTGAAGGAAACAGTGTTAAGTGACTTGCCCAAGGCCTCACAGTTAGTAAGTGTCTGAGGTCAAATTTGAACTCAGCAAGATGAGACTTCCTGACTTCAAGGCCAGTGCTCTATCCACTGTACTACCTAGATGCCTTTAATAAAAGGATTTGTTCTGCAAAACTTATACTTAGTCAGAAAGCTGTACCTTTGCCCTACTGCATTCCCCTACCATGAAAATTGAGATCAGTGTTTAGAACTGATGGTTCACAATACCTGGTACATGGTAGGTATTTAATGAATGCGTGTTAATTGATTGACAGCAGTATTCACAATTACATGGAGACATTACATGGAATATTTACTTTTTTGGATGTATAAATCCCCAAAGTTCCTCATTCCTGAAAGAATTGGGGATATCCAGAAAAAAAGAACAATTACTATACAGATTGCCCCTCCTTTCACCCCTCCCCCAAAGTCCTTTCAAGCAAATTATGACTTGTACCATCCTTAGGCAAGATTGGGACTCCTTGGGCAGGATACAACAACTTCAGACTCCTTCATCCAGCTCTACCAGTCACTCACTTTTATGGAACAACTTAATTGAGCCACACCAATTCTTTCTCTCAGCTTTCTTGGCTCTTGACTGAATATCTGGGGTGACTTACTCAACTAACAAAGCAAGTAAGTGACTGGTTAGGAGAACACACTTTCTGGAGGAAAAAAAAGAGATGCTCGTTCTTGACTGGATGCTTCGGTTATTGTATTTTTGTAAACTGTTCTTATTTTACTGTTTTAATGCAGTAGATTTGTTTAAATGCTTTCTTTTTCAACAAGCACTGATGCAAACATGTTTCCTATTTTTTGCTAATGTGTTGCCTTCCTCCAGGGAGGTATTTCACCTGATTAGTGATTTCTTGAGTCCTAGGCTGGCCAGAATGAAGGGACACACATGGCAGCAGCAGTCCCTAAAAACACAAGACTTGACCAAGAGAGTTTAGGGTTTGATTTCAGTTATGTTTCCCTTGTATTTTTATGAAGCGCCTGTGAAACTTGGGAAACTGCAAGAATGCTTTTAAAAGTATGGCTCATGACCAAGGAGGGAATTGTTGAAAGTCAAAAGTGTAATGGAGCCTGGAAACTCTTGAACAGATGTAGCAGGTGTAAACATGTTTCCTTATCTTGCTGCCTGGATTTTACATCCTCCTACAAGATTTTCTGTATTACAGAAAAAGGTTATTTGTACAGATGGTAAACTGCTAAAATGCCCAGAAGGTTCAAGCTCATCTGTGCTTGTGAAGATGGGGAGGATTCTGCTTAGTCTGACTCACAGGTGTTTGGAAAGCTCCGAATTAGTTTCAGGTTCTTTGGTTTTGCTTTGTTTTAACAGATGCCTCAGGTTATACACCCGAAGTATGCAGAATCCACTCATGGTGCCCAAGTGTTTAAAACCAGAAAGAGCTGTCCCTGGAGCAAAGAGGTGGGCCTGGGCTGTTGGCATTGAGTTGTAGGCATTATAAATGGAGGATCTGGGCCACTGCTGTCCCTGGACTGCTGCTGCCACTGTTCTTTTCCTGAATCACCGAGCTGCTTCTGGTCACTGGCTTTCTGCTTTCCTGCCCCTCTTGGTTCTGATCACACATTCTTTTTGGCACGATCACTCCATTACTTCTTCCATGTAACCTCCCTGGATGCTGCCACCATCTCTGTCAGCCTGTGGCAACAGCAGGTGCAGACAGAAGATGACCACATGCTTTTAGATGTTACCTTGGAAATAGCAGCAGTATTAGGAAGGGTGAGTGGGACAAAGGGAGAAGGGATAGGAAGAGCAAGAGGAATGGGTCAGCAACAGAAAGAAAGGAAGAAAATCATGGTATTAGGAATGGACAGGGCTGGCCCACTGAATATTTGGGAAATTGGTGGCATTTGTTTTTTCTGTCTTTCCACTTCACTTTGTATGATTCCTCTATTTCTTCAAGATTTTTCCCAGGGTTTATACTATATTATTTTTCTGTGGGATTTTGCCCATAGCCCATCACCTCAAAGGCGTTAACTGCTAAAATATGTGCTCCCTCCTGGGGCATTTGTACTTAAACATAGTAAGTGCTTAATAATTTTTTTCTTCATTTCCCTTTCTCCTTCTCAAATTCTTCCATATATGTAGCCACCTTCATCTAAGGCTGGAACTAGAATCAGGACATGGTAAGTAACAGGCAGCACAGGATTGCCCAAAGTAGGGACATTTGGGGGGCACACTCTAGAAAAGCTTGTAAATGTGAAATTCCATAAAACGTATTTCCAAAATTTAGGGCATACCTATGCAGAGGTCTGGCTGATAGTACATGTCCAGAATCATGTGTAGCAGCGTCAATCTTGCTTTTCAGGATGAGCAACAGTGGCTGATTGGGTCTAACAATATTAGCTCATTTCCCTAGTAGCATAAGCCACCTGTGTGAGCCTGCTTGAGCCATGAAGGGGGAAGGCCACAGATGGTAGATGATTGAGCCAACTTCCTCAATGAGAAAGCAGAGAGTATGGATATTGGGCCGGGGAGTGGACTATGAAATAAACTAGCACTCAGATCCAATCCTGCCTTGATTCCTTACTCACCGTCATCTAAAACAAATAATTTCCCTGCTCTGTGCCTCAGTATCCCCATCTGTAAAAAAAAGATGCTGTTTCTTTGGCCTTGCTCACAGGTACCTTGTGAGAACTAACACAGAAATAATTATGAACCCCTTCAAAAGCATATGAAACTATATAAAGCAGTGGTTCTCAACCTGTGGATTGCGACCCCTTTGGGGATCAAACGACCCTTTCACAGGGGTCACAGGGGTCGCCTAAGACCATTGAAAAACACATATTTCCCATGGTGTTAGGAACCGAGACACTGCTCCTCTGTCCATCTCCAGGCGGCTCTGCCCACATGCAGATACGCCCACATACAAATATTAAAGGGTCATGGCATTAGGAAGGTTGAGAACCACTGATATAAAGGGATAATAAGAATAACAAAAATTTTTCCCCAAGAATATATTTATGTTTATATGGCTAGAAAGAACCTTATTGATCATCTAGGCCTGACACCTGCATATAGCTTATTTGTACATTAGATATTTTCATTTTTCTCTCTCTTTAGATCGTGAGCTCCTTGAGGAAAAGGATTGTCTTTTATCTTTCGTTGTACTGTGTATAGCACATAGTAGGAGATTGCTAAATGTTTATTAACTGACACCTCCTTTCCCAGATAAAGAGACTGAGGAGCAGAAGAGCAAAATACCCTTGAAAAAATTAAAATGCATAAAAACAAAATAGGGCACCAAAAAAGTAAGATATAATGTGATTTTTCCAATTCTTTTTTTTTTCTGTGCACATACATTAATTCCTTTAACACACTTGCATTAGCACTGGCATGGGTGCAGGTAACAGCACCTTTTAGAGGCAGCCATGATGTAATGGGTTGAGTACAGTCAGAAAGATCTGGGTTCAAAATCTGTTTCAGACACTTGCTATCTGTGAGACTCTGGATGACTTTTCTGTTAAAGTGAAAGGGCTGGACTAAACTGCCTCTGTAATCCTTTCCAATTTTGAATCTATGATTCTCGTTCCTGTGACCCTTCCACACCAGCTCATTCTCTGTGATGTTTATCTGTATTATTCAATAATCTTCCCTAGAGAACCCACTCAATGATACTAGAGGCCTCACTTGGGTCCTTTTACAATATTCTACTCAATTTTTAAAACAAAATATATATACCATTTGATGAATACCAAGATATTAATCAGGGAGTCCATGTATGACCCCTGATTCTCACTTTATAACCCACTCCCCTCGTTTTACAGCCACACAGGTCCCCAGAGATGTTTTTCAGTCCACTTGTCATGCACATCTTTGTTGGCAGTCAACCTAGAAGGGTGCCAACAAGTCTTTGTCTCAGACTGCCAAAATTGAGAGGATACTCACAGTATTTCCAATTCTCCAGCAGCATAGAAAAAACAGAGGTTATCACCCAGTTAACAAGAATAATGAGTTAACATAGGAAGCTGCCAGATGTCAAATGCTTCTTCCCTTGGGCTGCCTCACACTGCAGGTGAACTACACCCACTCACTTTCCTCCCATGACAGAGCAGCTTTGCTCATTGTTAGTAATCTGCTGAAGCTTACTTAGCCCCTCTAGGTTATTCCATTGACTTGGGGCGGGGGTAGGCACTTCCGAATTTTGTTTTTTGTAGGTTCCAGCCTTCCATGGTGATTCACAGTTATAAAACCTCACCGAGAGAATATTGATACTTAAATGCAATTCAACTCAACAAACATTTATTAAGTGCTTACTATTCTGACTCAGTGGAAGAGTGCTGGGCCTAGAGTCTGGAAGACCTGAGATCAGATCTGGCCTTACATGCTTGTGAGTTATGTGACCCTGGGCAAGTTACTTAACCTCTGTTTGCTTGAATTCACTGGAGAAGAAAGTGTCAAACCACTCCAGTATCTTTGCCCAGAAAACCCCACAGACAGTTTTGGCTTGGTAGGGTCCACCAGCTCATGGAGAATTGGATATCACTTGAAAACTGAACACAACATTACAGGCACTGTGTTAGAATCAGGGCATACACAGATGAAAAGCAAAGAGGTCTCTGCCCTCAAGGAGATTAAATTCTACTGGGGAATTAAAAATATACACAAATAAATACATTCAAAGTATGTAAACAGTAATTTCAAGAGAGATGTAGTGCCAGTAACTGAGGAATTGGGCTAGAGGTATTGAGGATAGAAGGTAGAACTTGGCTTCTAAGGAAGCTAAAAACGATCCAGCGTGGAAATGTGGAAGAAATACATTATAGACATACGGGGACTACTTTAATCTATCGATCAATCAGTAAACATTTATAAAGCATTTACTGTGTGTCAGTCAGCTAAGCTCTGGATATACGAAAAGAGGCAAAAGACAGTCCCTGCCTTTAAGGAGCTTACAGAATACTTATATAATAATCTACTTGTGAAAAGGCACTGGGGCAGAAGATAGGATGTTATAGATGGGAAATATCTAGAAGACATTTGAATGACAAAAAGAGTATATGAGAAAGGCATGCTATGAAATGAGGCAGGAGCCAGCCAGACTGTGGAGGACTTTCAAGGCCCTTAAGAAGGTGGGATTTTTGTGTCAGGGAGCAGCCTGGGATCATTGAAAGAGTGGCTTACTTTCCCAAATTAGATCCAATCTGATCTCTTCTTCAGCTTCAGTTCTGGATATGACTTATTTTCCATTCATGGCATCTATATAAGATGCATGTGGCCTGCTGTAGTCTTGATAAAATGAATTCCAAGCATTCTTAATCTGCTAAATTTGGGGCCCCCTGGAGGTTCAGCCCCAGGCTAAGTAACCCTCTTGTCCATTCTTCATGTCCCTGAACTAGCCTTAAATTCTACTTTTTCACGTTTCCCTTTTCCCCTTCCAGATTCATAAAGCACTCATGTATATACTTTGAATTATTTTGTATTATATTCATCCATCCCTTTACTAGCTGGCATGTTACACAAGAGACAGGCACCACGTCTCATCTAAGCCTTTTACACACTCACCACCTCCTAAGCCCCTAAAAACAGGTGTACATACAGAGAGACACTTAATATGTTGTGGAGTGAAATAGAATTACGATGCTCCTGAAATACTAAAGTCCCAGGAACGCCTTGTGCCTTTCTTTCCTGCCTTTATTTTAAGGAGGTCAAGGTGCTTAAAATTATTTTGTTAATTTCTATAAGGCTAGGACAAGGACAAAAATTGTTCTTTATGCTTTTAGGGGAAACAGTGCTCCATCATGCAAAAATTCGATGTGAGAGGATGATAAAGCACCACCATTAGGTACTTTAGCTCTTACAACTGGCAATAATAGCAACATTTTCCCCCAGAATACACCCCATCTAGATAGGGGTGCAATAGTACAGAAGGATAAGGGACCTAATAAGGGACCAGGAAATCTTTGCAGTGGGGTCAGTGGAAATGAACTTCCTGGCTGCCTGACAAGCAAAGCAGGAGCTGGGCTGGAGAGGGAGGGAGAGGCGGGGCTGCCTCACCAAACAATGCGTAGAGAGAAGCCCCTCCGCGACTGTGTTTGCCTGAGAGCAGCGTAGAGGGCCTGGTTTCCTGGCAACCGGCCACTGAGTCTTCCCTCCATGGAGGCTCATCTGCCCCTAGAGGGAGCCCATTGGCTGTCAGCCTCCTACCGAGCCCTGTGTTTAACTAGCTCCCCTTGGGACCGCAGGCTGGCGCTCTCTGAGAGCACGATTAGAGCCTCAGTCGGGAGGACTGGTGGAAGGCAGGCAGTGAGTTGGTGAAGCGTAGCTATGGCCATCCTGGACTAAATCACCAACCATTGCTGATGGACAGTTACAGAATATTCCTTACACGTATGAGGTGTAAATGCTGTTTATAGATTCCAGCTCTGAAAAGCTCACGCTCTATAGATTCACTACGTAGCTGGTTTTAATGTTTGTGTTTTTGTTTTTTAAGCTTAAACCAAGTCACTTCTCACTGTATTTTGAAATTTCACCCCCGAGACTGGGTTTTATGCTCAGGAAATGATGAGTGCAATTTCACCTTTTCATTTAGATGTTTTCTAAAATCAGTATTTTATAAATTACAGCCCAGTAGAAGGTCGATGTGCCATTTTGTTGTAGCTTGACCCCAATATCTCCTACAGCCTAGCTCAGATTGGGGAGAATAACATTTCTGGCACAAAGGGGACAAAAGCGAACTGGACAAGTTCACTATGGGATATGAAGCTCTGTGTGGGTGTCTGTTATAAATACATAAGAATAGTGAGGAAATGGAGGAAGAGAAGTGTTCTCTCTTGCGTAGCCTTGTCAGGGCCTTGACTTCCCCTCTACCATATTACCTGAGACTCCAAAAAAATCTAATTTATAATCATCTCCCCCCTCCCCCCAGCTCACCCATTCAAAGATTCACAGAAAGCCTAGATCTTAATGGTTCCAATTTATATCAGGTTAGTAATGACTCAGTGAGACAGCATAGCTATTGAACTGTCAACTGGACCAAATGGACCCCTCTAACCTGTGGATGACCAGAGCCAAACAGAGCAGGGTAAAAACAGGAGGGTCAGGAATCAAACAGAAATTTAATTTCCAAGTGAGGGAAATGGCTTGCAAACAAGGAGGTAAATTTAGACACATGTGCCAGGGCCCAGTCCCTAGTGGGGGACCCACTTTGGTGTAGGCAGATCTCAATACTTATACTAGTGGCTACATGGTGAGTTGTAACCCCGACAATGTAGGGTAACAGCAACAATGTGACAAGTTGGATTCATAGCGAGCCTTCATGACTGGAACTTTTCCGAGCTTGTCCAGTGTTTGTCCGAGCTCAGAGAACACCTGGTGCTGGTCAAAGCAAAATAATAATTATGTGAGATTTTGCCAGAGGCTGAGATCATCCAGAGGGTAAGCGCAAAGGATTGTTGTTATGCCTATCTCAAGGCACAGCTTGCTTGCTGGGTCGTAGCTCTGGAAAGCAGAGTATCTCCTAATATTTTACATAACCAATCACTAAAGTACACAGATGAGAACTCCAAAATCCAGCATCCAAAATGCTTGCATTGGCTGAAAAGGAGGCTCGAAAAGAAAAGAAGAAATCAACAAGACTCACTTTGCCTTCAGCCAAGATCATGTCAAAACTTAGCTGTGAGAAGAATCCCAGTGCTTCAGGGCTCCCCCCCACCTTCCTCTTTTGTTTCTCACACTTTCATTTATTCTTTCAGCGTTCCAGTAAGTTCCAAATTCCACTTAGGCCAAAGCAACTTCAAAGGTTCCACAGAGAAAGCAGTCAATGACTTGAATGAGGCCAAAGTGCTTGAAAGGAAAAGCCAAGAAGTGCTCTGTGTGTATTTGTGTGTGCATGAGCATGTTCACACACATGTTTTTAACATTAATTTTCCCAACAATTCAAGAGGATGGAGTGGGATGGTTTATGAATATCACAAAATATGTTTCTTCTTTTGTAAATCAATTCAGCACTGTGTGTCTCTAAAAGGCAAATGAAGTTTTTATTTTCTGGGACAATGTTGAT
Source organism: Pseudochirops cupreus (assembly GCA_028627135.1). Classification (NCBI taxonomy): domain Eukaryota; kingdom Metazoa; phylum Chordata; class Mammalia; order Diprotodontia; family Pseudocheiridae; genus Pseudochirops; species Pseudochirops cupreus. The sequence continues at coordinate 440,937,622 of CM053580.1, read as the reverse complement.
CTAATCTTGTAAAGGATGAAATCCTCTGATTCCTGGAATTTTACCATGCCCTCTGACATTTCAGTACAACCTTTTGAGTGGAGTGACAGTATTTTTCTTCTCTCCTCAGATGGTAATGAGGTGTTCCTAGCCTGTGGATGGACATAATTCACCGAGGAGGGAGCAGTTGGTCTTATGGTAAGATTTTCTCTCAAGTGCTCACTTTTGCCATTCTTCAGTAATTACTTGCATATGGGAAATAAAAGAGTTCATTTGAGTCCATTGTGTTGCAATCAGGATCTGGCAGTACCAAATAATCAATGACTATGTAAATGAAACGATGGCAAATCTGTAAAACAAAACAAAAACAGCAAGAGAGAAAGACACAATGATATTTTCCCTCCCTAAGAAAACAACAACAGCAACAATAATTTTCCTTAGTCTTGTTATTTGAAGGAGACTTCTTGAATTCAGACTGCATTCATTCCTGATGATTGGATGGCATTGGGTACCATTCAGCTAATTATAAGAATTCTTTTTTTTTTTTAAGAATTCTCTTTGATGTATTAAGCTTCAAGAAAAAAGAAACCTTCCTTTTAAACTAGTTATTTGATTAACAGAGTGCTACCTCATACACTATTTTGAAGATAACCAAAGTAGAAAATTGAACAGTAACTCTCTTCTTTTCTGAGTGTAAAACCTGAGTTTGCTGATATGGCTCGGGATGTAAGGAAATCCACATTCCAGGAAAGAAGGAAATTAAAATTATCTTTCTCTCTCCTAGGCTTTTGCAAAAGACCCATCTCTCCACTTTGCCCTCCCTTTCACCTTAACTTCCATAACACCTGTGGTTTGCTGGTGCTTGATATTGGTGACTTGTCTTAATGACGATTTCATTTTTCAAAAGGTGAAGGAAATAAGGAGAGTTGTAATTATAGCCCTAATTCTGACCCATAGGGAGGAACTGGGGACCTTGACAGGAAGTGAGAAATCTCATTGAATTTATAATCGAAATGGAGAGAACTCTGGAAATAGTCTGACTAATATATCTATATCTGCATCTATAATCTCTATCCTTACCTATCTATTTATATTTGTCTATATCTACATTTATATCGAGATAAATAAGTAGATTCACATCTGCATCTTTCTATCCCCCAGATCTTGGGAAAGTAGAATTCAGGTAGTTAAGAGGAAGAAGGAAAACTGATTCACCAGGGTAATCATCCAAGAGCAATGGGAAGCATTTAATGACATTTTAAAACAACCCCAAATGAAGAATGGGGGAACTTTAGAAAGAAAGCAATGTATACGTGACCACCTTCGATTTTTTTTTGAGAGACATAGCTAAGATGGAATCAGAGACAGGTAATCTATATTCCAATCAAATTGGCCTTCTTGCCTATTCTATCCCCTTTCTCTGGGTTTTTGTGCAGGCCTTCCTCTCATGCTTGAATTTCTCTCCTTCAGCTCTGTCTTTTAAAATCCATACCTTCTTTCAAGTCTCAACTTAAATGCCACCTCATATATAAAGCCTATTCTCTTAACTCCTCCCTTCAACTACCTACTGCCTTTTCCACCCACTATCCCCAATCCCCCTCCCCAATTATTTGTACTTAGCATGTTTTTACTTACTTGTGTTTCTCTTATTTCCTCCAACAAAATGTAGGCAAAAGGTCAAGGACTATTTTGTTTCTGTCTGTATAGCCTGATACACTGACAAGAAACTCTGAGAAACTCTCAGAATGAGTCTTTTGTGAAAGCAAACTAGGTCATCTTTTGCTTCAATTATTATCTAGTCTTTAACTACTGAATGGGCATTTCTTCAGACAAGCTGAGACCTGGGAAACACCTTATCTTAAAAGGTCAAGGTCTCCCACTGCATCTGAGGCCATCACTAGTCATCTTGACCTGTGACTTGCCACTGGACTCAGATGACTGTAGCAGAGAGAGTGAGGTTGATGACTCTGCACAGCTCTGCCTCACTTAAATCCAATTCACTTGCAAGTCAAGACATCATCCTTCTGATGTCATTGGTCCTCTTTGGGAACTAAAGGAAGAACAACAATACACACACACTGCCTGATATATAATAGTCACTGAATGAGTGCTTAAGAAAGAAAAGAATGCCTGCATATGAGTGAAGATGAATCATGCTATCTATTCACCTCATACCAGAAAAATGATGAACTTATAATACAGAGAAACATGCATTTTGTGGCATGAAATTTAGTATTTTTTAAATTTGGACTATGCATGTTTATGATGAGATTGGGTTTTTGTTTTTTTTTGTTTTTTGGCTTTTTTAGCATTTACTGGGAGAGTCAGTGGGAGGGACAGATGATGAAAAACAAAAAATAAATTAATACATTATTTTAAAAGAGGAAGATGGTAAGAAAGAATGAAAGAGAAGAAGATTAATATGGTTTCACAAAAAGTTGTAATAAGACAGAATAAAGAGAAGATGGTGATACATGCTAATGACAAAAAAATCAGAAAATGCAATGGAGATTTAATAACTGTGTTTGGGACAAGAATCTTCATTCTTCTAATAAGATATTCCAAGGTCTAGTTTATAATTTTAGGGGTAATCTGCACTTCCGGATTCCTGACTGGCTTTGCATCAAAAACCCTTACAGATGGCAAAACTACAGTTTTTTATCTTTTCTCCTCCCTCTCCCCCCTAAGGAGAGAGACCTGACTACTTATAGATTATTTTTCCTTTCAAGTTTCCTTTCAAGTTTCCCTACTGCTTCCCTGCTTCTCATACCACAATGTAAAGTAGATACAGAACAATAATTAGTAGCAACCCTCTAAAATGTATTTTTCTAACCAAGAAAGAGCACATTTCCCCCCCCTCCCCAAGAAGCTATCCTTTCCCTTTAATACCACAGCTCATGACAAATCTGACCATGTTACTTGTCTTGCTTAAGAAGCTTCAGTGGCTCCCTAATACCTCTAAGATAAAATATAAACTCCTCTGTTTCTCATTTAAAATCATTCTCAGTCAGGATCCAGCTTATCTTTGCAAACTGATTTCCCCTTGCTCCCTTTCATGATCTCTACAGTCCAGTCAAACTAGATCATATTATTTGCATAAGGCATCCTACCTCCTAACTGCCTATGTAACTTTGCACTGGCTGTCCCCTTTGCCTCAAATATTTTCCCCAATCACCTCTTCTTAGTACCCCTAGATCCTTCAAGTTTCATTTTATTTGCTACTTCCTACAACAGATTGTTTCTAATTCCTCCAGTTGTTGGTGTTTCTACCCACAAATCTATGCATATATGTATCTATTTTTCATGTATGCATCAGTGTGCATGCATGTGTATGTAAGATTTCCATGTATAGATACAAAGTTATGTGTATATCTTGCATTTCTGTACCTGTGGCCATAGTAGAATGTTAGCTCCCCAAGGACAGGGATGGCTCACTTTCATATTTGTGTGCCCAGTCTATAAGCTGACACAAGGTAGTTGTATACAAATTCATATTGAGTGATTGATTTTTATTAAATAGCATACCCAAAGGTTCACAACCATATCTCCTTTTCCTGGGATATAATATTTTGACACCTGGATAGCAAAATGTTTAAGTGATTTCTTCATATTTAAGGGGGAAAAATGAAGCTTATGAAATAGCATCTTCCTCATTCAATATGAGTATGAGTTTTTTCATGACTTTCACTTTCTATTATTTTATTATGGCAGATGGAAAGACATTTAAACCAGTGATTTTGTTTTAAATTTACTTTTCAAATTTAGATGAAGAGTTAAGGGGGCCAGATGTGTGTTATGAGTCTATTTTGAATGGTACAGCCAGAAGGGAATCTTAATGGATAAATTACTATAAACCTGTGGTAGAGCTTTATAGATGGCAGTGGAAATGTGTACACTAAGTTTATTATAGTGGTGTTGAGGTGGGTTAGGAGTAAATGTTTCAAATGGGCTGATGGAACATGATATAGGAGCTGGGTATCAGAGCTCTGGTTTGTTCTTTCTGCCTATATTCCCTGCAGATTCCCCACTACCACCCCAAGAAAAATGGTTCTACTTTGTCCTGACAGAATTTGATTCTATTGGATTGTTCTATGACAAAGCAAAGGAAAACCACACTCTGCTACTAATTTTATGGATTTAGAATGGAAGACCTTCTGGTTTCAGGGTACACTAGAGCTAGCTCAAATCAGCTCTCAAGAGCTGACTGTTAAATTTTCAGTGTGAGCATTTGTACCTTAGAAATCAGGAATCATTAAAATCAGGGCTTGCTTTATTATTTCGTTGATGGTCCAAATTTAAGAAAATGATGCAGAAAATGTTACTAATATATATTAAACATAAAAGTGTTTCATGTCCTTTTTGACTGGAGAGTCAGTAGTTAAAAATGTGCCAGAACACACCTGATCTAGTCTAGGCATCTCATATTATAAATTAAGTCCCAGAGAAGTAAAGTGAGCTATCCAAAGTCATATAGCTGGCAGAGGCAGGTTTCATTTGGACTTTCTGATATCCAATCTAGAACTATCTCATTATGTTGAATCAGCTTCACCATTAACCATTAAATTCCACCAGTCTGCTTACTAAAGCAATGCTCACCCAGTGAGAGTTTAAGAAGTTATCACATAGTTAGGGATGGGAAGAAGAAAGTTCAGTTCTCTCAGGCAGAAGCAAGCTAGATGGCACCATGGAGGGTTGATGTCTAGGCTGAGGAGGATTGTAGGAGCTGAGGAACAATCACATTGGGTACACTGATGTTATTTTTTCTTATTTATTTCTAATCACCTAATTAGATATGTATATACAAATGCGCCTGCATTAAAACAAAAAACAAACAAACAAACAACAAACCTTTAAGGAAAGCATTGTAGAATTAGGACAAGAGTAAGGATTATGGGGTCAGAGATTCAGAAACTGAAGGGACTCAAGAAGCCAACTAGTTCAAGTCTTTCATTTTACAGAGAAAGAAACTGCAGACCAAATAGGTCACCTTTCCCAAGGTCATAGACAGTAAGGGTGAAAGTTAGGATTGGAACCCACATTCCTCAAGTCCTGAGCTAGTGTTCTTTTTTACTGTTCCATGGAGTTTTCCAAGGTTGGATGGTGGCTAGGTCATGATCTGATAAGACAATCTACCCCAAACTATAGACTAACAACAAAAAAAGCAGTCCTTTCCTAGAAGGGGTGAGGTCAAAGAAAATATATCACTTGGGATGGACACATGGATCCGGTTGGATGTGACTACTTGATTGTAGCATCTTCCATGCTCCATTCTGTTGAAGAGTATCACGGTGTGGCCCAGTATCACATAGGCATCACTTTTTATTTTCTGTAGTAGAAATCCTGCAAACCATATTGCACGAGGGGAGAACAAGAAGAGATCAAAAGACTCCATTTTGCCTGTCTATGTATCTCACGGAGGGCTAGGTTCTGCCTTCTCCTACTATTCCTTCTCTCTCTTGTTGAACACATTAACATGAACACAGCTTAATAGTGATGCTATTTTATGACAGTGGAAGTGACTTGAGGTTTTCCGCATCTCTGGGGCAATGAACATGGTAATAACTCACTTTCAGAACTATTTATAATCAGCACCAGACAAAGTACAATCAGATTCTTCATCCCTGGCCTATTTGTTGGCTTTAAAAAGGTATCATTAGAATGGTTGAATAAAAGATGCCAAAATTAATCCTGACCTGGCTGATCCCAGACTGACTATATACTCTGTTTTCTTCCATTGTCATTCTAGCTTGTGGAGGTTATAGAAAAAAATAATGTGTTAGAATAGTAACAATAATGTGGAATGACTTTCTTATCCTCCAGTTTAAAATACTGCATCTTGTTTGGGTGAAGGTAGCTGGTAGTGATGACTCCCCAAGTATTTTAGTGAGACTGAAGATACTAGTGACCACCTATCTTACTTGTAATGAGCATACGTACCATACCATAGATCCCATAAATGTGATATACCGTTTGTAAAAAAGATTCCCCAATGTGCTACCCTGCCCCAAGTTGGCAAACTATTCAATAACCTTAACATATAATTCTCGATTTGGAACTGGAAGAGAACTTAGAAGTCTTTTGGTCTAACCACTCATTTTACATATGAGGAAACTGAGGTCCAAATATACTAAGTGACTTCCACAAGGTCACACATATAGTAAATGGTAGGACCAGGGTTTGATTCCAGATCCTGTGACTTCAAATCCATTGGTCTTTCAACTGAGTTCCCAAGCTGATAGAGTTTAAAAACAAACAAACAAAAAAATTGTGATGAAAGTATGAGAAAACTGAGGTTTTGAATTCCAAAGAAAAAATTTCCTGCAAAGAATAATTTAGATTCTCAAGACAATGGCAAGACAGAAAAAAATCCCAGGATGTTTGATCCCAGAGCTGTTGTTCTGGTATAATGACATCCTACAGTTACAATGTAAATCATTCAAAGAAGTTATGTTTATTTGTTTTCAGTCGTATTCAATTCTTCATGACCCCATTTGGGATTTTCTTGGCATAAATACTGGAAAGTTTTGCCATTTCCTTCTCCAGCTCATGTTACAGATGAGGAAACTAAGACAAAGAGAGTTAAGTGACTTATTCAGAGTCATATAGCTAGTAAATGTCTGATGACAAATTTGAACTTAGGTCTTCCTGATTCTCTAAGCCCAACGCTCTATCCATTGTGCCACCTAGCACCCTTTAAAGAAGTTACGTTGGATTTAAAATTGCTTCTCCTGGTTTGAGTTCAGAAGGGTCTGCTCAGGGCCCTTATTATAGGCAAACAAAAATACAGAGTCCCTGAACTGAAAAATCAGAAGATCTGGTTTTGGATTCTGCTTCTTCTCATTGTTTTGTTTTTGTTTTTTTAATCTGTGAAATGAGCATGTTAAATTATAGTGTCTCTAAGGTCATTTTTAGCACTAATATTTAACAAAATTAAAATGGTGACTCATAGTATCTCTCTGATGATAAGTGATGCCTTTCTCTGCTCCTGAACCTTAAGTCTTAATGTAATTTCATATAATAATAATTGATATTCATATAGCACCTTAAGGTGTGTAAAGTGTTTCGTACACATTCATTTCAGCCTTATAAAAAGTCTGTGAGGTGGCTATGATTATTATTATTATTATCCTCATTTTACAGATGAAGAAGTATAAGAGATCAGTAAATGTTTTAAGGGAACCTAGGTCTTACTAGCTCCAAGTTGGTATTCCATTCACTTCACCCCAATCCCTATCATGGTCTTCTTGGGATAACCCTTTGTTCCTGAAGATTATGTAAGCAAAGTTTATAGCCTAGAAAGTCTTACTAAGCCGATGAAGCAGCTATGTGCCACAGTGGATAATACAGTGGGTCTGAAGTCAGGATGACCTGAGTTCAAATCTGGCCTCAGACATAATAGCTCTGTGACTCTGTACCAATCATTTAACATATACTTGCCTCAACTTCTTCATCTACAAAATGGGCATAATAGCTATCTATTTCTGAAGGTTGTTGTTAAGCAAAAATTAGATAACATTTGTAAAGCACTTTGCAAAATTTAGCTTGTTTTATAAATACAAATATTGTGATGTGTTGCTTTATAAATGCATATATATTATAATTATTGTAATCATTATTTTTGCTGTTGTTGTTTAGACATAGACCAGCAACAATGATATATTTCTCATCTAGAAGCCAGTAGAACTAAATATGGCAAGGCTTATCACTAGAAGGGTGGCCATAGAAATCAATAAACATTTATTAAGAACCTAGTATATACCAAACACTGGGAAAACTTTCTATCAGAGTGTGGAGTGTTAATAGTATGTTAATGGGGCAGGAGGGAGAATACAATATGCCCAGAGATAAAATCACAGCCTTTTTGAAATAACAAAAAAAAATTATTCTCTGCCACATTTCATAAAATTATATGGATAAATTAGCAGCAACCATTTTCATGATTAACTATGTATCCCTCTCTGAATTTTGATCAATGCACATGATCAGAGTGCATAACAAAAAAGGGAATGTGGCAAAACCTTTTCTTCATAGTACACAAAATTGCTTCATAGCAAAGGTTAAGTCATTCTCTAAAGATAAAATACAGAGAAAACAATAATAAAAAGTCTTAACATCGTTGAATTTTAGAAATGAAAGAACTTAAAGATAACCTAATATATTTTCCTCATTTTATGAAATTAGAACATGGATTCATTTCTATTCATGCATGAGTGCATATCATATGCCCATTAAACAGATTCCTACTATGTGCCAGTCCATTATGGGAATCACATATAAAGACAGAAACAAAAGTCAAAGAGCTTATATTCTACTGTGGGGAAACAATATACACAAACATAAGTAAAGACAAAATATATTCAGAGTAAATGCAAAATAAAATTGAGATAGCACTAATAACTGGAGGAATAAAGAAAGAGTAGTCACATGATCTTGGGAAGGAAGGGAAAGAGGAAGGGAGAAAGAGAGGAAAGGAGAAAGAGAAGAAAGGAAGAAGGGAGGAAAGGAGAGGAGGAAAGAAAGAAAGAGAGGAAGAAAGAAAGAAAGAAAGAAAGAAAGAAAGAGAAAGAAAGAAAGAAAGGAAGGAAGAAAGGAAGGAAAGAAGGAAGAGAATTGAAAAGGAGGGAAGGAAGGAAGTGAGGGAAGGAAAGGAAGTAAAGGAGAGAGAAAAAGAAGCCAGGAAGAGATTATAGGTAGAGAAGAGAGATTAAATTCCAGTCAAGGGTTAAAATATGGATTAAGGCAAGGAAAGATGAGTTGGTGTATTAAGTACCAAGAACACAAATTGGTCAGTTTGTTTTTTAAAGACAATTCATGTGTAATAAGATTTGAAAAGAGGTGCTAGAGCTAAAATGTGACTGTCTTTCCACCAGATCAGAGAAGCACTAGGGAGCCCTTCTATCTTCTTGAGCTAGGGAGTGACATGGACTGGCCTTGGCTTTAGAAATATCAGTTTGGAAGCTGGAAGTTACAATCGACGGGAAAAAGAAGAGATTTGAGGCAGAGAACCAATTAGGAGAGCAATATAGTCTGGTGGAAAGATCATTGTACTTACAAAGCAGAAGACCTTGTTTGGAGCTCCAATTCTGATATGTACTAGTTATATGACCTTTGACAAAATCATTTAACCTCTCTTTGACTTGGTTTTCCCACAAGTAAAATAGAGATAAAACCATTTGTATGATCTACCACACAGGGAAATTTTAAGGGAAGTACTTTGTAAACAACAAAGCTGTA
>CM053580.1:440868886-440927909 GCA_028627135.1 Pseudochirops cupreus | reverse complement strand
CTCTCTTTGACTTGGTTTTCCCACAAGTAAAATAGAGATAAAACCATTTGTATGATCTACCACACAGGGAAATTTTAAGGGAAGTACTTTGTAAACAACAAAGCTGTATATAAACATGAGCTCTCACTCTTGGTTACCCCCCACACTTATAAATAGCTTGATTTTTACTTTATCTAACAAATAAAATATAAAACCTAAATATAGAAAGTGTTACCAGGTAAAATGTCTGGAAATCTCACAACTTTTTGTGGGCAGTGAAGGAATTTGGGAACCTAGGTGGTACAGCAGATAAAGTGTTGTGCCTGTAGTCAGGAAGACTCTTCTTCCTGAGTTCAAACCTGGCCTCAGACACTTGCTATCTGTGTGACCTTGGGCAAGTCACTTAACCCTGTTTGTTTCAGTTTCTTCTTCCATAAACTGAACTTCAGAAGGATATGGCAAACCATTTCAGTATCTCTTCCAAGAAAGATTAGGCCATAACTGAAACAACTAACAAAAAAGAAATTACTTACCTTTTTTATCTAAATGAGAGAACCAGCAGTGGTCTTTCAGTAGGAATTTTTTTTTTGTGAAAACCATTTTAGAGAGGAAACATAGTATAGTGACTTTAGAGTTGGTCAGAGCAAAGTCCTGGGTTTAAGTCCTGGCTATTGTCTAGGTGACACTGAGGAGGCAGGCTAATTCTCATTGTCCCCTAGCAAAAGACTATAATCCTCAGAGCATGTAAAGATTTATTAATAGAAAAAGATAACTCCCTAGTAGTTTCTTATACCAATGAAATCATCATTTTGGTTGAAAATAAACCTACAACATATGAGTTAATCAGCTCTTTGCTTCTCTTCCACCTTTCAATTCCTTATTTCATTTTCCAGTTTGGCTCCCGGATATTTTCTTCTGTACAAGCTAACTCAGTATCACACCAGGTTGCAGCATTTGGATGTGTGATCCAGACTACAAAAACAGATATTTCTATCAAAATCTAGACTCCTCACTTGCATTTTCAGTCCCCAAATTCCCACTGAAGATTTTGCTGGCCCTACATTTAGACACAATGCCTACTTCAAAATTTTTCTTTCTGTTTTAAAAGAGATTTAAAGTCTTTGTGTAATGGGACTATTTTCCAGGTTTGATTTGAGTTTCTTTTTTCTATGTTTAGACCTGTATACCCATGAGGCTTTGAATGAATATATGCAAAACATTAAAAATGGAAAAAAAAATACCTATTATTAACTCTAATTTTGTTCTTTATTGAGTAGAATTAAATTTGTTGAGAAACATTTCATATTTTGAGTCTAGCAGATTTTTTGCTTGGAGTATGCAGCTACCTTGTTGCTTTTCAAAGGCAATAAAATAATAATTCAGATTTCCCAATTCATATGTTGGAGTCTTCTGTGGATTTACCGTGGGGGCAGAGAATTTGAATCTTGCCATACGAGGAGTGGCCACTGTGGTTTCAGAGAGTGTGATACTGCTTTCTACATAGCTGGATTGGGAGGTTGAAACCAGATAATAACACTGCAATATGGTAATTTTAGCAACTAGGGGTTTTATATATGTGCTTGTCTGACATCTTATAGAGCTAGAGATCTGTTTTGTTAGGTATCAGTAAACTCACAGGGGTGAGAAAGCTGTCCCATAATATTTTTCTTATTGCTACAGAATTACTCTGGCTAATACCATATCCTAGGAATCAATGTATTGCACAAATACGGAAAGCCAAAAGGAAAAAAGAAAACATAACCACTAAGGGAAACTAATAATGAATAACCCACAATCCCAATGCACCCTCTCACTCCCTGGCACGTAAGTGTGGCACTGCTTCCTCTTTTAGCTGACACAAACTTTTAACAAGCAATGGGGGATTTTTTTTTGGAAGCTACATTATAATACTAAACATGAGAGAAATAAGAGATTCTACTAAGGCAGAGGGAGTGGGGGAAATGTCTCTTTTTTCTCTGGAGGACTTTTGGAAGCCCACTCCCTCCCAACAGCCAAAGAATCATTGATATATAGAAAGAAAGGAATATAAAGGCTTTCATTTAAAGACAAGAAAATTGAGTCACAGGGAGGGAAAGTGATATAACTCAGGTTAAAAAAAACCATCCTTCAAATATGGTTCCTAGATTTCTAAAGTAAGGATTAGAAGCCTTGAGAAAGGACTTGTAGTAATAAGCTCTCTGTATGTGTCTAGGAGATTCAGTGTTAATAGGTAAGGAACTCCCAGACTGACTGGAATAAATGTGTTCCTGAGATCAGACTGAAAGAAAAATTGACCCTATAGTCAACTTGATAATGTCCCCATGGGTATGAGGAATGCTGGGTTTCTTTCTCCCTTTTTTTTTTATGCTTCCCTTCTTTCAGAACACTCCACTATCAACTATACAAGAAAGGTTAATGATTAGAGCTGGGTAGAATAAGAACGAGCTGTTCCTAAAGGCAGAGGACTTCCTTACCAGAGGTGTTCTGACTGAAGCGGGATGGCCATTTGCTGTGCTTCTGGTAGAGGTATAACTAGAAGGTCTCTTAAATTCCTCCAAACTATTAAAATATGGATGCAGAGGAGCTGAATCTAGCATTAACTATCATAGAATTACGGATTTAGAGTTATAAGGAAATTTAGAGGTCACCAAGTCTGATCCTTTCTTCTTAACAAAAAAGAAAACATGGAGGAGATGGGTTAAGCAACTTGAGGCAGGACGTGAGCTTGTATCTGCCTGACAAATTCATTGCTCCTTCCAGTTGAGTAGCATGGTGGATAAGAGTGTTGGGCCTAAGGGCAAGCAAGTTCAGATTTAGCCTTAGATACCTTCTAGCTGCATGATCTCGATCAAGTCATTGAATTACCACCTGCCTCAGTGTCCTCATCTGTTAGATGGGGCTAATAATAGAACCTACCTCTTGCAATTATTGTGAGGATCAAATGAGACAATACTTATAAAACATTTAGCATAGTTCCTGGCATGTAGCTGGTTGACTGCTGTCCTTTGTTCTCAAAGAGGACCAAAATGACATCCCCATGCTGGAGTCAAGGTACAGCGCGTCCAAGTGGAGCCGATCAGACCAAGGCACATAATTAATGCTTGTTTCAATTTATCCATCATGCCTTGCTACTTCTCAAACCTTCAAAATATTTTTCTATTTAGAGAGATTTATATGACTATGGCAATATAAAAGAAATCAAATCAGAAAAATGTAAAACTGTGTGACTAATTATGACCCTGTGATGATGCTGAAGTGTATTTCCAAACTTTCAACAGGAAAACGGTAGGTTAGAAATGAAGAATGAGACATTTTCCAGCTTGGCCCACGCGTTGACTTATCATTGCTTGGCTTTGCAAATGTGTTACACGAGTAAGGGCTTCTAGTGAGGGGGGGACAGAGTATGAGGGTTGGCGGGGATAAAGTGGGTAGTGGTAGCAAGAGGAAGGAAGGAAGGAAGGAAGGAAGGAAGGAAGGAAGGAAGGAAGGAAGGAAGGAAAGAAGGAAGAAAGGAAGGAAGAAGGGAGGGAGGGAAGGAGGAAAGGAGGGAAGAAGGAAAGGAGGGAAGGAAGGAAGGAAAGAAAGAAGGAAGGAAAGAAGGAACGAAGAAGGGAGGGAGGGAAGGAGGGAAGGAAGGAAGAAAGGAAGGAAAGTACAGAGGGAGAGGGAGAGGAGAGAGGGCCTCAATTTAACCTCCAGGATTAAGTCATTTAACCTCTAGGAGCCTCAATTTCCTCATCTTTAAAAAGGGTTGAGCTAAATGTTATCTAAGATCCCCTACAACTCCAAATTATGATTCTATGAATTTCAGAACTGTCACACCACTAATAACTGGTCATTCAACCTTTATTTGACAAATTACTGAAGAGAAACTCCCTACTTACCAAAAAACCCTATTCTACTTTTTGATGGATATGACAAGGAAGACAGTTTTCCTTATAGTGAGGTTAAATATTTATTTCTGCACCTTTTATCCATTGCCTCTAGTTCTTTCCTCTAGACCCCTACAGTAAGTCTATACTTTCTATGTGATGGTCCTTCAGATATTTGGAGAGAGCTGTTCTGCTGCTCTTAAATCTGCTCTTCGATAAACTAAATATCTCTGATTTCTTCAGTTGATTCTCATATGCATGTCCCCTCACAGTCCTGGTCATACCCATCTTGAAATATGCCTCTCAGAACTGAGTAGAACTCCAGATATCATCTTACCCAGTCAATATACTATCTCTCCTAATCTAATCTCCTAATCTCTCTTTGTACTGGACACTGTGAATCTCAATGCAGCCCAAGGTCTTTGTGGCTTCTAGGTTACACGGTTGACTCATATTGATCTTGCCTTCCCTATGCCCCCCCCAGATTTTTTTTTGATGGGAAATATTTGCCCCTGTATCCTACATTCTGTATTTGTAATGTTGATATTTGAGCCCACATATAGAATTTGTCTAACATTTATTATTGAATTTCATCTCATTAGATGTAGCTCACAGTTCTAACCTGCCGAGATATTTCTCAGTACTGATTTTGTCATTGAGAGAGAAATGATTCTTGACTTGCAAGTGTTCTAAAATCATTGTGGTCTCAGTGCCATCCATCATTTTGTGGCTGAGCACCATCTCCCATACCTCAAGGAGATATGTCAATGGCAAGACGTGGTTCAGACCTTATACTCATCATAGTACAGATTCAGGAGAATGTTTTGTGGATATCTCCCCTAGACCCATGAGTTGCCTTTGATCACTGAAGATTATTCTAGGGAACCAAGGTAGAACTGGTACCTTAGTGGTACTCTCTGGTGGGCTGTTACTCTAGGAAAATCTCTTCCAGAATGGACCACACCCCAAAGACCAAGTAAACCTCTAACAGCAAGTCTGGAGTTTTCCAGAGGATCATTATTAGAGTCTAGAAGGGGACAACCAGCTAAGTGGGAGGACATTACTAAAAACCTTTCAGATCCCCTGGAAATTCTCCATGGTAAGAGTCAACCCAAGTCGAAGGTGGAACCCTCAAAAAAGCGGTAGACTGAATTCTCTGTCCTCAGCTTTTACTCACTGTATCACTATATGGTGGAGAGGAAGGTGGGTGTATTAAAAACACCAGCTCATTTTCCTTGCAAGAAAGGTTAAAGAGTAACCTTTGAGATTCAGGGTTTGTCATCCAGGGGCCAGCTGCTATAGAAAGGCAGCTGGAAGTAGCAACTGAAGTCTTTCTTCTCCATCCAGTCCACAGTGGCCATCTGGACAATGCAAAATACTGGCAAAGAAACTTTTGTCTTGCTTTTGTTTTCAGATTCAGACTGAGATGAATCCCTTCCTGCTCCATGCTCCAATTACAATATAAGCCCCCTTTACCCTGCCCTACAGTTTTGTAATTGGGAAGGCCTTTCATGCTTTGTAAAGCCGGTAAGCTGATGACAGGAAGGGCTAGCCTGTAAAAGGCAGCAGCACATCTGTAGGAGATGGAGGGAAAACAGTTGAATGGTTTGCAAAAAAAATCAAGTAAAAACCATTGCAACTGAGAATCAAATTCAGATGCAATGACATTTTCTGGGGAAACACTGGACTTTTTGGCCAGGTTGTTTAACCTCTCTTCAATACTTCCCCTTCTTTTCATGACACAGCCATGCCTTGGTGTAGGCCCTCCATCACCCCACACCTGGATTATTGCAATAGCCTTCCAGTTGATTCCCCTTCCCTGATTTTCTCCCCATCTCCCATTCCTCATTACACTCAGTTCTCAAATTAATTTTCTTAACTCCCAGGTCTTACTATATCACCCATACTCCCATTTGATAAATCTCAGCGCAGTTCTTCTTTATTCCTATAGAATCAAATATAAAATCATTTGTTTAACTTTGAAAACTTTTCATAATATGGTCCCATCCCACCTCTCCTAATCTTGCATTTTACCCCACTCCACGTACCGTGAGACCCAGTGACATCAGCCTTCTTGCTGTTCTTTACACTCTATATATTTTTGCTATTTAGGCCCATCCCTGGAATATTCTTTCTCCTCATCTTTTTCTTGTGACTTCCTTCATGTCTCAACTAAAATCTCGCCTTCTGGGAGGAGACTTCCCTGATCTATGATCTTTCTGTGATCATCTCCAATTTTTCCTGTATCTCTATTATTTGTATGTTGTTTGCTTGTCTATTCTCTATTGGTCTTGAGATCCTTGAGGTGGGGGACTGTTTTTGCTTTTTTTGTTCTTTTTTGTATTCTCAGCACCTAGCACAGTGACTGGCATACAGTAGGCACTTAATAAATGTGTATTTATTTGACTTGATGTGATCACATTTATTCTTTTTAAATCTACCAGCCAAGCCTTGCTTGAGCCTCCCATGGCTGGTACAGTTGGATCCTGGCAGGTAATCTGAGTGTGGCTGTTAAGGAGGAAGCAAAAGAACTAAATTAAGTACAACATGTTGATAAGAAGGCACGATTCTCATTGGGGAAATTCAATTCTTAGAACATATGCTGAGCCAGGGAGGGCTGATCCACCACAGATGGATCTGTTGCACCAAACTCCCAAGCCAACTGGAGGATTTGTGGATTTGATTATAGACCTAGGAAAATTCGTTCCAAGGTCATCTGACTTGGCAGTCCCATTCAGGGACACATTTAGAAGAGACGATTATGTGACTGACCCTCCCCCTGCCCCCCCACTACAAAGAAAATCCTTCTGACCGAAAAGAATTGAAAGTTCTTGGAGAGATGAAGGCAGTTCTAATTATTTGGCTCTCATCAATGCTGCCAATTCCAACGAAGAACCATTATCTGGAGCAAAACAAGGAAATTGTTGATTGATGAGCTGGCAGTGTGAATGCCCCAAGAAAGAAGGGAAAGGCTTCCCCACTATAGATTTATCCTGGGGAGAACTTTTGTCAGCTGATCAGGCTGACTCAGGGCTGGGGAAGAAGGGACGAAGTAGATACAGAAGACCCAAATTTCCTCCTGGTGTTCCTATCTAAAAGGATTCCTTTGAGGCATGAGGAATGAAAATATTCAGCCCAAATGGGAGGCATCTGGACCAACTATAGAAGTGTTCTTTAACACATGACTTAATATCAATAGTGCTGAGATTTTTCAACAAAAGGACACCCTCATCACTTATGAAATCCTGTGTTGCCCCAGGCCAGTTCCAGCAAGAGATTTGCTCAGGTGGAATGATATTAATACTCGCTTACAGTAGACTATTACCACTCAAAATATTTTGAAAGCAAATATCTTGTGGACATAGGACGCAATTCTCTGATCACCAACAATATTCATCTTGACACAGGTGTGGTCTGTATCACTTGAAGTCAATTTTAATTATGACATATAGTTTTGTGTGAAGCTGAAAGGAGCATATAAATATGTACCCCATAAAAAATGAATATACATGCAAAGAAGATGGATTTCCAACCATGGTTGAATGTGGTTTAGGATGAAATTCATCATTTCTACCATATTCCAAGGCTGGATGTCTGTTTCACCAAGAAATCCAGAAGGTACCGCCCATACTACCCTCTAGTTTTTTTTTTCAGTTTAAACATTCATCCAACAAAAATCTTGAAGATACTTGGGGAAAAAAAGTCTGAAGTATTGTTTTTACCTTGATTGCTTGAGTTTTTCAATTGGGGTACTCAATGTTATCAAATAGAATGCATTGAGAGCTGATAGTGTAAGCCTGGGCAAATCAGTAAATCTCTCAGTGCTCTGGGCACCTCTTTTAAGACTCCATGGGGCAGAGAAGGTAGAGGAAGTTCCTTAACTGATGATTCAGATGAAATTATAGGTTTGGGTCCTAATGTAAAATAAAACTGAATACCTACTGTGTTCCTACTCCTTGTCAATGCTCTATAGAGAGCACAAAAGAGTAAGGGGGCAGATTCTTTGCATTTTTTTTTTTTGTGCTGCATTGAATATTCCACCTAGAATCCTAGCAGTGGAAAACAGAGGCAGAAATGTCATGAGGCACCTTTTTTTCCCTCTAAAACTAGAACAGATGATTCTTGTCTCAAATTCTTTCTTTAGACAATCTTGGCTCCAGGAGATGCTGTCACTCTGTAACTAAAATTTGACTGCAGTTGAAAAATGCTGATGCATTAGAAATTTTTTTTCCTTTCCAGTAAAATTGGTTATGAAATCTTAAAAAACAAGGCATGAAACAAAAGAAAGGGCTGCCTTCTAAAAGTTGTGTATTTCCTCATACATCTTAGAATATCAGTTATTCAATCCACAAACATCAAATATTGGGATCAAACTTCAGGGCTTTTATCTATGCCCAAGACATTACATTCACAGGTAGTGCAGTTTTGGGATTACGGGTTCAATGAGGCTAACAACTCTCAAAATAGCTCTCTTATACCACACCCTAAGGCTGTGTGGTAAGTCATTTTGTACTTGTGTTTTCTCATCTTTGAAAAAAGAATTATCATTCATTTTTCAAAGAAGAGAAAACATGAGCACAGAGAAGTTATGTTACTTATCAAAAGACGCACAGTTAGTAAATGGCAAAGCAGGATTTGAGACCAGGACTTCTGACTCAGCAAGATAGAGCCCTTGCCCTCATGGACCTTATAGTCTAGTAGGAGAAATACAACTTGTACACAAATAATTAGAATACAAACTATAATGTGAAAATGGAATTAAGGTGCCACAAAATATTACCATAAATCAGAGGAAGGAAGGGAGAGTCTATGTGTGATAGATTGTGAAGGAGACAGAAGACTGGGCTGAGAGTCCGGAATATCTGAGTTCAAATCCTGCCTCAGACATTTACTAGTTATGTGACCCTGGGCAAATGACTTAAACTTTGCCTGCCTTAGTTTCTTCAACTATAAAATGGGGATAATAGTGTTACCTACCTCCTGGGGTTATTGTGGGGATCAAACAAGATTTTTGTAAAATGCTTAGTATGATGTTATTATATGTTGTTGTTATTTAGTCATTTCAGTCATGTCTGACTTTTCATGATCCAAATTTTGGGTTTTTTTTGGCAGAGATACTGGGGTGTGTGACCATTTCCTTCTCAGCTCATTTTACAGATGAGAAACTGATGCAAATAGCATTAAGTGACTATCCACTGGGCTACCTAGTTGCCCTCCTGGCACAGAGGAGGTAAATAATAAATGCTCGTCTCCTTTCCTTATACATCTTAAATATCTTTCTAAACCCTTAGAATGTTCCTTACACATGGCCGTTATTCAACAAATACTTGACAACAATGTTGATTATGGAAATACCTTGAAGAGAGGCAGTTTGATACAGCATTGGACTTAGAGTCAGGAAGACCTGGGTTTGAATAATACTTCTAATACTTGCTGGCTTTGTGACTCTCAATGGCAAATTTCTCTAAACCTCAGTTATCTCATCTTTTAAATGGGAATAACAATTGCAATTCCTTCCTTACAAGGTTGTTGTGAGGATCAAATGACATTAGTGTATGTGAAGTGCTTCACAAATCTTAAAATGCTGTATAAATGTGTCCTGATCTATTGCAGGAACTTGCATTAGGTTTTGCAAAAGAATTAGATGGGACATTACTGTAAAACAAAAACTTTTTTTTATACGCATAAAACTCAGTTACAATAATTTTAAGCAGGGGGTAAGGTTAAAATAATGACCTCTAGGGTCCTTGGGATTTCTTCTTCAGCATTACGGAGTTTATTTTAGATGAAAAGTTCAGTTAGGAAGATTCCTAACATTTAGGCAAAGGTTGGGTTTTATGCCTCAATTTACATTTACAGCTATTTATCTCTAGTTACCTCTTTGTGTTTGAGAAAAAATAATTTATTAGAAATATTTGAATAAGGAAATAGCTGATTATGTTGTATCTATAGACAGGTATTGAGAGGAGAACTTGGGAAAAATTCCATTTTTTCCAGGACTTCCTTCTGTACCATGGTTTTCTGCTCTGAGATGCCTGTAGAGCCAATGACTCTCTTCAGTATCTCCCTTTTTGCTACAGTTCCGTATTGTCTTTGTTCCTCACAAGTATGTTGGAATACCAGAATTGTACTAACTCCTCTACTTCTAGACCTTTAGAAAATCTATCTCTGGTGATGAGATAACATTCTTTTTATACAAATTCCTTAGAGTATGACCAATTCTATCACATAATAGCTTTGATTGATTCATGAAGGTGTACAGACCTTGTTCAAACTTGGCTTTGATTGAATCTGAGAAGACATGTTCCTACATGATAAAAATGATCATTTTTAAGTAGATGGAATAATTAATGGGGCCCTAAGATGTGGTGTATCTCACAAGGGAAGATCTGTGGCTTAACAAGAGATATACCATGAAGCCAGGGAAAAGAGAAGAAGAAATAAGGATATATCTCTGTCATAGTCACCAAATAGATAACAAAACAACCAAAAACTAGAGGGTCAGGATTCACAAAGTCCAAAATTTAGTCAATGGCAAGATAGGAAGACAACAGGAATCTAGATGGAGCTGGAAACACAGAGTCTGGGCATTGGGTGGAATCATCTTCAAGCTATAACAGGAAGTGGAAAGGGATCTATGATCTGGCAAAAAAGCACCTCCCGACCTGTTACTCAGGCTATGTTGAGCTCTTGTCACTACCCTCTAAATAGGTTAGGACCTAGAAACATGAATGAATGAGTCAGTCAGTTAATTAACAAATATTAATCAGCGCTTGTTGTATACCAGGCATTATGCGAAATGTTATAGATATAAAAGAAGATAAAAATATTGTCTCTGTCCTCAAGAAGTCCACATTTAATGTTGGAGACAACATGCAAAAAATGTACATGCAAAATATTTACTGGGCAAAAGAACAGTCTTTCTCCAACTACTATTAGGATCACCAGAAAACAACAAGAAATTCAGAGGTTGTTAGCGTGCTTGGAGGCTTTACAATTTAAGAAATTGCTTCATGAGAGACAAAATAAAATTACAAATCTTTGAAGGTACTTGACAATTGTTCATTTTTTCTCCCCTAGTTCTTTATATATTCTATCAGATGTCTCTCTTTCTTCCTTTCCTTTCAGGTTACAGTATTTTACTATGAATCCAAGATAAGACTGGGGCAAACAAGTGGGCAAATTGTAGGATTAGCTGAAATTTGTGAGGCCAGGGAGGGAGAAAGTAAAGTTGTGAATTGCAGTTTTGGAGAAGGCTATCTTGGAGGTCCTCAAAGTCCTTTTCACATTTAAAGCTACACTTCTCCATAGCTGGGAAGAAACTTACAAACTGTCTAGTCCAATGACTTCTTTTGCAGATCAGAAAACAGGGTGAAATAGGTTAACTGACTTGTGTGTGGTCATATGGGTGAATAAATCATGAAGGCAGTATTTGAATCCAGTTTCCAGGATTATGGGATCAGTATTCTTTCAATTACAACATGTTGCCTGCCATCCACTAACTTTGTAAAGTAGTCAGTGGAGTATTTTTTTTCTTATTCTTATTTCACAACTGAAGTAATTGAGGCAAAAAAAAAAAATCCTTAACTGGCTTCTCCAAGGGCACATGCCCAGTAATTGGCAGAGATATGGGTGAAATCTAAGTTTTATGACTTCCAACCTACTGGCTTAAAGTGATAAATACAAATATTGACGTTTATTTTTTTTCTTTTTTTACCCACATCCATTCTTCTGTTCTTGCTAGATGTGGCAAGTCATGAATGACCAGTGGGGTATACTAATGACATGTAGTATAGACAAGACAAGCAAACAAGACCATATCTGGAAAGAAAGGATTCATAAAGTGACACTAGAGAATCCATAGTTTTCTTGCAGCCATAAAGATTTAAGAATGACTTGAAATTTCGGGAAGTAAGTGAAAATGTTCACTGTCATTGCTCTTGGATTCCACTGGAAGAATTAGTCAGAAGGCTTCAGAATCAGGGCATGATTTTAGTCTATGTGTCTTAATATAGTTTCTATCTGTTCAAAGAGCTACTGTAATGCTGAGAATGTATACAGGAAGTAAATAAGCAAGGAAATAAGGTTGTTTGTGGAGCTTATTGGAGTCTGATTAAGACGGCCAATGAAACGGTAGTTCCAATTCACCTTGGTTAGGATTTTAGAGTGAGTCAATATGATGAAGAACATTTTGGGAAGAAAATGGCTGTTTTGCTCACTCTTTCATGGCCTGAGTTGTTACTACTCAGGGGAAAACAGTGAGTTATAGTGAGGAAAGTGTGAATAGTGGATGAATCAGGAGATCTGAATTTGAGCCTTGCCTTAGTTACTAACTATACAACCATAAACAAGCCATATAACCTTTATGAGCTTCAATATCTTCATCTGGGAAATGGGAATAAGAATAGCACTATCTCAGAACAGTGTTTGAAAATTTGATTATCAAATGAGATAACATATGTAAAGCTCTGCAAACCTCAAGGTGTTGTGTTAATATTAGCTTACCCTATTATTACTCATTGTCCAAAATAGGATCTCTGTCAGATGTGTGTTTTTGTTACTTTTCTAGATTTATTGAGTATGAAATCCAATGAATGATATAGCTAGCTGTTTCTCTGATCACTGGACTTAGGATGTGAATGGCAAAAATCCTTCCCTGTGTTTAGTGGGAGAGGAAAACCCTGTTTCTCTTGATAGCAAAAGGGGCTAAACTTATAATCCCCCTATAGATTTTCCAGAAGATAAAAGATGGAGTAATTTAGAGGGGACAGAGCCACTTTCTACTGTGTAAACTGTTTAGTAAATCTCTTCTCCTCCTGGCCAGAGCCTCTCTTTAAAAGCCTTTTCCTACTCTGGATCTTTAAAGAGATGGGTCACCTCACCCTACCCCAATTCTCAAGCTGAGTTAGACTGATTTCAGTACCCAGTATGTTAATTAAGAAATAATGATCTTAACAAAGGGCATTTCCGGGGGATTAATGATGGACTGGGTGAGCTGATGGTGTGAGACTTTTAATTAAAAGTGGTGCTGGCTTCCTCTGTTCTGTAATGGGAATGAGGACAGGAATGAGTTTCCCACTGAAATGAGTTCCACTATTGCTTACAAGTTCCCTCTCATGTTTAAGGAGATGTTTTGTACTTGCAATCACTAAAACTCCCAAGGGAGAGTACTCAGAATTCCTATTTATCCAGAACCATTGGAGAGTAGGGAGGTCTGGTTAATTGAATATTCTGATTAATGAAGAGTTGACAATATGCTATACACAGATTAGTAGTTTTCAAGGAATTAGAATTTAATCTTCAAACCATCACATGTAAATTATATCAAAAGTTGAGTACAAGGAAAACCACATTATTAGAATTTTCCAATTATTTGCTTTCCAGTTAAAAGCCGTAGGGGTACTTTTGATACTTAACTATAAGCTCTTTGAGGGCAGGGGCAATATCTGATTCATATTTATATTCCTGTTGCCTAGTATAGTACCCTACACATAGTGCTCAATACATATGTGTTTATTATTGAATGCACCAGTTAATTTATTGCCTATTAGGTTTTAAAAAAGGGAGAAAACATTTTAGTGTATTTGCAGTAGCTATTATAGTAATATAAAATAAAACTTTGGTGTACGAGATCTCACATCTCCCCCACCTTATATTTGGGGATTGGGAGACAGGGTAATTTGAGTGTTCTATGATGTTTGTTTTTCCAGTCAACCTAGCTTACAATCTCAGTCATTCTTGATACTCCACTCTCCCTACCTCATGATATACAGTCAGTCACCAAGTCTTCTCAATGATACCTTCACAATATCTCTATATAAAATGAATGAGCTTAATTTACTGTCCTTTATATATATTATACTACTTGATCATTTGTTCTTCAAAACAATCTTGTGAGATAAATGGTGAAGATATCATCATATCCATTTTACACGTGATGGAATTGGCTCAGTGAAATTAAGTGATTTACCTTTTGTTCACATAGCTAAAAAAGCCTGAGGTAAGATTCAAACCCAGATCTTTCTAACTGAACAGCAATGAATCTACTACACTGTATAGACTGTTTCTCATATGTGTTTACATATAATATAGATACACACACATATATATGCATAAATACATATATACTATATATACATTATTTATGAATATCTATATCATCAATTCTCTCCAATCTTCCTCTTTTCTATTTTTCTTTGCACCCTATGCATTCCTTGTAGATTGTTATACTTTTCAGTGCCACATTTTTCAAGATTTAGGTTGATTTAATCATGCATTTCTCACAATAAGATAGAAATTTTCTTCCCTGGTACTCTCTGTGCTGGTCTCCCAGTCTCTTTGTAATTCTGCTGACCCTACCTGTCCTTCAGCATTCATTAAATGAAGAAAAACACCTTGACTATATTAGGTGGCTGAATAAAGCTGATATGTGTGGAAGAGTTTCTGAATCCAGTTTGGTTCCCATTTAAATTGTGCTTTGTATGAGATGTACTACTGAAAAGAACAAGGCCCTAAGGGTCATATTTCTTTAAAACAAAACATACACTCCCATTATGTGCTTCTGCGGCTGATGATTATGTACAAGTTATGTGTATGGAAATGAAATGTAGTCATGGTGAAATGCATCTTATTCCTGAAGGACTTTTCACAGCTATGATCTACTTATTTTGTGCAACAAAAGTTGATTTTTCCCCCCATCCAATGAAATAGTAATGGTTAGAGTTTATGCCTTCCATAGCTATAATGTAATGGCGGCCTGAAAAGGAGCAAAACTCCCATAAAAAATGTTAAATGATTCATAGACTCTTCATAAATCGAGATCCTTATGGCTACTTTTGGAAAATTAATATGAATGTGTAAATAAACAGAAGCCATCGCCTGCCGCTCATCTCATCTTACCCTGCTGCTATCAAGACTATAATCCCTAGCAACTGATAAATATGGAGGAGGCCATGTATAACGGGAAAAACTTTTTTTTTTAATGTACTGTACAAATGTCTCACTAACTAGTAATTTGGTGACAGAATTTAGTGAAATGCTTGCGCAGTAAATAGGTTTCTCTTTAAACATAATGCTCTTTTCCATTTTAACTGAGCATAAAATTGTATCTTTAAAGATCTGTAAGCAAGAAAGGCTTGATGCCTCTTGAACAGTTCAGTGTGACATATGGTCTTAAAAGCAACAGTTTTATCTACTGCATACAGTATCTGCAAATTTTAGCTAATGTTCCTGTGAAAACAAGTAGGGATTTATGCCCAAAAAACTGGAGAAGAAAAAAGTCTTTGAATTACCATATGTGGGAAACAAAAAATTGTGTATATATAAAAAGCAATATAGGCATTTATGTATCTATAGCTTTTAAGAAACAGATGCATCCCATTCTAGCTATGTTTCTACTGCATCTATGGATGCATATTATATATACATACATACGTGTATGTATGTAAGTGTATGCTTGATTTGAGCTTTTCTCTACTCATAAATAATAGAAAGATCTGAATGTGGAAAAACATGCACAGTATATGATAGATCTCAGAAAAAAAGTAAAAATGAAGTTTCATGTTAAGTTAAAAGAAATGGATAGATGATTTCCCTCTAAAATGGAAGTCTTTCCCAATGAACTCTATGCCTAGTCCAAGTCTGTGAAATAGCCTATAGATTGATTCATCACAGAATACCTTGAACTATTGAAAAAGAGAGGAGAAAGCTATGGCATATGCTGGGCAAGTTTTTGATAAGACTGGAACAGCTAGTAAGTCAAAGAAATCACTTTAAATTTATATATCTCAAAAATAAATATTAGCTCCAAATGAATTTCAGAAGAAAATCAAGAGTTATTTTCTTTTAAAGTGTTTGTACATATTCAATCTCTGTGCTATTTGTTGAATAGTCATAGTTTTTTGGTATTTTTAATCACTGAAAATCAACAACAAGGTTTATATTAGGCAGTCTAAGGAACTAGGCTACTGCTGTCTCACTTGAAGATTTGGATGTGGAAGGAAGTTGAAGGCTCTGGCTCAGCCCTCTATCAATTATTATAGAAACAGTTTCCCTCCCATCCACAAATTCACACCCTTGCCAGGTTATAGCTAATTGGTTAGAAGGCTGTATAGTGTAGTAGGAAGTACAACTGACTAGTGATAGAAGTCTACAACTTCTGACACCAAATGGCCTAAAAAAGGAAAGGACCCAGAAGGTTCCATCAAAGATACAACTCACATGACCCTTCAACATAGATTCATCACAATCAATTCCCTTGGAGGTGCTCCTGTTACCTAAAGCCTGAGTTACATGACCAATGGGGCACATGTTTAGGAGGCTTACCAGAGGGGCAAAACACTTAGAAAACATCTTCCAGAAGCATAAAGAATATTCAGGAGAGGCATTAAGCAGACATAAAATGGGGAAAAATAAAGTTAGTAATAACTGGATTATTTTGTCTTTTCTGTCTCTGCCATTCCACCCCCCCCCCCCTTCCAGCTATGGCCTCCATATACCTATGTCTCAGATACACACACACACACACACACACACACACACACACACACACACACACACACTGCTTATTATATAAGTGACAGAAATATAGGGCCAGTCAAAAATCAGAGGTATTGCAACCAAGATGGTTGATTGCTTCCCAAGGTTTAAATGTTTGGGTTGATTTCAGCCACTGATTAAAAAGAGTTATTGAATCTTCCCTACGCAAATGTTCCTGTTCCTGGCCAGCCTTGAGTTTCCATTGCCTTGGTTCCCTGTTATATTAACCAATGAGGAGTTCAAAGAAGCTCTAATCCCAGAATTGCCAGTTACTAGTTATATGGCCTTGTGCAAGCAATTTGAAATCTGAGTTCCAGTTATTCATCTATAAAATTGAGGTGTAATGCATTCCCACATTCAAATTTAGAGCTACCATTATTTGGGTTCAAAATGAGAGCTTATAATTTGTCTCCAGTCACTATATAGTGTGTTCTCTATCAAAAGGCAGGGCATACAATAGACATCAAATAGTGAAACATCTAAGTAGGATAAAAAAAGAAAGTAAGGGGCGACTAGGTGGCGCAGTGAATAGAGCACTGGCCCTGAAGTCAGGAGGACCTGAGTTCAAATCCAACCTCAGACACTTAACACTTACTAGCCATGTGACCTTGGGCAAGTCACTTAACCCCAATTGCCCTACAAAAAAAAAGAAGCAAAAGCACACACACACAAAAGGAAAAAGAAAAACAAAGTAAAAAATGGAAAAAAAAATTAAGCAGTAGAATTATTGTATCCTCCATATTTAAATGGGAACATTCTGTCTCACTGCCCCACTTCCCCAATGCCCATAAATGAATACATACTTTGTCAAGTCAGTAGAGGAAGAGAACAATTCCATGGAATGCTCATACTCTAAGGTAGGAAAGAGTTAATCTGCATCTTCCCTAAATCTCCACTTGAGGAAGCACCCACATCAGCTGTGCTCTCTGCAACCCTGTACCAGGCCTTAACTCCCCACATTATTCCTCCACCTTCTTCACATATGGGTACTTTCCTCCAACATGCATTGTCTTCTCCCACTAAAATATAAGCGACTTGGGGGAAGGATTTTTGTTTGTGTAATCCATATATACATGCATATTCATATACATAGATGTTTCCAGTGCCTGGCACACAGTAAAAGCATAATTAGTGCTTTATCTGTATATCCTTTGCCACTGTTGATCGAATTGTATCTCTGCAACCGGGATCTGCTATAGCTCTATCCTGTCTCTTTCTTTACTTCCAAAGCTGTTATTCACTGAACTGTTGTTGTCTTTGAAATTAGCATCTACCAATGTGGCTGCCTTGCAAGTATTCATATTCCTCAATGTGTTTCAGATCTAATCATCCCATTTTTAGCTCTTCTCTTAGCTAGGCCTATAACATGCCCAAATTACACACAAAAGGATCCCCTTGGGCAGTAGCCAAGGCCTTGCTTACTTTCTATCCTCAGATAGGTCCCTAGGCTTTACTCATAGCTGAGGGAGGGGTGTTAATATTTGTCACGTTGTTTTTACCACATCAGAATACAGGTACGTGTCCTATACATAGTCAGTACTTTACCCAAGTCTCTCTTAGGTTGAGAGTGAATACTTATATATTCCTTTCCACCTACCCATCCAACTCATTTAATGCCCTTGAAAGTCAGTGTCTGAACCCCATACAAGTTGTCTTGAAATTTTGATAAACCTCAGGTGACATTTAACAACCTCAGAGAGGGAAAGGCAGGCTTGGCAACTTTTGCCTTCCATTACTGATGTGAAGACAAAGGTCTTTATCCCCTCCTGATCTGTATTCCTGCTTCTAGTCTTTCTCTTTTCCGATTAATCCTTGATACATATAGCTTCCCCCCAAATGTTCCTAAGGCATAGGTCTGACAATGCCTCTCCCCTTGTTCAAAAATCATCAACAACTTCCCATTGCATTCAGTATAATTTATCAACTCCTCAGGTTGGCACTTGGGGAAAAAAGAATATTATAAACAAAAATCTTAGGATCATAGACTAGAGTTAGAAGATACTTCAGAGGCTATTCAAACCAATCCCCTCATTTTGCAGAAGAGGAAACTCAGGCCCAAGGGATGGAGGGACTTGCTTAGGGTCATAGAAATAAGGGGCAAAACAGGGATTTAAACTAAGGTTGCTTAACTCTAAGCACTCCAAGCTTGATGTTTTTTTCCCCCTGTACCACAATGCCATCACCATGTACCATCTGGCCATAGGCTGTTTTTCAAGATGTTTTTCCTAGCATTGTCATTCACACCCTCTGTCCCAGCCAAACTGGTCTGCTTGCTGTTCCCTGAGCTCACCATTCCACCTCCCATCTTCATGCTTTTTGCAGACCCTGCATCCCCTACCCTGCCTCTATCTGCTTGGAAACATACTCTTTCCTCTGCTCTTATGCTAAGGATCTCCTCTGATTCCTTCAAGGTGCAGGTGCCATGGATTACACAAAAGGTGTTCCTGATTCTCCTCCTCATTAACATTCTCCCATTCCTGAAATGATCTTGTATTTCCCTATCTCAACATATTCTATCCACTTCTTGTAGAATATATCATCCTTGAGGGCAGAGGTTGCTTCTTGTTCTATCTTTGTGTCTGTAGCACAGAACCTTTTTCTACACTAAGCGCTAATAATTGATTGTTGGATTGAATTGAAGTGTCCTATTTTTCAAGGATATGAGAAATCTCAAATTAACATTTTTAAAAACATTCTGAAAACTGACAAGTACTGCACAAATATAAAGGGATATTTTTGACACCAGAACCTCAATTATAACAATATTCAGTAGGAAGTGTCCACCTTCTCTGAGCTTCTCCCCTCTCTAATTCATCTTCCACATGGTAGCCAAAGGGATATTCCTAAAACCCAGTTCTGACTAAGTCACTGCTTTACTTAATAAACTATGATGGTTCTCTATTACCTGTAGGATCAGATGCAATTTCTTCTTTAGCTATTTCAAGTCATTTACAGTTTGGCTCCAATCTGCCTTTCCAGTTTTCTTTTGTATCACTCTCCTTCACATACTCTAAGATCCAGCCAAACTGTCTTCCTTGTCTTTCTTCTCATATACCGTTCTGTCTCCCCACTCCATAACTTTGCTGTTCCCAGGGTCTCTAATGCACCTTCACCCCCACTCCAATCTGCTTCTTAAAATCCCTGGTTTCCTTTAAAGTTCAGCTCAAATACCATCTCATACATGTGAACTTTCTTGATACCCCCAGCTTCTGCTCCCTCAGCCTTTTCCCCCAAATTATTGCTGTAGTGCATATCTATCTATCTATCTATCTATCTATCTATCTATCTATCTATCTATCTGTCTATCTATCTATCTGTCTATCTACTTATCTATTTATTTATCCACTTATCTATTTATCTATCTATATCTATCTATCTATCCACACAGACACATATATTTATGTATACATGTGTATATATGGATATATGTTTATGTATGCATATATACACATATACACACAAATGTGAATATAGAGGTCATTTGTGTAATAAAGGTATATGTATGTAATATGTAATGTGTGTTTTACATATTACATACCTATTATCTATGTAATACATGTGTCCTCTAGGAAAACGTACACACTTCACAGAAAAGCATGCTTTCACTTTCGTGTTTGCTTTCCTAATATTTAGCATAGTGTGTGGTACAAGGTACGTACTTAATGCATGACTATTAATTGAACGATTGCTTGTTTGGTTGGTTGAAAGAATTCAGTATAAAATGTATCTGGATTGGATCCTGTTTAAGAGATTTTAGTTTCTGAAATACAAAAGGCCCTTATTACTAGACTGTTTCATCTATAATGTAGTTAAGGTATTCCTATCACATCGACCTTATGGAAGTATGAAAGGATATGAGTCTTCAGAACAGTGCCTGATCATTGTGTGTAGAGACCAATGATTAGATATTGGGCTATCTTAAGAATTCATGTTCTGCTTGGTTAAGGTAATTGTATTTTATTTTATATTTTTACTGTGCACAGCCTCTTAAATGCATCAGCAAGCTGAGTGGGGCTGGGTCAGCTAAGAACCTATTTACACCTGCAGGGATAGAAAGGTTGGTTCAGGTTCAGAGTGTTTACTCTTGCACATTTTGTTCACCTACCAAAACTTCAGATACAGAAATACATGGCTGGGTGCCAGGCCCTGAAAACACAGACCTTGAGTATTACCAGGTACTTAAAGATATTTCCTTTTTCATCCCCACTGAGGACAGAAAAAGGAAAATGCAATAGATGGGCACAGCATTCTCTGATGGGACAACTCATTGGTGCTTCCCTGTAGTGGGACTTGGGCAACCTAAGATCATATTTTCCTCTCTTTGAACAGTTCTTACCCTCATTCAGTAGAGCCTGGAAAAAATAGCATGAAGTAACTTTATTAATAACATGTTATTATCGACTCTTCCATTTCCACCTCCCACATCCAATTAGTTACCATGTCCTGTCGTTTCTACCTTTGCAACATCTGTCCCCTCCTTTCTGTTCTCACTACAAGTCCAGGCTTTCATTACCACCTGCCTGGGCTGTTTCAATAGCCTTCTAACAGTCTTCTCTTCCCCTTCCACCCTCTCCCTTGTAGACTCCATCCTTCCTGCTGTTTCCTGAGTCATTTTCCATCTGCATAAATCATGTCACTTGTGCTCAAAAATTCAGTGACTTGATTCTCTATTGCCTACTTAGGAAAGGTTCAAACTCCTTTGCATGCCCTTCAAACTGACCTCCCACAATCTAACTTTTTCCAAGCTTCTTAGGCTTATTTCAACTTTCAAGTGCTGTGCCATAGCCAGTCATCTTGATTTATGTCTTGTCAGTCCGATGACTCTTGAGGAGAGAGTGGGGCTAATGACTTTGTCCAGCTCTACCTCACTTAAATCCAATCCACTTGAAAGTTAAGACATCACTCTCCTGATGGCATTGGTCCTCTTTGAGAACAAAGAATGAACAACAACATTCAAGTATTCCACGCTCTAGCTTCACTTTCTGTCCCATGAAAATACTCTGTACTTTCCTTTCTCCCCACCATGCAACTGAAATTGAGTTTGCCAAATATTTGGTTTTATTCTAAAAGCTTGCAATGATTTCTTTTGTCCTTTCTTAGTCCTCTTTGTTCCTGACCTGTCTACAACATTTAACACTGTTGATCACTCCCCCCTCCTCCTCCTCAACAATCCCTAATCCCTGGATTTTCTTGACACAACGGTCTTCTAGTTTTTCTCTAAATGATTTGGCTGGTCATTTTTCATCTCCTTTGATGGATTATTTTCCTGCTTCAGTGACATAATTATCTTTAGGATAAAACACAAAATCTCTTGGTTTGGCAATAAAAGTCCTTCACAATCTGGCCTCAACCTAGCTTTCTAGGTTGACATTTCATTACTCCATCTCATATACCTTATTTCTAGCCAAATTGACCAACCTGACATTCCCAAGCACTTAATCAACACACATTTATCAAGTGCCTACTATGTACCAGGCAGTGGAGATAAAAAAAGGCCAAAGATAGTCCTTACCCTCAAGGAGCTTACACTCTATCCCCATACTAGACATTCCATTTCCTCCTTCCATTCTTTTCCATAACCTGCCCATTGTGTCTAGAGTTCTCTCTCTTCACCTTGCCGCACTGGGTCCCTAACTTCCTTCAGAAGTCGATGTTGTCTTTCCTCATATAGAAGGCCTTTCTTGTTATTGTTGTCTGATCATTTTGTGCCCCATTTGGGGTTTCCCCAGTTGTTAATGTCCTTCCCGTACCCCCTAACCAAGGAGCTTTGTATTTACTTTGTACATATTTTATATTTATTTTTCCACGTACAAGTTTTCTACCTGTTTTCCCCTCCACCTTCCCTCAGAAGAGGTTAAGTTCCTTGAAGGTAGGGCCTGCTTAGTATTCTTTTCTCCAGCAACTGGTACATTGTAAGCCCTAAATAAATGATTATTGAATTCAAGCTAATTGAATTGTTCCCATAGTTTGAAAATTAGTGCTCTTCTTATTTGTAGACTATCCTAACTCCCTCTCTCTACCTATTAAATTCCTTTCCATCCTTCAGAGTTCAACTGAAATGCCACTTCCTCCATGAAGCCATCCTTGATTATATTTGTCAATCATAACCTTCTGTTTCATACTAAACTAAACATTTTGTTTTGTACCTTTCAAATGCACTTAGCATGGATTATTTCATATTATAGTTACCTATTTTGCATCTCCATCCCCAACCCTTAATGTTCTACACAAGTAGCTAGTTGCTAAACGTTTATTGAACACCTTCTATGTGTGTGGTTAGGCAGACCTTGACTGTGTGCTAAGTACAGAGAGGTACCTGAATAACATACTCACTTCTCCTTGTTCCTGGCTCAGACCATGAATCTTACATCTCTGGCTTCCTTTCAGATATTTCAAACTGGATGTCCAGTAGACATCTCAGTAGACAAAACTGAATTCATTGTCTTTCTCCCTAAACCTTCACCCCCTCCCAACTTCCCTGTTATTGTCGAGGACACCCCATCATCCTAGACCCCCAGGTTAGCCACCTGAGTGGCATCCTTAACTCTTCTCTCTCTGTCTTTATCTCTCTCTGTCTCTCTGTCTCTGTCTCTCCCTCTCCTCTCTATCTCTGTCTCTGTCTCTCTCTTTCCCCATATCTAACCTATCGCCAAGGCCTGTTAATTTCACCTTTGTTATATCTCTTGAATATCCCACTTCTCTTCTCTGACACTGCTACAAACCTGATACAGTCCCTCATTACCTCATGCTTGGATTATTTCAATAGTCTGCTGGTGGTTCTGCCTACTTCAAGTTTGACTATCTCAATATTTACTAACATTATAGAAATATTCTCTCTAATTGGTTCATGCCCCACCTCATCTTCAGCTGAGGAAAATCTCTCTCTTTTGTGTGAACTGCTTCCATACAAAACCACTTAAAGATTGGACACAAATCATAGCAAATGACCATATCATTTAATAGCAGCTCCAAATAACATAGAAATGAAAATGAACATTAAAACGAATAAGGCTTCTGAATGCGTACAGAGATGGCTTCATCTTGGGGATGGAGGGAGGAGGTGAGCAATGAACATCTCTCCTTATTCCCAGTGGGATGGGAAATGATCCAAGTTGGAGTTTCTTTGGCGATTACTACAGGAAAGAAAATAAGAAAAAGAAAGAAAGAAAGGAAGGAAGAAAGAAAGAAAAAAAGAAAGAAAGAAAGAAAGAAAGAAAGAAAGAAAGAAAGAAAGAAAAAAGAAAGAAAGAAAGAAAGAAAGAAAGAAGGAAGGAAGGAAGGAAGGAAGGTAAAGAAAAAGAAGAGGAGGAGGAGGAAGGAGAAGGAGAAGAAGGAGGAGAAGGAGAAGAAAGAGAAGAAGGAGAAGGAGAAGAAGGAGAAGAAGAAGAAGAAGGACAAAAGAGTTATTATAGAGTAGATTCCAGGCATGTCACTGATCACATATCTTCCGGTTCAGCATGATCTGCTCTCTGTTCCCTGGCTGGTCCCGCTTCTTCTGCATTTTACTTTCATCTCCAATCATTACTCTGCTTCTCTGTTTACTTCTTCCTCCTCCATCTCTCCATATGGCTTCTCCCATAAAAGGAAGTTTTCTGCAGGGTCAAAAACTCTGCTAGAGACTAAGGACAGAGTCATCATGTTTATGTGCCAGTGGCTATCAACCTCAAGTGTCCACAGTAACTAGAACCAGCAAAGAGCTCTGTCTTCGAGCTTGCACTTCTCCAAATGCCTGTATCACATTTTATTTCTACATTACATTTATTTGTATTTTTTTCCCTCTCTCCTACATAGGCCAGGATAGTGAACAGAGAACTGGCCTTTAGAGCAAAAATACCTGCGATTCTAGTCCAATCTCTGGCTTATAGTTGCTGGCTGTGTGACCCTGGGCAAGTCACTTAACCCTGTTTGCCTCCATTCCTCATCTGTAAAATGAGTTGGAGAAGAAAATGGCAAAACACTTTGGTATCTTTGCCAAGAAAACTCCAATGGAGTCAGGAAGAGTTGAAAAATAAATAACTGAATAAATGATTTATTGATGATGATGATGATGATCATGATAGCTAGTCTTTATTAAAGCACTTACAAAAATGCTTTTACAAACATTATCTCATTTGCTTCTTACAACAACCCTGGGAGATAGGTGCTATTATTATCCCCATTTTACATTTGAGGAAACTGAGGGAGCTAGAGGTTCAGTGACTTGCCTAAGATCACACATCTAGTTAAGTGTCTGAGGCTAGATTTAAAGTCTCTGAGGCAACTGTAGTATGTGTTATCTGAATTTTACAGATAGGGAAACTGAGGTACAAGGAAGTTAAGCAACTAAAAAGATTAACAGGAATAGTTAACCAGAGGCAGGATTAGAAACTAGAGCCCCTGAATTCTTTCTTCTAGATTATCTGCTATGTTCTATGGTCCACAAATGGATAAAAACAATGTCCTTCTGGGTGGAGCTTCTAATACTGAATGGAAAGTAGATAGCAGACTGGGCTATTTTATAAATTAAGTGGATACATTCTTGCTTATCTTAAAGCACAGTCTATTCTTAGTCATCTTCCATATCCCCTCATGTCCCACAGCCTTCTGCTGCTAGCCTTTTTTTGTTTTGCTCTAATACTCTTGACATTTAAGCCTGGACACTTGAAAGGTTTCTTCTCTTTACTTTATCCCACATGTTATTGATTGTGTCTAGCTTTTGTGTTTTTTTTTCTTCCAAATCTATTTTCTTTCATGTTTTCCTTGCTCCTTTAAGTATTTCTGGTCCTGACACTGAACAAAGCATTTACTTCACTATAATTTTCAAATGCTTTTTCAGAGGGAAGGATAAATAAAATATTTTAATTCAGTTTGGTTCCTGTAGCAATAGTCAGGGCCTCGACACTCAGTGTTTAAAGCAGGAGTTGTCAACCTTTCAGAAGTGTCATACTGATTATTTCTCCATTATCAGTGGCAGGGGCTACTGGTAAGTTATAACCCCTTCTTCCTTCCTGTCCCCTCTCTCCCCTCTTAGTGTCCTTTTAAAGGGAAAATATTGCTGATAATAATGACATTTTGTTAGCAGTTAACATTGTAGTTATCAGAGGTTATCATAGGGCTTTTCTAGACTAGCACCTTTAATTTTTTTTTTTACTTTTGAAAAAACTGAATAACAAAGATATTTCTACAGAGATTTCAGGTTTGCAAAAGTGCTATACAAATAGTAGGTGTCTTCACTCACCTCCATCTCTCCCCTGGAGCAATTATTTTTTTTCTTTGTGGTTTATTTCCCCTCGATCTGCCTCTATAGCATCAGATTAATATTTCCCCAGGAGTGTGACTCCTCTCAAAGTACTAGAGATGGCAGTTCATGAACCCCTACCAATGTTTTTCCCATGAACAAAGTAGTCATGAAGACTCAATAAACCTTAATCAAAACATATTCTGAAAATTCAAAGCAAATACATAGTATTTACACAACATTCTGCCCATAAACTTATACTAATACACACAATATCTATGGAGAGAAAGGGCTCACACTTAAGGTCTCCATTTTTAAAGGAGTGTGGGTACTAAATAAATGTGACCAGGATAATTCATAACTTTGAAACTATAGATTTCAATAATCTTATTTTCTCTCCATTAAAAAGTAAAACAAAAAATATATTAAAAACCCATCATTTTTGTAAATTTGATGGGTCTAGCTGCTATGTTAACAAATGCTTCCATTGTTGATTTGAGCTGATCCTGCTGTGTTGGGAATGATATCTCACCTCAATGAGTTAATATGTTGTGGTGCTTCTTGCTGTTCCTCTGCTCAGATGAATTTACATCTTGACAATAACTGTGGTATCCATCACTTACAACTTTAGACTTATCTTATGCCTTCACCTGAGGCACTATATATTCTTTTAGGAAAATGCATTGAGTGTCATCCTCAGTGTGGCAGAAGCCTCTTCAACTGCTCTTTTGGCAGGATTCTTCATCTTTTCCATCTCTCAGAAACATCAGGTGTCAGTGCAAGGAAGTTTCTTCTGTTCTCTCTTTTATCTTTTCCTCATCTACTCTTCAGCCAGTGACAGGATAGAAAGAGAGAGAGAGATAGATAGACGATGCCCTCTCTTTGACACAACTCTGAAGTCTATTCTTTTACCTCTCACACATCTTGGATACTCTCTGCAGAAGACCTCACCTTATCTTATGTTGAGTAACAAACTCTGATCCTTTGTCACTAAACAAAAATTAGGTAAATTACATTTGTCCCAGAACCATAGAATAGTTCTGGTGGTCACATTTCCCAGTTATAAATGAAACACTCTTCAATTTTTCATATGGAAATGTAACTTTGAAGCATAAAACATTGAGTCAGATTTTATCCTTTATTCACTCCAAATTTCTACAGTCAATCATATGCAAATTAGTAACTGCAGACTTAAAAACTATTTGCTCAGAACAGTGAAGTCGACTTATTCTCCCAGACAATTACACTCTCAGGAGTCACCCTCGTTACATCTACATTATCTCATATGAGCTTCATAACAACATTGTGACATAGATATTATTTTAGCCATTTTGCATTTGAGGAAATTATGGCTTGTGGATGCTGTGTTTTGGCCAAAGTAAAAAATCTGGTTCCAGAGCTAAAATTCAAATACAAGTGTTTTTGTATCAAGGTCCAGTACCCTGCACCAAGGGTAGGGAGCCTGCCACTGGGAGGCCACACATAGCCTTCTAGGCCCCTGGGTGCAGCCTTTTGACTAAGTCCACGTTTTATGGAACAAATTCTTTTACTAAGGGGATTTGTTCTGTGAAGTATGGATTCAGTCAAAGGGCTGCACTTGAGGACTTAGAAGGCCACATGTGGCCTCAAGGCCATAAGGTTCCTCCCCCTACCCTGTATTCTGTGCCAAAGTATTTCTATGAAGTGGAAAACATTAGTCTTTTATTTAAATGAACAAATTATTCATAGCATAACCAGGATTAGAACCAAGGTCTCCTGTTTTCTAGTCCTGCACGTTTTCCATTATATCATGAGTCTCCCTACAGGACAGTACCTTCCATATTATAGGTGCTTAATAAATGTTTGTTATGCTACATTGCTTTAAATTAGATTGTCTTTCTACTGAATGTAGGCATCACTTGATTTAACTTAAGTTGAGCCCCTGCTCATTGACAACAGAGAACAAAGATAAAAGCTATAGTGTGAATATACATGTCCAAACTGGTTCTGAACACTGTAGTTGCAATGCACAGATCTGGTTTCCCCATGTTATGAAAAGGCACATGTGGGTTTTGTAGGACAGTAGTAATTTCCTACTTTCTAAGTGACTGGTTTGACATTTTTTGCAGTGCTTACTCAGGGAACGTCATTGTAACTAAGACTTAGGGAAGCATAAGATCATGTCAAGAGATAGGAGGATATAACACCTTTTCCCCATACCTTTGTTTTCTATAGGAAGAGAAAAGGAAATTCTGGGCTCAAAAGTACCTGTAGACTTAAGGTTTCTTACAGCAGGTTTAATTCCCAGCCTGACCTTGAAGGAACCAGGTAATAAATGGGCAACATTTGTACAGTGCTTCACACTTTGACGAGTGCTTTTCATACATTATTTTGGATCATAGATCTAAAGATGAAAGAAACTTTAGAGGTCATCTAGTCCAACCACCTCATTTTAGGGGAAGAAACTGAGGCACAGAGATGTTAGATAATTTTTCTAATGTCCCATAAGTAGCAGCATTGATAATGGTGATGTTGTTTGTAGGGCCAGGATTCAAATTCCAGTCCTCTGACTTAACGGTTCGACACCATTTTAAAAAAGAGGAAGTGATGTTTATTTTCCTTCAGTGTATTTCAACAGTATTAAAAGCATCTGGGGGTAAAACTTAAGATCACTCTCTGGTGCTTCCTACTCAGGGACCTTTGTAGTTCAGAAGTAGGCTGACAGCTTATAATGCCAATTCTATATTTACAGTACCTATGATGGCTATGAATATGCTGGTGTAGTTGTGAATCACAAAATGTAACAGACTCTCCACATGGAAGACAAAACCTAAACATTTATTCAAATACCAGAAAATTGAATCCTAACACTAGAGAGCCAAATCCATCATAGCAACCAAGAAGTTGATATACATAACCAATGCAGCAAACACCAACATTTCCAAGCCTTCCCTCTGTCAGGCTTTCAAAACAAAACAGGCCCCCTCAAGAAAAAATGCCTGTCTCTTATTCATGCTAGCTGCTCTGCCTCCATGCTGTTTGCTCTCACTTGTTCTGGCTCTCTCCTACTTCTTCCTGCTCCACCCTTCCTATTACACTCTTCAGCAAGCTCCTTTCCCTGTGGACTCCATGTGATTGCATTTGGTCTATTAAGGGGCAGGGAAGATCTTCAAATTCCCATTACCATTACAGAGCTCTAGTCTTCAGTAAGAAATTACTGAATTCACACAGATGACACCTGTATTTCTTCTAACCAATGTGCCATCTCAGGTTATGAATCAGTGACTACTGGAGCTGGGACACTCCATCCACCCTGAAATTCCTTTTTAATTTCCTCTGGATCCTTGTAGAAATAAGGATCTGGCATGACAACACATGACTGTTCATAGAAGATGGTACCACACATACACTGGAGATCACAGGCTGGTATTTACCAAATCAGACGCAATGAATGAGCTTCTTTATCCTTTTGTGGAATAACATTGCCCACAAATGAAAGTCTGTGTGTGCTACTGTAGTTGGAAGGGTAACATAAGATCAAAGGCATGTGATCAGCCCTAAGATTAATAACCAAGATGAAACACTACTAGAAAACTACCTGCATCTAGCTAGTGAAGGTACCAGGTGTGAAATGTTCAGTGAAGTTCAGCACCAGGAACAACAGCAAATTTCAAAACAATGAGCTAGTCAATGTTCCTGCATGTGATGAAGCTCAAATTAGCTAGATTTTCAGCCAGCAACATGGTACAAGCTATTAGCAAGGCTTTCCCCAATTTATGGTCAGGGTTATAATATAACTGTCATCACTCTTACTTTTTGTAGACACACAGTTCCATTTGGAGGTGTACATTGGAGCTACATTGGTGTTCCTACAACAAGGAATCTTTCTCCTTCACCTATAAGACATGTAGGGCTCTGGATATTATGGAAATTTCTCTTTATAGTTATGATAGAAAAGAAGAAAACAAGCATTTATTAAGCACCTATTATATGCCAGGTACTGTGGCAATCACTTTACAAATTCCATCTCATTCAAGCCTCACAACAACCCTGGGAGGTAGGTGATATTATTATCCCCATTTTACAGTTGAAGACATTGGAGTAGGCAGAGGTTAAGTGACTTGCTCAGCATCACAAAGCTAGTAAGTGTCTCAGACCAGATTTGAACTCAGGTCTTCTTGGCTCCAGGTCCATCTCTCTTTGTACTGCATCACCTAGTTTACTCAAACAATGCTGTACTTGCTGTTCTGTATAGCGGGAAAGGGCAAGAAAAGCCCCCTTTTTCTGCAGCATTCCTTTCATCATTCTCTGATGGATAGTGCTTTCCCCCAATTAAAGAAAATTAGACCTCTGGGGGATATAGTCTATTGGCAATACTTATGTTCTTATTTACAAAAACAATTCATTAATTAGCTGGTCTTCTCTGCTCATCTTCCTAATCCTGACTTCAAAGTCTGTTTTGAATGTAGACTTCAGAAGCCCATTGGAGGCAGCAGAAGCAGCAATAATAACACCTAATGGTTGTACAACACTTACTACATGCCAGCATTGTGCGAAGCACTTTATAATTATTATCTCATTTGATCCTCACAACAACCTTGGAAAGTAGATGCTATTATTATCATCCCATTTTGCAGATGAGGAAACTGAGGAAAACAGAGAACAAGTGAATTATTCAGGGTCATACAGCTAGTAAGTGTTTGAGACTTGATTTGAACTAGGTCGTCCTGACTGCAGTCCAGCACTCTATCCATGGTGCCACCTATCTGCCCCTAAATAGTAACAAATTGAATGGTGAGCACACTTGTTTAGAAGCTCCATAGTTTCCCCTTGACATGTAAGTCAAGGGGATGTCTTGAAGGCATCACATTGTGTTGTATGCATAATGAAAATCTGTCTTTACTTCTCTGAGGCCATTTGCTAACTCATCCCATAAATTCCCCAGACTGTCCAGTCATCAATTCAGAAGCAGGAAGCTTGGGGAAAGGAGATTATAAGGAAGGTTTTCATGTCAAGGATGATGACAACCACC
Organism: Pseudochirops cupreus; assembly: GCA_028627135.1. Lineage (NCBI taxonomy): Eukaryota > Metazoa > Chordata > Mammalia > Diprotodontia > Pseudocheiridae > Pseudochirops > Pseudochirops cupreus. Next base: position 440,897,293 of record CM053580.1, on the reverse strand, counting down.
TAGTGATTTTTCAATCAATCAGGATTCCCTCCTTGGGAGGAAATATAAGTAGGTGGATAATTATTTAGTTGAGCTGAAAATATGTCTTCTGCATGAGTTCCAGAGAAAATGAAGATGCCTTTGTTATTAGCACAGAAGAGAAAGGCCACAGGTACCTGAGTGGTGGGACAACTTGACAGGAGGTGGAGTAGAGGGGGAATTTGAGATTCTCAGTGTGGGGAGAGAAGGGACAGAAAAAAAGATTGAATGTGAAAGAGCAAGCAGGAAAAAAACATCGCTCAGTCTATGAAATTCTATAAGCAAGGAATTGAGAGAATCACAACTTCTGAGCTGGAAATGACTTTAAAGATCATCTAATCTGCCCCCTATACACAAACCTTTTTTTTTTTTCAAGTTAAGATACTGAAGCCCAGTGGCATGGCCACTAAATAAACCTATGTTCCTAGGTTGTTGTTTTTTTTAATTTAAATTTTTAATTTCAGAATTACATAGAAAATCCATAGTCCTCCAATTGAGACCAGAAACCCTTTCATACTCTAACTATATCAGATCTCGACTAGAGGATTGTGTTCACTTCTGGGTGCCACAATTTTTTTTAAAAAGATGGTGAAAGGTATTCGGACCATATCGTATGAAAACGGGTTGAAGGAACTTTGCATGTTTAGCCAGGAAAAGAGGAAATATTGAGGGCCATTGCCCTCCTTCCCAAACTACCCTCTATTTAACTAATCTGTATATATTTGCATTTATGAACTTATGCTATATATTTTCATATAGCAGTAGCTGGCACTTATATAGCCAAATTCTATACAAATACCTTGTTTTATCCTACAACAACCCCATGAGTAAAGTACCATTATTATCTCTATTTTATATTTGAGGAAATTGAGGCAGGTAGAGGATAAATGACTTGCCCAAGGTCATATTGCTAGTAAGTGTCTGAAACTGGCTTTTTCTCCCCTCCCATTAGTATGTAAGATTCTTGGGACTAAGTTCCTTGTTTCATTCTTTGCATTTGTGTTGCTAGAGCTTGGCACAATGCCTAGAACACAGGAGGCATTTAATTAATGCTTCTTAAGTGATTGATTGGCATAATTGCTGCCTCAACTATTTGAAGGAATATAAAATGGAGGAGAGGTTAAATTTCTTCCATTTGTTAGAACCAGGAACAATGGGTGGAGGTTGCAAAGAGACCAGTTTAGTCCTGATATCAGAAACCAAATAAAAAACTTCCTAACTATGCAAATTGTCCGAAGTGGAATGCAGAGCTTCCAGAGGGGATAGGTTTCTCGTGCTTGGAGTTCTTCAAGTGGAGGTTGTAGCAACATTTGTCACATATGCTATAGAAAGGATTCTATTCAGTCACAGGTTGAACAAGATGGCCTCTGAAGTGCTTTGCAACTTTCAAATTCTGTGATTTCATGGTCCATGTTTCCCAGGCTTGACCTCTTAGCTATAAGGATCCACAAAGAGGTTTCCTTTTTGAGCAATCATGGTGAACAAGAGAGGTGACACTGAAACTGTCCCAATTTTGAAAAAAAGGGAGAAGAGAGGTAATTCAAACTGCCGACCAGTGAGTTTGGCATCTATTCATGGTATCATTTTAGAAGAACTTATTCAAGTGAGAGCTTGTGAGCATTTAGAGGATAAACATTGAGGTCATGGGCTCACTATGAACAAGTTACATGCATGGATTTCCTGAAGCAGGGGAAGAGCTTATATGTTGAAAACAATAAAGATGAAATGTTCAATGAAAATCTAAGAAGAAGGAAGAAGGTCATGGCAGGGGGAGGGTGGGTCAAATGTGGAAAGTTCAAGGTACTTCTTTACCTTATGTGTATCATACAAATACCAAGGCAAGCTTCAGCAAACCCCTTTACAAATACTTGAGATGGGGTAGGGCAAGAGAACAAGTTTGTTTTTTTTTTCCAGTGAGTTGCTATACTGACAATTCATAAGAATATTGTGGACACAATAGTATCATTTTAGCAAGGAATTTGGCAAAGTCTCTCAGGACATCCTTGTGGACAAAATGGGGTTATATGTACACTACACATTTAACTTTTATGCTTTTAATTGTTATGACACAATTAAGTGGTTTCAAGAATGATTGACCAGACTTTACTAGTATTGATTAATGAGTGTTGTAAATCTGGGAGGTAATCACTAGAAGAGTATCACAATGATCTAAACTTGGCCCTATTCTGTTCAATTAAAACAATAAATGAAATAGATGAAGTTATAATTTGGATATTTATACAATTCCAAATGACATAAAGCTGGAAGGAATAGCTAATATATCCCATGACAGAACTGGAATCCAACAACATCTAGAGAGGTTACAATGGCAGTCTGATGCTAAAAAGATAAAATTTATTAGTGGCAAATGAAAAATCCTACACTTGGGTCACAAAAATGAAGAGCACAAATACAGGAGGGCCAAGTGTATATGTGGGATGGTGAAAAAGCAGTTCATTAAAAAGACATTCAAAGATCTAAGAGTTATAATGGACAAGCTTAATGTACTCATCATCAGTGAGTGGTGGTAGCTAATGTGACTTTAGGCTGCAATAATAAAAAAAAAATCTAATGGAGGTGATAGCCTGCTGTAATGTACCCTAGGTAGCCCACATCTGAAATATTATGTCAAGTTAGACATGTCATATTTTAGAGGGAACATTGATAAGTTAGAGCTTATCTGAAAGAAAACATCAAGGATGTTGAAGGAATTATAAGCCATACCACTTGAAAACTGGTTGATGAAATTAAGAGAATAAACCCAGAGATTAGGAGACTAAGAAGGGACATGTTAACAGTCTTCAAACATTTGAGAGTCATTATGTAGATGAGAGATTTGACTTGTTTTGAAGGAATAGGAAGACTGGGTAGAATATAAGAAAAAAAATCTCTTAACTTTTAAAGCTATTCATAAATGGAATGTCTTACAAGGTAATGAGATTCTATCCCTGGAAGTCTTCAAGCAGAGTTCCTTGTTAGTAAAAATTGTTTCATTTTTAAAAATTTGTATCTCTAGCATTTAAGCACAGTGCCTAGTACCAAGCAGTGGCTTTGTAAATGCTGGTTGATCGTTTGAGATTGGATGGCCATTTATCAAGAATGTTGTAGAAAAGTTCATTATATACTTAAAAGCAGCATTAAATGACTCTTATCATCCCTTACAATTCTTAATCTAGACCTTTATCATTAAAAAATTACCCTCAATCAAGAGTATTGCAGATACTTTGAATATTTCAATTCATCACTGCCCATTTTCTTTTCTTTGCCATTTCCTGAGGGGGAAAATAAGGTGGCCCTTCTCTTTGCTGAGACCAACACCATCCCCTAGACTCTACCATTCCTTCATTCTATCATTCTCATTCCATCATCCATTTCTCAATTGAACTGGAAAGATCATGTATATTCGCTGCCTCCATTTCCTCCTCATCCACTCATTTCTCAACCCCATGCAATATGTTTGCTGCCTCTCCCATTCAATTAAAATTGCTCTCTCCAAGGATACTAATGATACCCCTATACCACAGGAAATATTATGCCCATTTCATGAATCTTCCTCATTGCCAAAGGCTGGATTCTGCCCTGACTTATTCTGGACTAATCATTTATTCATTAGGAGAGTATATCAGGACATAATATTCCATAGACACTAGAGTACTCCAAGTTGACTATTTTTTAAAATAAGCATTCCACTTATGCACCTATTTAAGTTGTTGATAAAACTTCTAACATAACAGGGCTGGGACAGAGTTCTATGGTACTACATAGATACCTTTTTAGATTGGCAACAGTGATATGTTTTTAAGCCATGTGCAACTCTTCATGACCCTTTCTGGGGTTTTCTTGGCCAAGATGCTGGAGGGATTTGCAATTTCCTTTTCCAGTTCATTTTACAGATGAGGAAACTGAGACAAACAGGGTTAAGTGTCTTTCACAGGGTCACACAGCTAGTCAGTGTCTGAGGCCAGATTTGAACTCATGAAGAGGAGTCTTCTTGATTCCAGGACTTGCTCTCTGTCTACTGTGTCACCTAGCTGCCCTTTGACAACACACTATTTGTTAATCAACATTCTTTGCTGACTGTTCATTTTTTCGTGTGTGTGGAGGAGAGTTTGCTGGGGGGATGGCATGGCAATTGGAGTTAAGTGATTTGCCCAAGTAAGTGTTAAGTGTCTGAGGCCACATTTGAACTCAGGCCCTCCTGACTCCAAGGCTGGTGCTCTATTCACTTCAACACCTAGCTGCCCAGCTGTTCATTCTTACTGAAAAAAAAAATAGTGAGCTACAACATAGGAGGCAAGACAAATTATCCTAGGAAGGTTAAAAACACATTCTGTAGTGTTTTGTTATCAGCTTGGAACTCAGTATACTTAGTCAAAACTGAGGATAAGGATAGTCTGAAACAATAGATTTCCTTGGATAGAAGAATAGTTAAGTTAATTGAGGAGCTTGGGAGATTAGTAAGTTTTATGGTGAGCATATCTCTTTAAATCCACTCCTAAAACTCACCTTTCTCATTGCTTCCAAAGAAATAAGATATTGCTAATTGGTGGGTGGGGAGTGGTAAACTAAGTCACTTTAAAACAGTGACTCTCTTAGTGTAATAGGTTTTTCTATCACCAGGAGCAATCAGAATAGGTTTTGCTTTCAGCAAGAGGAAGGAAAAAGGTGAATGTCTTGTCTCACATCTCCATGCAATTTCAAAAGATGCAGAAAAATCAAGAAAGATTGGGGTGGAGAAAAGGACATAAGATTTGGGAATCAAGGGATAGTAACTTTAGAAAGAACAATTTTGGGTTGAATGATGGTGTTAGCTAGATTTTAGAGGACTTAGAAGGGAAAATAGGGGCAGCTAGGTGGTGCAGTGAATAGAGCACTGGCCCTGGAGTCAGGAGGACCTGAGTTCAAATGTGGCCTCAGACACTTAACACTCACTAGCCATGTGACCTGGGGCAAGTTGCTTAATCCCAATTTCCCTATCTTCCCCCCTCCAAAAAGGAAAAAAAAAAAAGAAGGGAAAATAGGGCCCCAATCTGTTGAAAAAGACAGTAGGGGATGGGATCAAAGATGCATATTGGGGCGAGGGGGTTGGCCTTGGTAAGGACAAAGGATACCTCTTAATCCTTGATGGGAATGAAGAGAAAGATTGTAGAGAAAGATGTTTGAATGTGGTGTGATGAGAGAAAAGGGAAGAATACTAGGAAAATGGCCTCAATTTTTTTTTTTGCATTTTGGAGGGAGAAGGTAGAGTAATTGGGGTTAAGTGACTTGCCCAAGGTCACATGGCTAGTGAGTGTTAAGTGTCTGAGACCAGATTTGAACTCAGGTCCTCCTGACTTCAGGGCCAGTGCTCTATTCACCGCACCACCTAGCCACCCCCTCAATTTTTTTTAAAGTACAAGGTGATATCCTCAACTCAGAAGGTGGGGGAAGGTTAGCTTTAGGACAAATTACAAGCTTTAGAAAAGTAATGGCTCTTCCAGAATGGGAAAAAGAATTAATTTTTGTTGTTTCATAGCAGCTTTAGTCATCTCCAACTCTTTGTGATCCCATTTGGGATTTTCTTGGCAAAGATACTGCAATAGTTTGCCATTTTCTTCTCTAATTTATTTTATAGATGAGGAAATTAAGGCAAATGGGGTTAAGTGACATGCCCAGGTCACACAGCTAGTTAAGAGTCTGAAGCTGGGTTTGAACTCAAATGTTCCTCACTCTGGGCCTAGAACTCTATCTACTACTCCACATAGCTGCTTCAAGAATTAATTAGGACCAGTAAGGACCAGCATTACTGTAGTGAGGGCCCAGGTGAGCTTATACAGTATAAATTTTCAGTGGCTCCAATCCTCACAGTATTGTGACTTCCTCCAACTCTATTCAGTAGGTCATAAAAAGTAGCAGAGCTGGAATTTGAACCCAGGTCTTTCAATCTCAAATCTAGTATTCTTTCTGCTGTCCTATGCTGCCTCTAACAGCAGGCTAATGGGCTGGATGAAGTAAGAAGGGTTGAATGAATGGATGGGTGAGGGACAGGCTCAGTGGGAATGGATGAATGAAAAATTGGACAGAGAGAGAAGTAGTAGTCAGAGAACTTGAAACAGAACAGTTGTGATAAGGAGTTTCAAGGTATGGCCTAACTGGTATGTGGTTGTGGTATGAGATAGGGTTGAAGATTCAACAAGATGTGAATTTTATTCTAGACTGTGTGTTGTTTTCAGAGGAATTTAAGAGAAGCAGCCTCTGGAATAGACCAGAGTGAATCCACATCTCTTTGTGCTGATCCATTACAGTTTCTATGTGTATGTTCTCTCCCTTTTTAAAGAAAACATTTTGTCTTATTTTAGGAAACAGCCAACATCTTGTGCTTTTTCAATTAAAGGAAAAAGGGAAAAAGAAAAAAGAATCCCTCCCCCCAACAACAACAACAACCAGCTTGTCGTTGCTGGCTTCTGGCTACTTAAGGGGAAGGAAGAGAGACCCTTGAGCTCTTTCCAGTGACCAGTTCCCCAAGCTGGTTCTCACAGGCAAGGGAAAAAAACCCTCAGTGTAACAAAAGGTGTCAGTGAAAGGTTCTTTTAGACTAAAATTTGGTGGAGATTAAAAGAGGGCTAAAGTTCAAATGAGCAGGAGTCACTGCCAAGCAAACAGGAATCTTGGCCAAGGGGACGGAAAAGGGGCCTTTGGTTTAAAATGCAAGTAACCATGGCAAGTCACCAATTGAGTGCTAGAATCTGGTTAAGGAGTGATATCACACAGAGCTGGACTTGTTTATTCAAGGCTAGCTCATGAGAGAACAGTTGTCTCCAATGGGTATTCTCACAGCTTGGATCCAAAATTCTAAGTACATTTTTTAAAAAGCATCCCACACTTTCCCCTGACCCACTGGGTATTCAACAAAAGAAAAAAGAAAACAGAAAGTTTATCCTCAGTGTCTCTTGTGGGTTGGAAACAGAACTTTACATATGGAAAGGCATTTCTATGTCAGCTGTTAAGCAGGCATCATGCTATTTTGCTGCAGTTGCCAATGGAAACTCTGGATGTGAGTACCCTACCTATTGCCCATTTCCCAAGGTTCAGAGACCAGGGTTCTAAAGGGGAGCAGAGAGGGCTTCTTTCATTGCAAGTAGACACTGCACTTTGTCAGTGTTCTTTAGGGAGAAGGACTTGCAAACAGCTAAAGAACTGTGGGAATTAAGATTATCCACAGGAATAAACATAGAAGCAAACTGGAGACCAAGTAGCGAGAAGTTCTGCAAATATCAGACACTCCCCTGTAGCTGGTCCCTAGCCCTTTAAATACAAATCATGCAACCTACTGTCTGCCATGTACATAAAAGCCACAGGAGAAAAGCAGCTTCTTTTTTTCTTGTGTAAATGACAGGTGATTATCACTCCAGTGTCACCGGCAAAAGTGCATTAGCAGCGCTTAGGGAAGAGTATTAGCTCACAGGTTTTGTTGTTAAAATGGAAACACTATGGAAAATCCGCCAGGAAAGCTTTCCTGATCTGATCGATGTAACACAGTGGTAGAGAAACAATTTCCAAAGGGGAATCACTGCAAGCCCCAGAATTGGAGAGATTGGGACAGCGCTCACGCATTCATAGACTGAGCAACCCCCATCACCAAAGGAATATTTCATGTCTTTTTTCCTCTTTTCTGCTGTCCTGAGAACCCTCACAGACAGTCTGAGAAATGCCAGCAGCAAATATGTAAGAAGCAGGGTATGCTTCTAAACTCAACTAGGAACTTTTGAAGGTGCTTTCAGAGGTGACAAACTATGGCTAGGTAGCATAAAATGCTCAACTTTACAATATCAAAAGGAAAATTCAAATGTTGGAAATAATAATATGGAACCATTAGGAAACACTGTTATTATATAGCTTCAAAACCAGTGTTTTGTTTGGGCAGGACTCCTATGCTGTAAAGATCGTCTAGCTCAAAGATGCCTGAAGTTTTCCAGAGACTCATTCCTTTTGGTTCTTTCTAGACTGAAAAATTGAAGCAATCGTGTAAATAGGTTAGACAAAAATTCTTACCAGCCCACCCATTTTTAACTGGGAGTGTCTTTACTCTTTATTATGAATTTTTATCTTTCCTTCATTCCCAAATCAACCCCCATGTTGTCTTCCAAGGAAATTTTTGGATATTACTTGTTTCTTATGATTAAGAACATCCTAACATATGTGTGTCTCATGACAGTGAGCAGTGATAGATGATAGGACAATACTCACATTATTAATATACTTATCAGGCATCGTCAGAAAGGAGGTATTCCACAAAAGTGAATTTGCTGGATGAGTTGATGATTTTAGGAACCAAAGCATTTTATACTTTGGTGATATTTGATGAACACATTTCAAAAAATGTATTGCATTCCATTGTGCCTTCTTCAAATCAGGTTTTGTCCCAGACAAGATTCTCTCTCTCTCTCTCTCTCTCTCTCTCTCTCTCTCTCTCTCTCTCTCTCTCTCTCTCTCTCTTCCTCTCGCATTTCCCCAGATCTTACCAACTAGAACAGAATTCTAGGATCCAGAACCAATGCAACTGACTCTATGACTTCCACAAAGAGGAAATAGAGGAGTCCCCTTGCAGAGCCCAAACTGTGCTGTTGGGGTTCAGCAATGACTTTCTTAGATAGGCCTGTCCCAAATTACTGAGTAAGCTGAGCAACCTCACCTTCTTACATTCTGTCTTTCCCTGGAATGAATGGCACTGCTTCAGTCAAACTGAGATCTTAAAAAGGCCCAGGTCTCCCACTGTATCCAGGGCCATCTCCAGTTTTCCTGGTTTGTATCTCTCCACTGGACCCAGATGGCTTCAGAGGAGAAAGTGAGACTGGTGACTGCAGAAACCTACCTCACTTAAATCCAATTCGCTTGCATGTCATAGTATCACCTCCTGATGTCATGGTCCGTCTCTTCAAGGACAAAGGACGAACAACAACAGCCTTCTTGGAAGATACTGAAAAATGTAACTTCATCTTAGTGACTGGAGGTCATGCAGCATCATTTAGAAGAAATGGCTTAGGCCCTAGAGTTAGGGTACTTAGATTTAAATTCTTGCTCTTCTCTTTGCTTTGTATATGACTGAGCAAATCACTTAACTTTTCTGGGCCTAAGTCTCTCCATCTTTTAAATGAGAGATCAGACTAGATCTCTGAGGCTGCTGTTTTCTTTGCTAATACACATTGCACATAGTCACGGTCCTTAGGGAAAGAGACTTGCAAAGAGCTGAAGAACTATGGGAATTGAGATCAGCTCCAAGATAAGACATAAAGGCAAGTAATGAGAGGTTCTGCAAATCTTTTGAATTTAGAATCATTGTAATGATAAGCAAGCCCACTTGAGAGCAAGAGACACCTGGTAGCGTATGTGTTTCAGGGGCATCCGTGCACAGGCTGGAGATATAAAGAAAAGCCCCAGCACGATGTAAAGCCCTGTGCTAGGAGAAACTCCCAAGAGAACGTGCATATAATTTACATGGGATGGAAGAGCAAGGAAACCATCTTAGTTTCCATTCTACATTTGGTACAATGGATCACTCAGAGCCCAGTCTTTTCACTTTAAACATATTACCATATTCCCAGGTAAAAGTAGTTCTTAAAGTGGGTTAAGGGCAGCTAGGTGGCACAGTGAATAGAAGACCGGCCCTGGAATCAGGAGGACCTGAGTTCAAATCCAGCCTCAGACACTTGACACAAAAACTAGCTGTGTGACCTTGGGCAAGTCACTTAACTCCAATTGCCCTCCAAAAAGGAAAAAAAGCAAAATGGGTTAAAAGCCATCAATAAAAGTAAAATTAAAAGCCATTGGCAGGGAGGTTTTCTGGGGTCTCAGATAGATCTCTCAGATATCTCAGGATAGCTACTTTTCTATCCTCCTCACCCCAGAGAGCCCACACCTTGACCCCAGACTAGTCTACTAAAGGCAAAGTTAACCCAACGACCCCAGGCCTGCACCCCAGCTTCTTTTCTCATCACAGTGCCAAGTGGTTTTGTGTGGACATAAGGGAATGACTTACACCTACCCAGTTCCACCAGTCTCCTGACCCATAACAGATAGCTTTTAGTCAAATCATTGGAGGTAGTGTTCCTATCAACTAAATCCTCAGAGACAGTGAGGTGGCATCAATCACAATGCCTGACACACAGTAAGCAGTCAATATGTATTTATTGCTATTTTAAGCAATTACTGAATTGAGCTATGATGCTATGATGCCTCAGAAGCCACGAAGCCAGTGGTTCTCAACCTTCCTAATGCCCCGACCCTTTAATACTCGTATGTGGTTGTATCTGCATGTGGGTGGACCCCCCTGGAGACAGATAGAGGAGCGGTGTCTCTGTTCCTAAGACCATGGGAAATATGTGACCCCTGTGAAAGGGTCGACCCACAGGTTGAGAACCATTGCACTAAGCACTCATAGGATTATTTGCCAGCATTAATTGGGCCCAAAATGCTGGGCTTTTATAGTTATTACATTCATTTTACAAATGTCTCTGTCTCCGTCATTAATATTTCTAACCACCATCTGTGTGACTGCCTCTACCAGAGCACATTTATTGGGGAGACCTGAATTCAAATGTAGCTTCAGGTACTTACTAGCTATGTGATCATAGGTAAATTAGTTAATCTCTACCTCAGTTTCCTCATCTGTAAAATGAAGATAATAATGCTACTTCTCAGAGTTGTTGTGAGAATCAAATAAGAGAAAACTGTTAAGCATTCGCAAACCTTAAAGCTCTATACAATTACGAGCTATTATTACTTGGAATTTCTAATTTACTCTAATTTGGTTAATGCTGTGCCCCACATCTTTGATGTCATATTCCTCTTATACATCACAAACAAATTAAAATAAATAAATAAGTAAACTTTAAAATAAAGTTAATGCGAATAAATAAATAAACTTAAAATAAAACTTACTAAGAAAGCCATTATAAAAGGATTGGAGGAAGAGGCCGACATGGCATTCCTGTACTTTTAAAAGGATAAAGATTACTTGAAACAAAATTCTTTGTTGTTGATGTGTATTTCTCAAAATGGGTCAAATAACGTGAAAACTCTGGGAAATATTTAATTTCCAAATGCCTTAGCCTAAAAGTGGAAGAAATACTCCATAGGCCAAGAGAACACACACAGAAAAGATAGCAAGTTTAAATAAACTTTACACAGTAAATTTTATAAGAATCAAAGAAACACAAGATGGAAAAAGTTAGTAGCTTCCCCATCCATTTTCCTTCGGGCTTAGAAATGCTTTCAACAACCTTCTTTCTAGCCAGCATCCTTTGGAACATGCCCAGGTGACAGTGGTTTGTTGAATCACCCTGAGGTGGTTGGGTTTGTTGATGTGATTACATTCTTCTTGATATGCTTGTGATACATACTGTTCTATGTACATAAATAACCACTTAAGCTTTTTAAAGAACTCTTCCACAACTGAGATTGGCTGAAAAACCAGCCTGATTTGTACTCGCTAAAATCCGGTAATATCGGAAATTTCCTTAACTATCTGGGTCTTCCTCTTTGGTTTTCTGAGTGGAGTTTTTCTTATGATTGTTGAGTCTGGGAACCCAAATGAATTTTGTTGAAATCTGGAGGAAGAGGGTGTTATAAGATCAATATTTATCACACACCCTCCCCAACCCTATTTACCTAATTGTAGAATAGGCTAATTTTTTCCCTAAAGGGCACGGAAGTTGTTCCCAAGACTTGATTGATTGGGGGTGGGGTGGGGAGCCTAAGGTTTAAGCTTGAGAATTTCATATTGTTGTGCCTTCCTAGTTATCTTTGGGGATATTAAAGTCCAACAACATGCAGTCAGGGCCCTTCAGACTTAGAGGATGTCACAAAGACAACTGACTAATCACACATAGTCTTGCTGACCAGATGAGAGATGTTTCCCTTGGGAGACAAGGAGGGCTTCATCTACCTCTCACTATTTTTTTAAAGTAAACTTTCTATGCTATAGTTAAGTATTACTCCTTTTGTTAAATGTTGAATGATGCCCAAGTGTCACATATCATTGCAAAATTGGATATTCTCAGCTGTGGTAAAGATTGACTAGTGATAGGTTGAAAAGGGAATCAGAGGGGCATAACCAAGAAGGAGAGTTAGCTGAGGAGTCAGAAAAATTTAGCTACGAGTTCCATCTCTGACACATACTTTCTCTGTGACCTTGGACAAGTCAACTAACTTCTCAGTGCCCCCAGGAAATTAAGACAGCAAGCTTTACAGCAGTTTCTAAACTGCATTGGAAGAGGGAGGTTTTTTACAGATCTGGTTTTAAAAACCTAGAAAAAACATCAAATGAAATGTAAACCATTAAAAGAGAAGAAATTTCTTTTTCTTTCTTCCTTCCTTCCTTCCTTCCTTCCTTTCTGTCTCTCTTTCTTGTTTTCAATATTCATTTCCACAAGATTTTGAGTTACAAATTTTCTCCCCATCTTTCCCCTACCCCCACCCCAAGATAGCAAGCCTATTGAGTACCCCTTCCCCCAATCTGCTCTCTCTTATATCCTCCCCCATACTCGCTCTAACTTTCTAGTAGGGCAAGATGGATTTCTATATCCCAGTGCCTGTATATCTTAAGGAAATTTTTTCTTAGATTTTCCGCCCCAAGAGTTTGTATATCTAGGGGAAAATGTCACATTTGAAAGTTAATTCCAGGACCTATCTTTCCTTATCCCTGAATTCTCCAGACCCCACATACATGGAACCTATCCCCTAACCTATGCTCAAAATCATGCCCTCAAACCTTATTGAATCTTTTCACAAGACTGACAATATCACCTGAAGACAGGGTGCTGTGGCTAAGGAACATCCTAAGAGACCATAAAATATTGCAGAGGGCCAAGACTTTCTTCAAATCCAGTGTATTCTCAGGCGTATGGAATGATTCTTTTCTCTACCCCCAGATACCACATTTTGGAACTTCTTTGTATGCATGTGTATAGGGGTGGATTGGGAACTTTAATATGGGAGAGTTAATGGGGCATTAATATCCTATTCCTCCAGTGGGCCATGATGTTTAGGGTTGGCACTGGAAAGTAGATGTGTTTTCTCTAACTGTACAGTAGCTTTGAGTTAGATTCCACAACTCTGTGGAACTCCTGGGGCCTCTCTTTGGTGTAACCTCAAGTCCCTAAAAAGTTAGAGCTTGGGATGAGAAGAAGAGTCAGGACAGAACAGAGATGATGCTCTATTTTCATGTTGAAATGTTGAGTAAAGGTATTCTAGTTCTAAGAGGAAGTCTGGCCTGCTGACAGCACCATACTCATTCCAAAACAAAATAGGGGGTGCCCAATTGGTAATCCTCTGGAGTGAACCTTTCTCTACTATTCTAAATAAGAATGTCAACTTGCCATCTCATTCAGGAAAATAGAGAAAACTCCTTGACTTTAAACTACATAAAACTGCACTGGTCTGTGCTCACCAGAGATTTCAGTTCTGCTGAACAAACCTCCGTTGGCTCACATTATAAAATATGGGATTATTAGCCATCTGTTTGCCCATTTGGCTTGCGTCCGGCTCTCATTGCCATTTCAAGCTGGCTTGATCTGATTGCTTCAGTGAGGCCATGAGGCAGCTCTTCTTAGGGCTTCTGTACAGGAGCAGGCCCATGAAATCCTACAGCCCGCCAAGGCAGCGTGACAGAGGGGCTGGGGCCGAGGTGCACTGATGTGAACTGGGGCCGAAATTAGAAATACGGGGTCGAGGCCAGGACATCTGCATCTGGGAAAGAGCAGAAGGAGATCGTTTTTATCTTATGCTGTACATATGCAATCTATTCATCAGCTGGAGATCAAACCCTTGGCTAAGGACACAGGAACAGAACAGAGAAAAGAGGTCTCTGATCTTAGATCATTTAACGCTATTTCCTCCCCCTCTCTCTTTCCCTCCCCTCCCTACCTCTCTCCTCAATGCCCCCCCCCCTTCAGCTTTAACTTGGTATAAACTTGTTCTAAGGCATAGGTGGCACTGTTTCCTGTCTTTAGTTCAGGATGGCAGGCAACTAGTTGGCACAGTGGATAGAGGCCTGGCTCTGGAGTCAGGAGGATTGAGTTCAAATCCAGCCTTTGATATGTACTAGCTGTAGCTAGGTGGTATAGTAGATGGAGTTGCTGTATCTGGAGTCGGGAAGACTCATCTTCCTGGGTTGAAATCCAGCTTCAAACACTAACCCTGGGCAAGTCACTTACCCTTGTTTGCCTCAGTTTCCTCATCTGTAAAATGAGCTGGAGAAGGAAATGGCAAACCACTCCAGTATCTTTGCCAAGAAAACCACAAATGAGGTCATGGAGAGTAAGACACCGGTGAAACAACTCAACAACAAAAACTCAGGAAGACAAATCTGGGTGGGACTTGACTAAAATGGCAGAGATGTTCAGAAGCAAAACTGTCCTTGACTTTAAGAATTTATGGACTCAGCAGTCAATTACTTTCAATAAATGAAAACATTTACTGAAGGTTAAAACTCAGAACACCCCCACCCACCCACCCACACCTCACAAGGGTGCAGGAGGCATGCAGTAGTAGAGGGCTGAACTTGGAGTCAGGAAGACTTGGTTCAAGTTTAGTCTCTGACACAAACTAGCAATGTGTGAACTTGGTCAAGTCACCATATCTCCTTATATCCACATGTGGGCATATGTCCTCAATGCCTCCAGACAGCCTTCTAAACCTCCAAGTTACCAAGCTATTAAAGATATGCATAGGCAGGAGTTTTCATGCCCCAGAGTTCCTTTTACTGATGAAGTTAAAGGTTCAGCTCAAACAAAAACTAAGCTTGTGCATGTGCATGTGTATAAATGCATATATTTCATATCAAACTATATTTCAAACTAATGAGTAAATTTCCATCCTTCTGGTGGTAACACAGGCTTTTAAAGAAAATAATAGTTATTCTATAATACATTTAGGGAAAACATTTTAAATTATAGTTTCTTTTAATGGTATGAATATTAAAATATTTTTACAAAATATCTTCCATTATATAACATTACAACAGGATTTTCATAAAGCCAACCATCTCTTCTGCTGATGGCACCACCATCCTTTGAACCACTGACAACCTTGGAGTAACCCTTGCCATTCGCTCTCCCTAATGTCCTGTGTCTAATGAGTTTCCAAACACTGCTGGTTCTTGCTCTACAACAGCTCTCACATCTGTCCCCT
The DNA here is from genome assembly GCA_028627135.1 of Pseudochirops cupreus. NCBI lineage: Eukaryota > Metazoa > Chordata > Mammalia > Diprotodontia > Pseudocheiridae > Pseudochirops > Pseudochirops cupreus. The sequence goes on along the minus strand of CM053580.1, from coordinate 440,882,107 downwards.
TCTCTCCACTCACAAACTTTCAACCCGAGTTTAAACCCTCATTATTTCTCACCTGTATTAGTAAGAGCCTCCAAATTGATCTGCCTATTTCCAATCTCACTTTTCTGTAATCCACTCTCTACATAGCTAAAAAACGAATATTCCTAAAGCCTTTATCATACTATGTCACTCACCTTCCTCGGTCATAATTAAGTGCTCAAAAATCTTCAGTTACTACTTGCTGTCTTGATATATGCATGTGCATATACATATACATATGCATATCCACACATATCCACATGTGTGCATGTATATATATTATATATATACACATATATAGTTCTAGTTTTATATATTATATATATACATATTGTTCTGTTTCTATGTATTATATAGACACACATTTATAGTTATTTCTATATTATATGGAACATACACATGTGTATATATGTTTACACACATGCATACACTAATATAAGTGTATATGTAGATGCACACATACTATATATCTCATATGTGTGTGTATATTTATTTATTTCCTCAGTCTGTCATTTAAAATCTACAGTGCTGTGTGTGTGTGTGTGTGTGTGTGTGTGTGTGTGTGCTCACGCGCATGAACGCGTGGTACAGTGGGTAGAGCATAAGACCTGGAGTCAGGAAGCCCTGAGTTAAAATCTGACATTTGACACTTACTGGCTATGTGACCCTGGACAAGTCACTTAACCCTGTTTGCCTCAGTTTCCTCATCTGTAAAATGAGGTAGAAAAGGAAATGGCAGATCACTCTAGTATCTTTTCCAAGATAACCCCAAATAGGGTCACAAGGAGTCAGACAGGACTGAAATGAATGAACAATAATAATGAACATGAATATATATACACAAATATGTGTGTACGTATATATGTGTGTACACACATATATATGTCTATTAGTGTGAATATACAGGCACATCTTGTTTTATTGTGCACACATATGCACACATATGCACACATACATGTAGAGAGTTCTATATACATACAACACATATATGTACATACATACACATTTTATATACATAGAATGTAAGCTCCTTGAAGACAAGAACTATTTCATTTTTTTTTGTCTGTGAGTTCCTTGAATCTTGTCAAAAGTCTTAAACACATTAGGTACTTAATGACTATTTGTTTAATTGCTTTCATTTGGGAAGACACAATTCATCCTAGTCAATTGAATCGTGCTACTAATGAATGTTGTTCTGATACTGGAAAAGTTATATCATTTTTCCCAGCTCAGCTTCCTTACTCATAATGCTTTAGATGCAAAGATCTCTAAGGCTCCCTTTGGCCTAATGATTCTATTTGTGAAGCATCGCTTGAAGAGGCATCCTTGAGATATGGCATTTGTACCATGCAGTTACAAACATTGTTTGCTGATTCTGTGGCTGCTCTTTTAAGAATGAGCTTGCTTGCTCTGGTTTTCTCCTGGGAAATGAGCCCTGGAATGAGAAGGAAAGTATTTTCTCCCATTAAGGGCACATTATTTTGACCTCCAGCCCTGGGTTTTTACTTTGCTTATGACTGTCATTCATTTGATTTTGCAAAATATATGGCAATAATGACTATTGGAGCAAAAAGGAAAAAAAAAAAGAATGCCATGATAAGCTCCCCAACCCCCCTTTAATGACCTACTTATGCCACTGTCCCATAGTTTTCTGATTTACTTTTACCCTCTGCAGTGTTGTTATGCTCAAGTTCACTTTATAAAGATGGATTGTGTCATAAGACTTTTGTGCAGTGGATTACATTTTGATCATGTCTGTTTTTTACATCATTTAAAGAACACCACCAGCTGTGCTGGTAATGATTCCTGGAGTGGTGGGAGGTAGGGGTGGGCATAGGGGAACCCAGCATCTTCTAGTCCTGACTCTGACACTAACTCCCTTCTGTGACCTTGGAAAATCATTTCATATCCCTAATACCTCAGTTTCCTAAAGTATGTGATGGGGCTAGAGGGTGGGACTAGATGATATTTGAGCTCTCTTTGATATATAAACTTCTGTAATTCCATAGTTCCTTTATCATCCTCAGAGGTCATTAGGGTAAGCTCTGAAAACAAACTGACTGTAGCCTGGTGCTTCTTTGTATACTAAGGGAATAAAGAGTCCCTGATGGAAACATCTGTCTCACTTCCTTGATTTCATAGCCCTTTAGTCTCCCTTGTAGAAAAGTTGTAATGGGGTTGGGGGAGGGGGGGGGGGAAGGCCTTTGTACTCCCGAAAATAAATGAAGGCAATAATAATAGCAAGTATTTATACAGCATTTTAAGGTTTGCAAAGCACTTTGCAAATATTATCTCATTTGTCATAAGGACCCTGGCAATTCGGTGCTATTCATATCCCCATTTTACAGATGAGCAGACTGAGGCAGGCAGAGGTTAAGTGTCTAACTCAGGGTTGTCTTCTATTAAACTAGAGTAGATTAGAACTCAGTTTTTCCTTACTCCAGTCTAACCACTGCCCTTCAAAGTTTATCAAAGAGAGAGAACTTGTCCTTAAAAATAAAACAAACTAAAACATTCATTTTGTTCTGTTTCCTCTTTCACAGCATGACTAATATGGAAATATGTTTTACATGATTGCACATATATAACCTACATAAAATTGATTGCCATCTTAGGGAAGGAAGAGTGGAGAGAGAGAGAAAATTTGGAATGCAAAATTTTATAGAAAAATGAATCTTAAAAATATTTACATGTAATTAGAAAAAAATACTAGTTAAAAGAGAAAAAATAAAATGATTCAGGAGACACCAAGTTCAAAACAAAACAAAACACGAAAGGGTTTTAGTGTAATAATGAAGAAAAATAGTCTTCAAAGGTAGGGAAAAATTGGACTCTTTGAAAATTGATCAGGGTGGCTAGATGATACAGTGAATAGAGCACTGGCCCTGGAGTCAGGAGGACCTGAGTTCAAATCCGGCCTCAGACTCTTAATGCAAAACTAGCTGAGTGACCTTGGGCAAGTCACTTAACCCCAATTGCCCTACCTTCCCCCTTCCAAAAAGAAAAAAAAAAGAAAGAAAAAAAGAAAATTGATGGTGGAATGAAAGCATGTTACAGTAAGAAGAAAGTGAAGGACTAGTGATTACTTGGAGGTAAGAAACAAACATGAGGCTTTTCTCAGAGAAGAAAACTGGACATTCTGAAAAAGAAAATGTGTCTTGTGCTACAGTGGCTGACACTGTAGATCCACAGGTTAAGGTGCTGGGTTACTGAACCCAGTAAAGTTGAGAGGAAGAAGGAATAAGACAATGTGGCTCATGACTCTTTGACCAGGGGTATTGAGAAAACACCATGAAGACCACATAAGAACAATTCTGATCTCTATTGTCCTCTGAAGGCATGTATGGGATAGACAACCTCCCAAGACTTGTTAAGTCACAGCGGTTCTCAACCTGTGGGTTACAACCCTTTTGGGGGTCAAATGACCCTTTCACAGGGGTCACCTAAGACCATTGGAAAACACATATTTCCAATGGTCTTAGGAACCGAGACACCGCTCCTCTATCTGTCTCCAGGTGGGTCCACCCACATGCAGATACTCCCACATAGGAGTATTAAAGGGTAGGGGCATTAGGAAGGTTGAGAACCACTGTTTAAGACAAATGGCCACTTACTACCCTATTCTAGTGATTTGAATGGCTACCAAGTGCTGCTTCCATAAAGAACCTAGAAAACATTGTTGAAGATGACAGTCTTGGGCAAGAAATTGAAGACTGTAGGGGCAAAGTTGGTGCTGGATACTCTCCAAAATTCCTTTTAATTTTAGTATTCTGTGTTCTGGCAGCTGGGTGGTATAGTTGATAGAGTACTGGATCTAGAGTCAGGAAGACCTGAGTTCAAATCTGGCCTCAGACACTTACTGTCTGTGCGACCCTGGGCAAATCACGTAATCCTGTTTGCCTCAGTTTCCTCATCTGTAAGATGAGCTGGAGAAGGAAATGGCAAACCACTCCAGTATCTTTGCTAAGAAAACCCCAAAAGGGGTCATGAAGAGTCAGACACGACTAAAAACAACTGAACAATTCAAGTTCTATAGATACCATATACCAAGGGGACTTTGAAAATGTTTGTCAAGATGAACAACAACAAAAAAAACCAATCTGTAACATAGGAAACAATGAGAAAAGGCTGAATCAGGTAAAGGGGAAAATGATGGGTTCAGTCCCAAAGTCACTGAGAAGCTGAAGGAGAAATCTTTCCATATATAGAATATGGCTTGATTCATCTGCAAATTCCTAAACTGGTAACTGTTAACGTTAGGCATTGAAACTCTATAACATAAGCAGTAACATCATGCAAACTACCATGAATGTTTAGCTTCCTGAGCCAAATTTTCTAATTGTCCCTGGGTCTGCATTTGCCAAATAGCTCTCATGCAAAGTTTTAAAACCCAGATTCTCTCATTCGTACTCATGACTTGGACAACTGCATGGCTAAATACTCCATTTGTGTTGAGGAGTATCAGTCTATGTCATTGAGAGCAGAGTTTGGGGGAAACCGTTGACAATTCCTATAACTGCCACATGGTTAATGTCAGAGTGAATTCTAACTTTCTCAAAAGAATATGAATCATGTGCTATCTGTAAATGTGTAGGATGGGGAGAGGGATATAAGCTTCTTGACTGCATTACCCAGATTCAGTCACTTTAGAAACAGTCTTGAAGGTTGCTAGTGGAAGCTCGTCCTTAAAGTTAATAAATGCATCCATCTGTAGTCACAAACTAAGATCATGGGCCTTCAGGAGAATCTTAGGGGTGAGGGGAAAGATTCCAGAGTTTGTCAATAAATAGAAAGAGAGGCTGTCCTCAAATTTCTCCTGACCTTCTGGGTTCTAGGAATATGTGTGGCATGTTCCAAAACTTATAATACTCTTCAAAGAAAGTGACTTCTCCTCTTTGCTCATGTTTATCATACAAGTGATTAGTACACAAGAGGGGAAACTCTTTCACAGATTTTTTTCTGGTCTTCAACTCATTGACCTAAGTGTTTATGAATAGGAAACTTGTGGCAAAGTTTTGACAAAATTATGCACTTGGCACATTTCTCATTTCTCATTTAGATGGCTTATTCCCCATGTGGGACCCCTATTATTTCCCTGTCTTCATCTCCCCTTTTCTATCACTCCTTCTCATTCCCTTCTGTGCTTCTTAAGTATCTATTCTGCCTGAGACTAATAGTCTCAGGTAGCCATCCACTTACCACTGCTAAAATATTCAATGATGATGACAAAGGGATATTACCCTGCACCTTCTTCCTAAGTCACTTCCTTACTCATGTTTTAGTAAGGAATTCTGGAAAACCAAAAAGCCTTTATATCCCAAAAGAATGAATTTCTAATAATGAGATGGAAAAGACAGGGCAAGGGGGAGACAGTTTTGGGTAAGTGCCTGTAATGCCATGCACGAACAGCTTCCCAAAAGAATGCTACTGTGAACAGCTTTTAAGGTTCTGATTACACAATGTAGGGAACACTCCATTTATTCCAGAACAAATCAAGGGAAACATTCACAGCAAATCCAGATACAATATTCACAATGTTACATTTTATCACAAAAAAAATCACAATATGGTGTTCACAACAGCTTATCATTAGAATGACCACATAGTTTTCACCAAAGTGGTCACAGTATTTAGAACAAAGAACAAAAGAATAATCATCTGGTATCCCTAAGGGGGTTTGCCTCCTTACTTAATCATTCAATTATTTCACAATACAAGTCAGTCTTCCACTCATAGGGCAATTATACGTTAACTTAATCAGTCACTTATCTAGCAATCAGTCACTAAGTATCATTAATCACTAAATACAATCATTAGAAAATTACACAAATCCTCCACCTCTTGGTGTCTAATAAACTTCAATTTCATCACTAATTCAATATCCAAGGAGAGGCCTTTTCTTCATCTTGACTTGAGGTGGTCTGTCAGATTCCCCGGATCCCCTTCCATGTTCCCAGCTCCTACCTGAATCCACCAAACAGTCACCTGGATTCAGAGGCAGACAGCTCCCAGGTTCTTGTCCAGTCCTCCAGGCAGTTCTTGCTACACACTGAGGTTCACAGGGTCCAGCATATTTCAAAACCTTCACAACTTCTGTTGCCAGGAACTCAAGGATCAACCAAGCCACAAACAAACAAAATCTTATCCTGGTCATGTTCCTTCAGTCCTCCAGCAGTTTGGCTGGCCTTAGGACCCAGAAAAAATCTCAGCCTTCCAGGCAGCCTTCTTGGCAAGAAATCTCAGCCTTCTCCAGATTCTGGTTCAAGAAAACTCCCACTCAGTTCTCAGTCCAGCAAGTTGCAGCCCAGCTTCCAGATGTTGGGAAAATTCTGCTTCTTCCACCAGGAGCCTGCCAGGAAGAAAATTCTTATTCTGACTACCTCTCTCTGGGGTTCTTCTTATACACACACACACACACACACACACACACACACACACACACACACACACACACTGGCTTCCTGTTTCATCCAAACCCTTCCTGTTATGTCAGCAACAGGAGACAGAGTTCACACCCTCTGCCTCTTAGCCACAAATGTACAATTAGTTGCTAAGGGCTAAGTACCTGCTTACTTGACATAACAAAAAGAGGTCTTCAAATTTAAATTAATTATAATTACAATGCCCCTCAGATAAAGCCACAGAGACATCTTTGGTAGACTTCCTCTCCTTAAGAAACATTGCTTTCACAACTTAAGTAAGGTATGAGATGTCTTCAATAGAATTCTAAGTTCAGATTATCCTGTCTAGTCTGTTTTACCTCTGTATTGTTATTCCTCTTATATATGCACCCTAAAATTTTACAACTAGATTTTTCTGCCAAAATAATTTTGAGTTAAAACTTGCTCTATACACAAGAAATAATAAATTTTCCCATATGACAGTGTGATTTCAAAAGATATGAGTTCAAGTCCCAATTCTGTTACTTACATTCAAAAGAATACAAAGTACTTAAAAGATTTAACTTTTTTTTTTGTATTTTCTTTTCCTATCCTCAAGAGATAGATAGAGAGCTAGTCTTAAATTTAGGAAGACATGGGTTTAAATTCTATCTGTAACATATACTGGCCAGATGGACAAGTCAGTTAGCCTTTGGATGACTCAGGCAACTCACTAAGACCATAAGTTATAGAATACCTGCTGATCTACATTATAGAGGGAATTTTCTCACTGGGAGTTCCTTATGCTGATCCTTAGCACTTAAAACAGAATCTTATGCATAGTATGTGTGAACAATAATAAATAGTTTTTCTATTTGGCCTGAAATACAAGCTGAGTGACCTTGAGGAAGTTACTTAGGCTTATTTTCCTGATCTATTTAAAAAAAAGGAACAATAATATTTGTATTATCTATCTCACAAGGTTGTGGTTGTGATGAGAGAATTGAGCACCTTTCTCCCCTCCACAAATATGATACTCTACTGTCTAACTTCCATAAGAGGAATGCAATCTCTTTCCACCTCTGCCTCATGGAATTATTTTTGTCTTTCCTTGTACTCTTAGCAGCTAGTACAGTGCCTGGCACATTATAGGTTCATAAAAAATGCTTCTTGACTGATCAACTTCCATTGCTTCCTTGAAAACCCAGTTCAAAACTTACCCTTCTCAGGAGAGATCCTCCCCAATCCTGCTGCTTTCTCTCTTTCAGATGACCTTCCTTTACTCTCTGATGTATTTAGTTTTTCTACTTTTTTGCATTTTGGGGGGAGGTCTTAATACCATAATACATGGCCAATTTTTGTAAAGGTATCAAAACACTGAGTTGTATCTAAATCCTTTCTAGCTCCATTCAGTATTCACCTGAGATCTAAATATTTTTCAGATTTTAAAGTTCTTGTTTACCTTTTTAATAGATTTGTCTAGATCTGAAAGGGGATACATGAAGGTTTCCTGCTTTCATAGTTTTACTGTCTATTTCTTTTTTCAATTTGAGTCACTTTTCCTTTAACTCTTTAGATGTTATACTATTAGATGAATCCATAAGTATTGATATTGACTTGTTGTCTATGATTTCTCTAGGCCTAATGTAATTTCCTTGCTTATCTATTACTATGATGTCTGTGTTTACTGTAGTCTTATCCGAAATCAGGATTGCTACCTCTGCTTGTTTTTTTCCAGCTCAGTTGAAGCCTGGTAGATTTTTCTCCAGGTCCTCATTTTCATTCAATGGGATTCTTTCTGTTTGTTGTAAACAATATACTGTCAATGTCTGCTTTCTTATCCCTTTTGCGATTCTCTTTAATTTTATGGGTGAGTTCATCTCATACACATTCACAGTTGTGATTATTAATTGTGTATTTCTCTCCAGCCCCTTTTCTTTTACTTTTTCTTCTCTTTACTCTGAACTCCCTCTTCACAAATAAGAAGGTGGTAGAAAAGAGGAAGTTTGACTGATACTTGACAACTTATAAGTGAAACAGCCTGTTTCTTCTCTATGGCAATTCTTCTCTTGACCTTAACTTTCCAGATCTGGTGCCAGATTTTACTTTGGTCTTTTCCTTTTATTCCTCTCTTCCCATTCCTCCTGCTAACATTTGGGTTGCCTTTTGCTTATTTCTTTATTGATTCCACTTTCCCTCTTAGACCTATCCCTACCACTTTCTTGTTCCTATCCCTTCTTATTTTGCTTTTGAGTTTAATGCCAAAATCTCTATGTGAATAGGGGCGGTAGTGGTTATGTATAATTGTGTATGATCTTCCTTTATCTAAGTCATATGAGAGTGAGGTGTATGTCCATTTCCTTCATCCTTTCCGCCATAACAATATATTCTTCATCTTCTGTACCTTTAGCATACAATAATGATTTCCCTCTCCTTTCTCCTTTTCTCCCCAGTATGTTTCTATGCTACTTCTATTTTTGTTTTCTCTAAAATCAATAAAAAAGAAAAAACCACCATAAGACCCTCTATCATTTTAACCTTTCTCTGTTACCTTAAAGATATTAGGATTTTGAGAAGACATTTTTTATTATCCTCACATTAACATATAAACAATTTCTCCCCATATATTACCTTTTCAACTAAACACATGTGAATCTTTCTATTATTTTTGGTACCAGTATTTTCATTTCAAAATATCTATTCAGTTCTAATCTTTTCATCAGTAATAACCAGAAATCCTCTATTCCACTAAACATCTATTTTTTGACCTTGTTGTTCGGATATTTCAACTGTGTACAACTCTTTGTGACTCTATTTGGGATTTTCTTGGCTAAAGTAGTAAAGTAGTTTGCTAATTTCTTCTCCAACTCATTTTACAGATGAAGAAAATAAGACAAATAGGGTTAAGTGACTTGCTCAGGGCCACACAGCTAGGTCTTCCTGACTTTAGGCCTGGTGCTCTATCCACTATGCATCCAGCTGCCCTTTTGACTTCATAGATTATGTTTAGTTTTGCTGGATATGTTATGATTAGTTGGAAACTTTTCTCTCTTGTTTCTTGGAATATCATATTCCAAGCTCTCAAGAAGTCCAAAATGAAAGGAAGTTTGTTAGTTATGGAGTAGGAATTTAAAGCAATATATTGGAAGTTGCTGGGAAACCTGGAGTCAGATTTTGTTAGGGGAAGGGTAGATAGGAATAAGATATAGACAGGGTTGAAAAATGTTTTTTGAGGGGGGTATTCAGGAAGTTCATATCACTGGGATGGAGAAAATAAGAGGGTTGAGTACAGTAGAGTATGCTGACCTTTCAGCAATAAATCAAGTTAGAGTATAGAAAGAGGTCCTCTGGTGATGACAAGTTATTAAAAGGTTCAAGAGCTACCTCTGGACTCAGCTATTAACTTTCCATGCTTGAGAGATGGTAGTGCCATATCCAGGATGCACCCAGAAGCCTCGCCAGGAGGCAGGAAATGTTATGTCCTGTGATAGCATAGAGTTCTTCCTATTGTTGGAGTTGTTCCAAACATGCTACAGAAGTTGTGCTTCAATTCTAACATTTATTCATTTGAAAAATCCATCTTTTATCCACTTATACACTGTCCACTAAATATTAAATATAAAAGAATAATTGTAGGATAGTGACTTGTTTTAAGACCATTCCTATTTGAATTCCATCTAAGATGAGAAAGAAAATAACAAAAATAAACAAATTAGCTCAAAAAACCACAGAACTGACATTTAGATAGAGGTTTAAAGATAATAGAATCATGTGACCATAGATTTATTGCTAGAAGGGTTTTCAGAGTGTTTTATGAATATTTATTCTCTATTACAGAATTACACAGAATTTAGGAATTGAAAACACTCTCAGAGGACATCTAATCCAATCTGTAGTTAAACAGAAATCTCGTGCACAATATATCCAAGACCTGGTCATTTAGTCTCTTCTTGAAGAACTCTAGCAAAAGTCAGTTAGTAAACAAGCTTTTATCAAGTATCTACTGTGTGTCAGGCACTCTGATAGGTACTGGAACACACTAGCTCCCATAGTATCCCGCTCAACTTTTGCATGGCTGTAATTGGTAGGAGTTCCCCTTCCCCTTGATTTTAAGCCTAAATCTGCCCCTCTGTTACTTTTATCCATCTCTCTTAGTTCCATCCTAGTGGGCCAAACAGAATAAGTTTAATCCTTCTTCCTTTGTCAGCCTTTCACATTCATTAACACAGGAATCACATTCTCACCTGTTCCCCTCCCTCTCTTCTTTCTCCAGGCTAAACATTATTAACTCCTTCAACCAGTCCTCATGATCATTATCATCCTGACTGGTAATTAATTCTTGGACACTTTCTAGATTACTAATGAATCTCTGAAAAGATGATGCGCAGAATTTAAGATCATACTCTAGGTGTAGTCTGTTCAAAGTCAAGTACAGCAGAACTCCAACTTCCCTTTTTGCTAACCCTAGGCCTCCTTGAATGAAAGCAAACATTGCATTTGCTTTTGGGGGTGGGAGGAAAGCCACATCCCTGATTAATGTTAAGCTTTCATAAATGCTCTAAATCACTAGTCATTAGAGAAATGCAAATCAAAACAACTCTGAGGCACCACATCACACCTATCAGATTGGCTAACATGACAAAACAGGAAACTCATAAATGTTGGAGGAGATGTGGGAAAACCAGAGTAATGCATTGTGAACTGATCCAACCATTTTGGAGAGCAATCTGGAACTATGCCCAAAGGGCAATAAAACCGTGCATACCCTTTAACCCAGCAATACCACTTGTAGGTCTGTATCCCAGAGAGATCATAAAAATGGGAAAAGGATACACATGTATAAAAATACTTATAGCAGCCCTTTTTGTGTTGGCCAAGAATCAGAAATTGAGGGGATGCCCATCAATTGGGAAATAGCTGATCAAATTGTGGTATATGAACGTAATGAAATACTATTGTTCCATGAGAAATGATGAGCAGGTGCACTTCAGAAAAACCTGGACAGACTTACATGAGCTGATACAGAGTGAAGTGAGCAGAACCAGGAGAACACTGTATACAGTAACAGCAACATTGTGTGATGACTAATTTTGATAGATTTACCTCTTCTCAGCAATGCAAAGATCAATGCAAAGACAACTCCAAAAGACTCATGATGTAAAATGCTCTCTGCTTTGGAATCTAAATGCAGATTAAAGAATACTATTTCCTCTCTTTTTCTTTTTTCTTTCTTCTCATGGTTCTTCCCATTGGTTCTAATTCTTCTTTACAACATGGCTAATGTGAAAATATGCTTAATATGATTGTATATATTAGTTTACATCATATTTCATACTATCTTGGGGGTGGGGGAAGGAGAGGAAGTAGGAGAAAATTTGGAATTCAAAATCTTATGGAAGTGAATGTTGAAAATTAAAAATTAATTAATTAATATATATTTTTAAAAGTTAACTTTCATTAAAATTTCCAGATCTTTTTCAGACAAAATGCTGTTTAGCCAATGACTCTGACATCATGAATTCATGAAGATTTTTTAACCAAAATATAAGGTTTCACATTTATCCTTTTCGTCTTCTCAGATTTATTCCATTTTTCTCATCTTTGTAACATCTTTTTGGAGCCTAACTATATCATCTAATTTTTTGATTGTCCCTTCTAACATTGTATAATTTGCAAAACAAATAAAGAAAAAATGGACATTAAAAAAATTCAAGTCAATGATATCATCATCATCATCATCATAATGATAATAATGTCAAATAGCCCATGAAAAAGGATAAATCCTTAGAGTACTCCACTGGAGAACTCTTTCCAAGTTGACATTGTACTATTAATTACTACTTGGGATCAGGAATTTCAACTACTTATTAATACACCTAGCTGGACCCTTCCATTCCATGTTGTCTCACCTTGTCCCCATGGATGCTGTGAAAGTAACTGTCAGATGATGTGCTAAAACCTAGGTAAACTATATCAATAGCATTCCCCTGATCTACCAGTCCAGTAGCTGGTAGTGATATATTTCAGAATATTTCTAGGAATCAAGGTTATGTTCGTTATCTTAGAATTTATAGACTTCATTTCTTTCATTAAAAAAAAAAGTATAACATTTGCCCTTTTTCAATACGTGGCATCTATCCCATTCTTTAAGATCTTTCAGAGATGACTAATAGATATACAATAATCACATCTTTCAGTACTTTCAGTAACCAAGGATATGGTTAATATGAGCTTAGTGTCTTTTATTCTATAATGTTAATGGCAATTTGAATATCTGCCCTGCTTTGAAAAGTCTTCCCTGCCCCCTAATAGGCTGAATGTAATCACATGGAGCCTATGACGGGAGGAGTTTGCTGAAGGTTTGTAATAGTAATCAGTTTAGCAGGATACTTAACTGCTAAGTGTGGAAGGTGCAAACTCTGTCCCACTGTTGAGAAGGCATGAACTCCCCTGTTGATGTGGAAGAAGAGGATTGGCTGAGCCCCTGTTGATGTGGAAGAAGGGGGATTGGCTGAGGTGTGTACATAAGCAAGAATTCCAGAGACAGACAGAGAGAATTGGAATTTTGCTCCCCTTGAAGGAAGAATCCTGGAGACTGAAGGTGGGGAGAGAGAGAAAGTTTCTCTCCCAGCATCTGAGAGACAGAATTGGAACTCTGCTCCTGCTGAAGGAAGAATTGTGGAGACTGAAGCCAGCTGAGAGAGAGAGGGAGAGAGGGAGAGTTTCTCTCCCAGCATCTGGAAGCTGAGAACTGAGATGGAGTTTTCCTGAGACCAGAGTCTGGTGAGGGCTTGCCTGGGAGGCTGAGAGGGCCTGCCTGGAA
>CM053580.1:440847925-440868386 GCA_028627135.1 Pseudochirops cupreus | reverse complement strand
AGTTTGATTCTATTGTTCCTTGTTCTGAATATTGTGGCCACTGTAGTGAAAACTGTGTGGCCATTTTCTGTGATAAGCCTTGTTCTGAATATTGTGGCCACTGTAGTGAAAACTGTGTGGCCATTTTCTGTGATAAGATGTAATGTTGTGAATATTATAATGTTTTGAATGTTTGTCTTGATTTGTAATGGAATAAACACAGTGTTCACTATATTTTGTAATCTGAACTCTAAAAGCTGTTCACAGTAGCATTCCTTTGGGAATCTGCTGGTGCATGGCATTACAAGGTTGGAGCAGAACCCACAGGAACCTGGGAGTCATAGCAGTTAAAGCTGGAGGGAGGAGAGGACACATCCAAGGAGACAGCTAGGCTTGTAAATGTTTGCCCCCTGCTGTGACAGCTAGGCTTGTGAGTGTTGGTTTGTGGGAAGGCTAAAGGATGGTGTGGCTCTCTGCAATGTTATGGTGCATTAACTTCTTTGCTGCTATGATAAATTTGACTTTCTGGTGTTGGGATTTGGTTTTCTGGTGTCTGAATAAATGTTTTGTTTCTGTCTTCTATATGGAAAATCTGTTATATTTTATGATTGAGAAGTATGCCAGCATATTTACAGTCACCTTTGGCACTGTGAATATTTCATTGGCACTACACAGTCATAGAGAGAAGCTAGGTACTCTTTTATGTCAACTCTCTATTAGCTATTTTAAAAATTCTGTGCTTAATCAAAACAACTCTGAGGTACCACATCTCACTGGCCAGATTGGCTAAGATGATAAAACAGGAAAATGATAAATTCTGGAGAGAATGTGGAAAAATTGGAACACTAATGCATTGTTGGTGGAGTTGTGAACTGATCTTACCATTCTGGAGTGCAATCTTGAACTATGCCCAAAGGGCTATAAATAAGTGCATACCTTTTGACCCAGAAATACCACTTCTAGGGTTGTATCCCAAAGAGATCATAGAAGTGGGAGGAAGACCAGTATGTACAAAAATATTTATAGCAGCCCTTTTTGTGGTGGCAAAGAATAGGAAATCAAGGGGATGCCCATCCATTGGGGAATGGCTAAACAAATTGTGGTATACGAATGTAATGGAAAACTATTGTGCTATAAGAAATGAGGAGCAGACAGACTTCATAATCAGCTGGAGAGACTTATATAAACTGATGTTGAGTGAGAAGAGCAGAACCAGGAGAAATTTGTACACAATGACAGATACAACATATGTGTGACGACTAACCTTGATAGACTGAACTCCTCTCAGCAATGTAAGGTTATAAGACAACTCCAAAAGACTCATGATGGAAAGAGATATCCACATCCTGAGAAAGAGCTGAAGAGTCTCAATGAAGATTGAAGCAAACTACCTGCTCTCTTTCTTTCTCTTGTTTTGTTTTGTTTCCTCTTTCTCATTGTTCAGTCCATTGGTTATAATCCTTCTTTACAACCTGACTAACATTTAATGTGAAGGTATTTGTAGATTCTATATTTGCTTGCATGCTGCCGTGGGCAGGGGTGCAGGGGGGAGGGAGGGAAAGAAAATTTGAAACTCAAGGGACTGTGGAACTGAATGTTGTAAACTAAAAGTAAATAAACAAATTAATTCAATTTAAAAAAAATAAGAAAGAAAAAAAATTCTGTGCTTTCCAGTCTAAAGATCTCTCCCCCTGACAGAGAAAACATCAGGAAAATGAGAGTTCAATAGCTTTGTCTTCCTTCTGTCATCTGTTATTATAGATTTGCCCTATGCAGTGAACCCACTCCTTCTTTAATCCTCATGTTTCCCCATTGCAACTAAAATTTTATTGTTAGAAAGAAAAAAAGAAACATTTTTTGATGTTGTCATTCTAAGCTTTCCTCATCCATTCCAGCTCATTCTCATGTTTCCTTTGCAGTGGACCTCAGCAGTTACCTGGGTAGGTACACTACCCTGGCTTCACGCTTAGGCTGGGAAACTTCCTGGATTCCTTGCTGTCCCCTTTGACTTTGTAATCTTACAAACCAGACACATTGCCAAGGGGAAATAATTCTTTTTACGGGAATAGTACCCAGTTCTCCAGGGAGTGGAATCTGTTAGAGTGTTCTGCTAGTGATGTAGTCCATAACACAATGAGTATTATGGAAAAGAAAATTTAATCTAGTAATTTATTGGAAAAGGGATACTAGAACTCTCTACCCTCCTCTAAAAACTAGGCGATATTTTCCTATAATAATGATTAAAGTGAATATTTCTGAAAAGCTAATATTTGGGTCTTGCCTTCAGTCAATCTAGGAGCCAAGAGTCACATGGGCCCTTTTGGCTGCTTCAGGAATGAGGTATTTCACAATCTAGAAGGTTATTCAAGTCATTTCCCTAGTGGTCTTCAGGTTTGGCATCTTTTCCTCTTGTCCACAAGTTGAAGAAGAAAAACAATGCATTCCCATTCAACTTTGAATCGATTTAAAGTTATTAGGAACAAATGAAATATGTCACTTGTTTTGCATCAGGCTAAGATCTTAAAAAACATGCCCACTTTCTAGTTGCTCACAGATGTGGAAGAACAGTGATATTGCCTGGATTGGCCTCATGCATGGAATAGATTCCTTATAGAAACCAAAAACAGACCTAGAGCCCAATCCTGGAAACCACAGGAATCGGGCCTCCTCTGCCTCCCAGGGAACACCACCCAGAAACATGAGTACTGTGAACAGCTTGTGGTTTGTAACCACAATGTCAAAACAGCTGCTAATTCTCACTAATTACCCAATGCTCTTTTCATAGGAGGGTTCAAACCCTTGTAGGAGGCCAGCATCCTTATCATTACCATTTTACAGCTAGAAAATAGGAGGAGCATTGAAACCTAATTATCCTGCCTCCTGAATTTCATTTTTGAAACTGAAATGAAGTACAGTTGAAGTGTCAGAAAATGGGAAGGAATTTCACCCAAGTGACTTGATAGGCTGGTTTCCGTGAGTATAGTCAGCCAGTTGGTCAACAAACACAACAAAGAAATCTATGATTTGCCTTGGGGATTCAAAAAAGGCAATAGACGGTCCCTGTTCTCAAGAAGTTCACCATCTATGGAAGAGACAGCATGTGAACAGCTACATATAAACAAGTTATACATAGGAAAATTAAAAATAATCAATGGAAAGAAGGCATTTGAATAAAGAAGAATCAGCAAAAGATTCTTGTGAGAAGATAGATTCTAGCTGAGACTTGAATGAAGCCAGGGAAGCCAGGAGGCAGAGAGGAGGAGGGAAGAGCATTCCAGACATAGGGGACAGTCAGGGAAGAGTAAGGAGTAAGGAGATGGAGTGTCTTGTTCAAGGAACAGGAAGAAGGTCAGTGTCACTGAATTGAAGAATACTTGGAGAGAGTTCAGGCATAAGAAGACTGGAGAGGTAAGGCCAAACAGGTTGTGAAGGCCTTTAAAGTTCAAACAGAGGGATTTGTATTTGATCCTGGAAGTGAAAGGGAGCCACTGGAGTTCGTTGAGTATCAGGGTAACATGGTCAGACTTGTGCTTTAGAAAGATCACTTTGACAGCTGAGTGGAAGAAGGATGGCAGTGGGAAGAGACTTGGAACAGCCTGCCAGCAAGCAGGCTTTTACAATAGTTCAAGCATGAGGTGATGGGTACCCGTACCGAGATGGTGGCAGTGACAGAGAAGAGAAAGGAGCATATACAAGAAATGTTATAAAGGCAACATTTACAAGACTTGGCAACACATTAAATATGGGGAGGGGGAGGTGAGAGAGTGAAGAATTGAATATGATACCTAGGCTCTGAGCCTGGGTAACTGGGAGGATTATTCTCTATGGTAACAGGGAAGTTAGGAAGCTGGGCGGGTTTGAGGTGAAAGATAATTAGTTCAATTTTGGACTGATTGAGTTTCAGATTCTAATAGGCATCCAGGTCAAGATGTCTAATAGGGAGCTGGAAACAAGAGAATGAAGATCAGTTGAGATGTTTACTGTTGTTTCTCAGTTGTGTCTAACCCTTCATAACTGCATTTAGGGTTTTCTTGGCAAAGTAACGGAGTGTTTTGTCATTTCCTTCTCCAGTTCATTTTACAGATGAGGAAACTGAGGCAAAGAGGGTTAAGTGACTTGCCCAGGCTCACACAGCTAGTAAGTGTCTGAGTCCAGATTTGAACTCAGAAAGACAAATCTTTCTGAATCCAGGATAAGCACTCTAACCATGGTACCATCTAGCTGTCCCAGTAGAGAAATTAGGACTGTATAAATAGATTTAAGAAATATTAGCCTAGACATGATAATTGGATCCATGGGAACTAGAGAGATTATCAAGTGAAGTAGCATAGAGGAAAAACATAAGATGGCCCAAGACAAAGACCTATGGCACCTACATGATTAGCAGGCAGGACCTGGGTGAAGCAAAAGCGATTGAGAAAAAAATAGTCAGATATATAGGAGGGAAACTAGGAGAGAGAACCAAGAGAAAAAAGAGTATCAAGGAGAAGAAAGTGATCAATGGTGTCAAAGCCTAGAAAGAGATGAAGGAGAATGAGGCTTGAGAAAAGGGCCATTAGATGTGGCAATTAAGTGGTCATTGGTAATTTGGGAAAGAGCAATTTCAGTTGTGTGATGAAACTGAGAACCATACTGTAGAGAATTAAGAAGAGAATGAGAAGAAAATAAATAGAGGCATTTGTGACTCCTCTCAAGGAGTTTATTCAGAAAGAAAGGAGAGATATTAAACAATAACTAGGAAAGATGAATGGAGCAAGATTTTTTACAGATTTTTTTTTTTTTTAGATTTGGGCATGTCTGTAAGTCATAGGGAAGCAGCCAATAGATGGGGAGATATGGAAGACAATTGAGAGCAAGGAGATGATGGAGAAGACAATCTGCTGAATTATGAAATGAAATGGGACAACTTAGATACGTAGAGAGGTTTTCCTTTGTAAACTTGTGTAAAATAGTGAAAGAATCCAAGAACTATGAAGAAAGAACTTCAAAACCACCTTTCCCAGGAAACTTGAAAAATGATAATGGAAGACCATGGGTACCATTGCCTCACAAAATAGGGAATGGAAATTGAAGAAAACATGAGCCTGAGGAGAGATTGGCATAAGACTCAACTAAGCGAAATATCCTAAGAACATGTTAGATAATATTGGAAAGGGAGCGATATTTAGATGTGAAATGGAACACACCTGTCAGTGTTTCTCCTATGATCAATTCTCATTGACAATTATAATGTAATGACTGCTTTTGAATTCTACCACTTCAGTACAAATATACTATGTAAGGAGGTGGCATTGATCCTTAGGAGTATAAATGTAGAAAATCAGCAGAGCATGGCACAGGGAGGCTAAAATGCTGGGTCTGAAGTCAGGAAGACTCATCTTAGAAAACAACTAAACAACAACAAATCATAAAAACACATAATAAACCTTTTATTTTAAGAGTATTAAGGACTAAATTTTTAAGATGTTTACCCCCAAAAGACAAAAACAACAACAAAAACAGGCAGGAGCACATTAGTAGCTCCCAACCAGCATGTATCTGTATGATCATCTCTATAAAATCTTTATAAGAAGGGTCCGTGTACACTTTCACAGTATTTTCTAGAGAAAGCAGAAGATGGGCTGCCTTCCTGGTTTTCTATAGCAAATTCATTATCATATTACCTGACAGTTGTAGAGAGTATATTATTCACTTTTTCTTTTTGCTGTTGCTATTGATTTTAAAAAATGTTTAAATAAGGAAAACAAAATACTGCCTTAAAGTCTTTCCTCAGATAGGATATTTGATATTTCATAAAGATTTTATAGCAAATGCAACCAGAGTTGGGTTTGTTTGTTTGTTTGTTTTTGCCCCTCCAATTATCTATTGAGTAACCATATCAAGCAAAGCATAAAATAGAGACACATACCCACTTAAGGTTTTTGCCAGTATCATGGAAGCCACCCTCCACTGAGTACGAGCAGGATTTCTTATGTATTGGAGGACTCTTTAAATGTTCCTTTTTTTTTCTCTCAGATAACATTGCCGTAATTACTAGAAGTAACTAGAAGTAACTAGAAGTAACTAGAAGTAACTAGAAGTTACTAGAAGTAACCCCAAACACTCTTCAATTCAATGTACAGACTTCTGAAAATGATTATCAGGTTTATAATTTTAATGATGGTTTAATGAGGTTTAAGAGGAGTTGAAAAAAAATGTCCTTTCAGTGTCTCTTTGCAGAGGCTGGAAGTTTTACATATAGAATATTCTATAAACTGTCGCGCATGAGGTAAGTGTTAGTTGGTTTTCATGAACTGTTTTCCCCCCTCTTTCATTCTTTAATAATTGGAATGTAAGCTCCTTGAGAGAAGGAAGGAACTATCTTTTCTTTCTTTGTATGCCCAGCCTTTAGTACAGTGACTATATGGAGTAACTAATAAATTGCACTTTGAGTGATTGATTAATCTTTGTTATAATGGATAGGTTGTAAAAGCAATATATGAATACTGCATTTGTATCGTGTTTTTATGTTCAAAGTAAGATAACCAACCATCTCGTTTAGTGCTGTTATTTTGGGTATATTATAAAAGTAACTTCTCTAACTCTTTGATTTACTTCTCTGAGAGAACCTTTGAACCAATCCATTTAAATATAACTTCTAAATATCTTCTGGTTTCATTTATAATGAAGATGTTAACATGACATTGCTCAGGTCCCACAATAATGTATCAACTAATAGGTTATTAGACAACATTGCACAATGAAAATGCCAACAATTAAAATATTTGCCATTAGTTCAAGAGCTATTTTATTTTTTATATTGTCTGTCCTTCTTTTCTAGCACTCAGTCATCATCCCTTTGAAAAAGGTCATTTTGTATTTTTATCTGTTTCACAAATGATCATAGCAAAAAAAAAAACACAGGAAAGAAAAAAGAAAAATGCATCACCTAGTTGGCAACTTTGTGGTGATGAGTCTTCTTATATTCTAGGTAATCTGGTAAATAGACTTATTTGATGAAGAAAGAAGAAGAAGAGGAAGAAGAGGAGGAAGAGGGGAGAAGAAAGAGAAGAAGAAGGAGAAGAAGAAGAAGGAGAAGAAGAAGAAGAAGAAGAAGAAGAAGAAGAAGAAGAAGAAGAAGAAGAAGAAGAAGAAGAAGAAGGATGAGGAGGAGGAGGAGGAGAAGAATGGGGGAGAGAAAGAGCAGGAGGATGAGGAGGAGAAGAATGAGGACAAGAAGAAAAAAGAGGAAGAGAAGAAGGAAAAAAAGAAGGAAAAGGGAAGGAAAGAAGGAAGGAAGGAAGGAAAGGGAAGAAAGGGAAGGAAAGGAAGGATGGTGTAGCAAGGAAGGGAAGAAGGAAAAAAGAGAAAGAAAGGAAGGAAAGGAGATAGAATTGAAAGAAGAGCTTATATTACCACCCCATTTTCTACTTTACAAGTGATTT
The DNA here is from genome assembly GCA_028627135.1 of Pseudochirops cupreus. Classification (NCBI taxonomy): domain Eukaryota; kingdom Metazoa; phylum Chordata; class Mammalia; order Diprotodontia; family Pseudocheiridae; genus Pseudochirops; species Pseudochirops cupreus. The sequence continues at coordinate 440,860,983 of CM053580.1, read as the reverse complement.
TTTTTAACATCTCATTTGATCTCCTAATAACCCTTTGAGGTAGCTATGGCGACAGATTATTGTTTCTGTTTTAAAATGAGGAGACTAAGATTCACTGGAATTAAGTGACTTGCCCAAGGTAACACCATAAATGTATTAAACTCAAAGAAGCCCCCCAAAAGAGATCATCATCCCAGTAACCCAGACCCAGGATTTATCATGAGAGAAACCAGTTCATCAAGTCACATGGGTGAGATTCCTTACCCTTCTCTGACACTTCAACTGTTCTTCATTGTAGTTGCAAAAAATTGAACTCAGGGGGGCAGGATAATTAGGTTTCAATGCTGTTCCTTTTTACCAGCTGTAAATGGTAATGATGAGGATGCTGGCATCCTACAAGGGTTTGAACCCTCCGATGAAAAGCATTGGGTAATTAGTGAGCGTGAGCAGCTGTTCTGACATTGTGGTTACAAACCACAAGCTGTTCACAGCACTCGTGTTTCTGGGTGGTGTTCCCTGGGAGGCAGAGGAGGCCCGATTCCTGAGGTTTTTAGGATCAAGCTCTAGGTCTGCTTTTGGTTTCTGTGAGCAAAATATTCCATTCCTCCCTTGTCCTATAGCCAATCACACTTTTCCAAAATCAAACTCTGGATAACTTCCACTATCTCCTTCCTTCATTCCTACTAGTATGTTCCTTAATGGAGCTAGATATAGTCAAGCTACCATGTTGACTGGATCTACTGTACCTTTGTATTTTTTATGTAAGGTGGGGTAGATGCATGTTGCCTATTCACACTCTGTGTGTTCACATGTGTCTGTCTAGACTTCGCTTACAGTGAAGCATAATCAGGTATCTCTAAAGTGTCTTCTGCCTACCTTTCTCCAAGGGAGATATTCATCCCTGTCAGGTGAGCAGGCAGAGATTGGTGCCAGAAGCTGTCCTCTCTGGTCTCAGAGAGGTGGCATACCTGGCTAGATTTATATCTATCTGCCTCCATGAAATTCGATAACCTATAGGAAATAATTCTAGGTTTAAGTTGAGCTCCTGGTTGATATCTCTTTTTGGGAAGGAGTGCTCCAGTTTATATTTGCAGTGCCTGATTCCTTCCCTACCAAATTCCAGTTCTGCTAGGAGTACACATAACAAATAACAAATAAATCCATTTATTCAAGATACAGTAAATGCAATTTAGAGGAGGTAGACAGATAAGAATATATCAGGTGATACACAGAGTGAAGGAGCTCTCCTGCTGGAAGTTTGGTATCTCAGCTTAACCAAAAGAGCGTAGCAGATCTCACACCATGAGGATTTCCTCAAAGTCTCTAGTGTAGCAAGCTGAGGATATGGATCAAGGTGCAGTCCTTCTATTCTTCCCAGTCTTTGCTTCCCTTTAGGGACTTCTCCTTGAAGAGGATCTGGAATCAAGTATGTTCTTTCTTAAAACTAGAATCCAGAAGACCAATATTTCTCTTCTTTCAAACTCTAGCCAACCTTCAGCTCATGCAGGCACGGAACATTGAGTAATTAATCTCTACTGATGAGGAGAGACCTATGCAAATGGACTTTGAACTGGCTTGCTTCTAATTATAATAGGGTCCTTCCTGAAGTGAGTCAATCCTTCCACTTATAATCAATTTTCTATTACATTTACCAAACAAGCTGTTCCAAAACTTTTCTCTCCTCAAGTATTCCTTCCTCTCCGCTGACAAACTCACTTCTTACTTCAAAAAAATTGAGGTTATTAGCTAAGAGTTCCCAATTTCTCCTTCTTCCTCTTCTCATCTTCTTTAACACATTCCCCCCACTATTTCTTTCATTATTCCTTCAAGCTTTTAATGAAAAGGTGGCTTTTCTCCTTGCAAAGGCTACCAGTCCTTTTTTGTCTTCTCCAGCAAATTGTCCCCACAATCATCCCTATTCTTATCCTAATGGTTATTCTCCTATCTACTATTTCCTTCTCTGCTACATACAAACAACTTTATATCTCCCCTATGCTTAAAAAAAAGTAACACCCTCACTAAACCCTACTGTAAGAGTGGGATCAAAAACATTCCTACTTCGTTTTTAACCTCATACCTTAACTAGATGAAAACACATCTCGATCCATCAAAAGACCTGAGACTAAGTGCAAAAAAGAAAAAGAAAAAGTCTTTGAAAGCCATTTGTGGAAGTGAAATGATCCAGACAAAGAGACTTATTACAGTTGACTGTGAGATTTTGTTCTGCCCTCGGTTTCCTATAAAATCATTGAGATGACTGGAATGGGAAATTTTTCCAGAATGTGTATCACATGGCTTTTCAGCACACCCCAGAGAAGCAACTGCCTGGGAGGGAGGAGAGAGGAGAAACTTTAGACTCAGCCTTGAGCAGGTATTCTGCCCATCTCCACCCCCTCCCTTTAACTTGAAAAGGAACTTCCGGCTTCAGAGAGTCTGGGGGGACGTCAGACTTGCCCTGTTCCCATAGATTTCCTAAACGATGGCTAACTAAAGGATTCTTAATTGCCCAGATCTAATGGCCTTTTCTCACTCTGTATATATACTTTTCTATCTCTCTGTAGCATTTGAAACTGTTAACCATCCTTCTCTCCTGGATACTCTCTCCATTCTGAGTCTTTATATTACTTTCTTCTGGTTCTCTTCTTACCTGTCTGACCTCTCTTCATTCTCCTTTGTTGAGTCATCTTCCATAACATGCCCACTGATCATGGGTTTCCCCCAAGGCTCTGTTATGAGCACTCTTCTCTTTTCTCTTTATACTCTCCCACTTGGTGATCTCATGAAGTGCCAATGCAATATTTACAGCACCCACAATCATGATAAAGACTGTGACTATAAGTATCACATAAATTTGATTGCAAAATATGCCAAACTCTCCAGATAGAGGATTAAACTGAAGGATTTATTTAGACACCAGAAAACCAAATCCCAAAACCAGTAAGCCGATTCCATCACAGTACCAAAGATATTCAGAAGCCATTATAACGCTGAGAGCAACAGCCTCCTTCAGCCTTCCCACAAACCAATACAAGATCAATATCTACTCATGAGCCTATCTGACTCCTTGCCTGAGGTCTTTCTCTCTCCCCACCATCTGGCTAGCTCTGACTCCCAGCTTTCTGTGGGCTCTGCTTCCCTTCAGCAAACTCCTCCCACCACAGGCTCCATGTGACTATATTTAGCCTATTAGGGGATAGAGTTTATCTTCACAGCAGGGAAGCTTCCTGCAGAATCTGCTCTACCCTTTAGCAAATTCCCTCCATCACAGGCTCCACATGACTACATTCACCCTATGAGGGGGCAGAGTTTACTTTCAAAGCAGGGGAGGTCTTCAAACTCTCCTAGGTCTAAAAAGGGGCAGGGAAGATCTTCAAATTCCCATTCTCATTACATCTCATCAGTTCCTATGTGTTTCATTAACATCTCTATGCAGATGACTCAAGTCCTAGTCTCTTTTCTAAATTACTTTTGCATCTCTAATTGCTTGTTGGACATTTGGAACTTCGTTTTTCATATGTGTCTCAAATTCAACAAGTTCAAAATGGAAGTCATTATCTTTCACCCTAAACTCACTCTTCCATTGAATTTCTCTTTCATTATTCAGGGCATCACCATCTTCTCCAATACTCAGACTCACAATTTCATCCTTATTCACTTTGTATATCTATTCAGTGGCCAAATGGAAATAGATGGGCAAGTATAGCTATTGTTTTTGCAACCTGTTTTGCTGATGACACATTTTCAGTCACTGATACTTTAAGTCATCTCCACTGTCTTGGTGTTTTCTGAGCTTGGTTCATGAAGATCTTTCCTCAGACTATGAGTATTTTTGCTCCCAGACCTAGTGCATTACTCCCTTTCCAGCAATTTGGGTGGTTGTTGTTGTTTTGAACTCCTAGTTTTGACTTTAACCTAGGTGACAGGCATGGTTTCAATTGTTTCATTGCAAAGCATATATTGAACAACCTTGGGCTTCTTAAAGATGACCTCTCTGGAAGTTTTGGTATCAATAAGGAAACCTTGTATGGCTATGGAATGGTAATTAATTTAAATTTGATGACCCTTTTTTGGTAGGTACTTAGTCCTTAGTAACTAATCAAGCCTCTATGAAAGAAACAGAAGGTATGGACTCTGTCTCTTGTTGCTGACATAACAGGAAGGGGTTGGCTGAGCCAGGAAGCCAATGTGTGTGCGTGTATATAAGAAAAACCCCAGAAAGAGACATTCAGAATTTTATCCTGACAAGCTCCTGGTGGAAGAAGCAGAATTTTCTCCTGACAAGATCCTGGTGGAAGAAACTGTTCTACTGGAGGGAGAGAGAGAATTTTTCTCAGTGAGCATCTGGAAGCTGACTGAGAACTGAGAGAGGATTTTCTTGAGACCAGAATCTGGTTGCTGCCAAGAAGGCTGAGATTTCTTCTGGGTCCTAGGGCCAGCTGAACTGCCAGAGGACTGAACAAGCATGACCAGGATGCTAGTACTTTGTTTGTTTGTGGCTTGGTTGGTCCTTGAATTCCTGGGAACAGAAATTGTGAAGGTTTTGAGATGTGCTGGACCCTGTTAACTTCAGTGTGGAGCAGGAACTGCCTGGACAACTGGATGAGGACCTGCCTCTGAATCCAAGTGACTGGTGGATTCAGGTAGGAGCTGGGACCATGGAAGGGGATCCAGGGAATCTGAGAAACCACTCCAAGTCAAGATGAAGAAAAGATCTCTCCTTGGATGTTGAATGCTGTGATGAAATTGAAGTTTACTAGAGATCTAAGGGTGGAAGGTTTGTGTATTTTCTAATGATTGTATTTAGTGATTAGTGATACTTAGCAATTGATTGCTAAATAAGTGACTGATTAAGTTAGCCTACTTGCCCCATGAGTGGAAGACTGACATGTATTCTGAAATGATTGAATGACTGAGTAAGGAGGCAAACCTCCTTAGGGATATTGTTCTTGTGTTCTTTGTTCTAAATACTGTGACCACTTTGGTGAAAACTATGTAGCCATTTTGATGGTAAGCTGTTGTGAACCCTATATTGTGATTTTCTGTGATAAGATGTAATGTTGTGAATATTGTATCTTGATTTGTTGTGAATGTTTTCCTTTGATTTTTTTTGAATAAATGGAGTGTTCACTATCCTGTATAATCAGAACCTTAAAAGCTGTTTACAGTAGCATTCTTTTGGGAAGCTGCTCCTGCATGGCATTATAAGCTATCACAAATTATTTTGTTTCTGTAAACAAATTCACATTACTCAGCCATTTTCTTCTGTTTTTCTTTGGCATACATTTATAATTTTACATTTATCAAGTCCAAATAATATTTTTATATTGCTGGGGAAAGCTTTAATGATATGAGCAAGTTTTCAATTTTTTTTCAGAGAGGTCATGAGGTCATCCATGTACATCAATGGATTAATATATTTTAGTGCAATTCCCTCCTTGACTCAGGAGCCTCAGTTCTATTTAGGAGAGATGATAATGTGTTTAAGCCTGGGAAGAAACACAAGGTACTTGGGCTATCTACATGATGAAAGATGCCATATTTTATATGAATGATTCTTTTTTTTTTCTTTTTGGAGGGGGGAAGGCAGGGCAATTGGGGTTAAGTAATTTGCCCAATGTCACATGGCTAGCAAGTGTTAACTGTCTGAGGCCCGATTTGAACTCAGGTCCTCCTGACTCCCAGGCTGGTGCTCTATTCATTGCATCATCTAGCTGCCCCAGTATATCCGTGATTCTTGACATTATTATGTTGATGCATGTTGCAAATACAGAACCATTTTCTAAGTATGAATCAAATCATCATCTATCATTTTATTATATCAGGGTCAATTTTATATATTTCTACTATATTAATAAGCCAGTTAGGTGGCACAGTGGATAGAGCACTAGCCCTGTAGTTAGAAGGACCTAAGTTCAAATCCAGCCTCAGACACTTACTAGCTGTGTAAGCCTGGGCAAGTCACTTAGCCCTATTTGACTCAGTTCCTCATCTGTAAAATGGGAAGGAAATGGTGAATCACTCTAGTATTTGCTAAGAATGGGGTCATGGAGAATCAGATATGACTGACATGACTCAACAACAACAATGAATTATTATATGATTATTATCATTGTTATTGAAACGAATTCTTTTAATTACATGGTGGTTAAATAAATGGTTCTGAAACAAATCTCTATCTCATATTAACAGAATTTTGCAAATAGAGTTCTCTACACAATTTTACCCTTTGATAAAATGATTACTTTTTGTAGATGACTAATAGTATTATAATATGAACTAATTTCCTTCTGACTCACTGAAAGCATAAAATTTGATAGAATTCCTTTAGCATAAAGGATTATAGGATGATATGTACCATATCCTGTTACCACATTACTTCAGTATTTTCTGATATGTCTCTATAGTTTAAAATCCATTTATTTCATACAGTCTGGACATCATGAGGATTTGATATAGTGATATCCTTAGCTATGAATTCCCAGCCTGAAATCTATTAATTGGAAGAAATTGGAAGATGAAATGACCAACTATATTCTAGCCAGCCCTATGTCTCATCCCCAAATGGAGAAATATGACATATTTGCCTGTTATGGCTCTGTATTCAGTCAGAAATCGTAAGAACATGATAGGGAAGCATCATAAGCTGCAAGTAGGTGGTGGGTATTTTTACTAGCAGTGGGTGCAAGTAGGAAATCATCTGATTCAGCTCAAGGCAGTCACTGAATTCAGAGCAAGATATTCCCAGGAATTGGGATGAAGGAGAGAATGGATTTATGTTCCATCCACCAGATGACTAATGGATTGGACTTATTTGTTATTAGTTTTCATTTGGCAGCTGTCTTCCCAATTGTACCCTTTGTCATACTCTGATTGGTTAAAATATAGCTCTGATCCATGACAGCCTATAGCACAATTCTTGGGCTTGCTGCCTGGATGAGTTTCATTGCTAATAATGATCTGAACAACAATTCTTCAAATGTTTCCAAACTGTCTTTATTTACTAGAATAAATTCCTTTGAATTTCAATCCTAAGCCATTAAGATTCATGTTGCACAAATGTAGTTGAAAAATAACTTTGGAAAGTGAATATTTGATTTTTTCAAATAGCAGTAAACCAAGTTTAGAGAATGAAACAGTAACAGTATACACATAAAATTTACTGACTTGGATAGGCTGAAAATATGGGCCTCATTCCATATTGTTCAGAGCAAACAGCTTTGAACTTGATCAGACCACAGAGGAAAAGGCATTCCAAAGATACCTGATTCAAATGCTTTCTGAAATGCTTCAGTTCCACTAATGCTACCATGGGTCATTTTCCATTCTTCCCTGAATTTTTAACCCCCAAATTTTCAATATTCTTGTCATAATTTTGCAAGGGTTACTGGTAGCATTCGACAAGTGATTATTACAGAGGGAATTTTTGTCATTTTATATTAACAAGAATTTTGGGGGAAAAAATCAATTGCTGATTAAGAGTTAGTAGAATGTAAGAATACTAGCCCCAGTTTGGCTCATTGAAAGCCCTGTGTATTTGAAGTAAGATGGTCTTGTTTCAAATTCCATGTCTGTTATTTTTCATTCATTACCTTGGATAAAGTTTCACTGTCATAATATATAAAATGAAGGAGGTAGAAATTATGTGATTTCTAAGTGCCCTTCTAGTTCTGACTCTTATGACCTAATATTCTCCAGATAAGGAAGCTATCCAGCCCAGAAGATGTTGGAAAAGCAGAGAATCTGTAAGCATACGATTCCCAATCCTTGAAAGTATATGTGTGTGTGGAACGGGAGGGGTTGGGGAAAGGTGTTAAAAAGGACACAAGGGAAAAATGGAATTGGACAGCCTGTGAGGTCCAGAAGATTAAGAGCCAATCTAACCATTCTTCATTGACAAGAACAAATAGGAAATAATTGACAAAAGTAAGGCACTAGAATTGAGAAAGATCAGAAAAAAAATTCCCGTAGAAGATGAGATTTTAGTTGGGACTTGAAGGAAGCCAGGAGGAAGGGATGAGGAGGGAGAGAATTCCAGGCATGAGGGATAGCCAGTGAAAATGTCCAGAGCTGAGAAATGGGGTGTCTTGTTCATAGAACAGCAAAGAGACTAATATCATTGGGTTGAAGAGTACTGGGGGTGAGGTTAAAGAGACTGGGAAGGGGGTGGTGGTGGCTAGATTATGAAATAATTTTAAATGCCAAATAGAAGATTTTTTATTTTTGATCCTGGAAGAAGAATGACATTACTTCCAAAGGTCATCACTCATACCCTATTTCCCATCCCCCCACTGCTTAATTCCTTATTCTCATGCCTCTCAACCCAACCCTCTCCAATATCCCATCCCTAAGCTACCCACCCATCTGGAATACCTGCTTCATATACATCAAATTTTTTTTTGCTTTAAATATTTTCCTTTCCCACTCTTTCCATTTTCTGGCTCTCAGTGAGATCTGGCTTGCTCCTGATTACAGCACCTCCCTGGCCATCTTTTCTAGCTAGAACTTGCTGCATTTTCACTCATCTCACTCCCTACTTGCTGTTTGAGGAGGATGAGGGTTGGAGTATTCTTTGCTCCACATTGACCTTCCATGTTCTCTCTCCCTTTACCACCATCACTCTAGAACCTCTCTTCCTTTGAAGTTCACTCAATCCATACCTACCATCCAATCAAAATTTTGGTAGCTATTGTCTACTGACTTCGATTCTATCTCCAGGACAATTCTCTTCCTTCCTCAATGAATTCAGTTCTTGACACATAATCTTCCTGTCCTCTCATGAGGCAACTAGGTGGTGTAATAGATAAAACACGGAGCTTGGAGTCTGGAAGATCTGAGTTAAAATCTAGCCTCAAATATGTACTACCTGTATGAACCTGGGCAAGTCACTTAACCTCTGTGTGTCTCAGTTTTCTCAACTATAAACTGAGGATAATAATAGCACATATCTTACAGGGTTGTTGTGTGGATCCAATGAGAAAATATTTGTAAAACTATTAACACAGTGACTTGAATATATTAGATCCTTAATAAATGCTTATTCCTTCTCCAGGTCCTGTCTTCATATCACTTAACCCCGTTTACCTCAGTTTCCTCAGCTGTAAAATAAGCTAGAGAAGGTAATGGCAAACCACTTTAGTGTCTTTGCCAAGAAAACACCAAATGGAGTCAGAAAGACATGACTGAACAACAACAAAAACCCTAACATTACAGTTCTTCAACTGGCTCATATCACATGATCTACTTCTCCCGACTTCAGCCACATGCTTTATCATCACCCTCAGATGTGCTATTTCCATGCTCACAAGCTTTCAAATGCCTTTAACTTTTCACCATCTATCATCATTCCTCTTCTTCCCCTGCCTTCTAAACTAAACTCTGTTTTTCATCCACACCATGATCTCCTTCAATCTCTCAGTTGTCTCTCAGACCATTGCAATAGCTACTCTATCCTCCTTTTTGTTTCTGACCCCTTGATGAATCAGTTAAACTCTATGTTTTCCTTTTCTCCTGAGTCTCTTGACCCCTTACATAGCACTGATCTTGTCCTGCCAAGCTTCAGCCTTCATTTACTCCCACCATTTTGTTGACTGCTGAACAAAAGTAGATAAAATTCTGAAACTATGCTGATTAGGTCTACTACAAATTTATATTACAGAACTTCAACAAGATCTTCACTTCAAGGCAATCATTTAACATCCTCTGAATTAGCTTACTATGCCTCTCACTACCCTGGTTCTTCCAAACCTTTTCATCCCCGTCAAACCTATTGTGGTTTCTTCTTCCCTCACTCTGTCTCAGCTCAGAACCTTCCCCCATATTTTACTGATAACATTAAGGCTATTGTCCAAGAGCTTCCACTTAATCCCCTCCTCATCTCATATCACCCAAATGTCTTCCTTCATCCCTGCCTCACATGAGGAGGTGTCCCTTTACTTTTCCAGGGCTAACTCCTCTACATGTGCAAGTGATCCCATTCTATCCCTTTGTTTTTTAGATTTCCTCCTCTATCACCCATAATCTCTCTCTTATTTTCAATCTCTCCCTGTCTAATGGCTGCTTCTCTGCTGACTACAAACATGCCTGTGTCTTCCCCATCTTCATGAAACCCTGATTTGACTCATCCATCCTCAATATCTCACCATTCTTTTCTGGCTAAACTTCTTTCTACTTCTATTTTCTACTTCTACTCTCCACAACACTATTCTTTTTGGGGGAAGGAAGGAGGTAATTGGGGTTAAGTAACTTGCCAAGTATCATATCTAGCATGTTTCTAAGACCAGATAGGAACTCCAGGGCCAATGCTCTATCCACTGTACTACCTACCTGCCCCTCTTAGCTCTTTGCAGTTTGGCTTCCTATTTCATTATTCAACTAAAATTACTCTCTCCAAAATTACTAACAATCTATTAATTTTCAAATTTAATTTTTTTTCAGTCTTCTTCCTTCTTGATTTCTCTGTAGCTTTTGATACTGTCAATTACCCTTTTCTCCTTGGAACTCTCTTTTCTCTAGGTTTTCAGGACACTCCTCTCTCCTGACCATTTCTTTTCAGTCCCCTTCACTGGATCTTCATACAGCTCATGCCTACTAGCTGGTGGTATTCCACAAGGTTTTGTCCTGGATTCTCTTTTCTTCTCCTTCTATGTTATTTCAAGTGGTGACACCAGCTCCTTTTGGTTTAATTATCATCATAGGCTGATGATCCTCTATACTTATCCAGTGCTAACCTTAGCTAATCTTCAATCTTGTATCTCCAATTGTGTTTTGGAGATCTTGAATTAGATGTCCACATCTTAAAGTCATCATTTTTCTCCCTAAATTATCTTCTCTTCCAAATTTCTCCATTTCTGTCGAGGTCCTCCCAGACACAACCTAGGTATTGTTGTCAGCTCCTCACTTGTTACTACTTTTAACTTTGCTACATCTCTCCTGTATTCCTCCTCTCCTCTGACATTGCAATCACCCTGGTGCTGGCACTCAACACTTCACACATGGAGTGCTTCAATAACCTGCTATAAACCTATTCCAACCTTCTATTCCTCCACCAAAATGATCTATGTTTTTCATACACAGATGAATGGAGCATCAAATGATCTATGACTATGTCACTCCTCTGCTCACTAAGTTCCAGTGGCTCCCCATTACTTCTGAGATTTAATATCATAATCTTTTGTTTGGTCTTTAAAGCTCATAGTAACCTACTTTCCTTGCCTTCCCATCTTTTTTATACCTTATATTCCCATTTTCCTGCCCCACATAGTCTGTAATGTAGCAATACTATTGTTCTTTGAACAAAACACTCCACCTTGGGGGTGGCTAGGTGGCACAGTGAATAGAGCACCAGCCCTGGAGTTAGGAGGACCTGAGTTCAAATCTGGCCTCAGACACTTAACACTTACTAGCTGTGTGACCTTGGGCGAGTCACTTAACCCTCATTGCCCTGCCTTCCCCCCTCCAAAAAAAAAAAAAGCAAAAAGAAAAACCACTCCACCTTCAGCTTCAGGATATTTTCACTGGCTGTCCCCCATGTCTGGATTGCTCTTCCTTCCCATCTCCATATCCTGGCTTCCCTGAGTTGCTTCATATCCCACCTAAAATTCCACCTTCTACAGGAAGTCTCTCCTGATTCCTCTTAATTTTAGTACTTTCCCTCTGTTGATTATTTTCAAATTTATCCTGTGTGTAACTTGTTTGTACATAGATATTTACATGTTGAATCTCCCAATAGATTGAGAGCTCCTAAATAGCAGGGACTGTCTTCTACCTTGCTTTGCACCTTGAGTGCTTGGCACAATGCCTGACACAAAATAATAAATATTACTTAATAAATGTTTATTGACTTACTGACTGATAAGCCAGGCACTGGACTACTTCCCCAAACATGCCCTCAAACTAATAGGTTAGGTGCCAATTGGGGCAACAGCTATTTTGAGTTCTAAAGGTCGTTCTCTGGGTGGTCACTTCTACTGTTGTTCAATTGTGTCCAACTCTTCATGACCCCATTTGGGGTTTTCTTAGCAAAGATACTGGAGCAATTTACCATTTTCTTCTCTACCTCCTTTTACAGGTGATGAACTGAGGCAAATACGGTTAAGTGACTTGCTCAGGGTTGCACAGCTAGTGTTTGAGGTAGGATTTGAATTCAGGTCTTCCTTATTCCAGGCCTGGTACTCTATTCCCTCTGCCACCTAGCTACCCCACTACGTCTATTACTACAGCTATTTCTACTATTACAGCTCAAGATCCCCCAGCAGTGTGTTTCTTATTGGAAATCAAACCCCAGACTTAATTAACTCTTATCAAAGGCATTTACTCAGATGGATTATCAAGAACAGTAGTTGTAAAACATTCCCTCTACCTCATTCATGTGGCACATTCTCCAGTAGATACATATAATCCATGAAGAAGAGTGTGTACAAACTTAAAATATGCCACATAGAGGGCTCACATTTGGCCAACAGAATTCACAATTTTGGGGTTGTAGGATCCTCTCTGGAGTAGTGTATTTCTTAAGAGTTCTCACAAAGTTTACCGCTGGATGAGCTGCTTACTTTTTGCAGTAAGGCATATCAGTTAGGAGCAGGTTTCTATGCTGTTAGTTTTGCTACTCACAAGAACTGCATCTCTTCTCGATGGGTCAATCTGCTGGATTCCTTGGTCTTACAGAATGACTTGCAGTGACTTATCTTTACAATCTCCAACTTCAGATTCCAAGGCAAAACTGGTTAGGAACATAAGGATGGGGATGGGGAGGAATAGACAGTGGTTGTGCTCTTTCAGAAAAATTGAAGACCCTTACACTAGATTTGGTCAAAGCCTTTCTAGTTCTCATTCCTCAAGACCTCAACTCTGAAGGCTTTTTGTTACCTCTTAGGGAAGAATATGAGGTCAGGATAGACAGCATACTAAAATGCAGAGACATCACCTTGTAAAAAAAAGATCTGTGTGGGGGTGGAGCCAAGATGGCGGCATAGGAGCAGCAACATATTGCAGCTCTCACATAGCCATCCCAAAATACCCATAAAATATGACTCTAAACTAATCCTAGAACTCCAAAATGCACACAAATATATTTTCCA
>CM053580.1:440805372-440847425 GCA_028627135.1 Pseudochirops cupreus | reverse complement strand
GTTGTTTGAACCCAGTAGAATGAAAGTGCCTTAAGAGTCTAGACTATTTTGTTTTTGTCTCTATGACTGTAGTGCCTTGAACAGTAAGAGAATCTCAAAAGATGTTCATTTAATTGAATTTAATATTCTAAGCTAAAGAAATCTTTGGTGTTCAATCTTGTGAAAATGGAAACACTTCTAGAAGACCCATGATGGTGATTACCCAAAGACAACCTCAGTTGCAATTCAGATTTATAGTAGGTAGTGATAGAGGTCTTGGGAAACCACATTTGTCAAGCATAGGTAAATTTGAGAAGCTGTGGCTACTTTAGATATTTAGATAATTTAGATATTTAGGTTCATCCCCTTGTGATATATTAATAGAGATTATGTTAAATTAGCATATGGGACACAGCTGGGGAAGAGAAATTTGGTGATCTAAGAAATGACAAGCTTGGTGTGCTGCTATCTTGTTTAATGTAACTTCAAGAGTTGCCTACCATTACTGTATTTAATATCCAGTGCTATTTACAAACATATATGTATATATATGTGTGTGTATATATATGCACACACACACACACACACACACACCGCACACACACGCACGCATTTCTAGAGGTTTGGCACAAGGATGTGAAAAATATCCCTATAGTTTTATATACAACATAAGAAGTAAGGACAGAAGAGTCAAAAACATATCCCTTCTTTCCCAATGGAAGAAAAATTCCAGTACTGTGATGTCTTAGCCAAAAGGGACTGCAACTTTTACAAGTTTGCCTTCCTTTGGCTCGCTTGAAAAGTTACTGGAAACCTTGGTTTGGAGTCTCTTGCCATGACTGCTCTGGCAGTGTCAGAGGCTACCATGGGCTCAGCCTTAGAAGCATGAGAGGAGCAGATTGCTTGTACAACTGAGTTCCATGAGAAAGATGATAGCTTGCAATGATGTGAAGCTGGAACCCACAGAGAGAAGGCTAGTTTCAATGTCCCTGCTGTGACATTCATCTTACAATGTGTTTACCTCTTTACAACATAGCTGAACAGAACATGTGCTTAATCTTTGGGATAATAAAGTGAATAGGGCTCAGAATGAATATGGAGCTTTAAAACACAGTTCATGTTTTGGGTCTGTGTATTTACCTATTTGAGATCACTGTTGTATCCCTCTTGAATCTGGAATGATAGATCTGATATTGTCCCATCACAACATTAGGTGAGACATCATGCTTGGTACTCTTGTTTCTATTCCCTTTTCATTTAAAGCATAATAAAGAGGTATTTAAGATATTTTTTTTAGAAAGAAAAGAAAAAAGGTGGCTAGGTGGAGAAGCAAATACAGCACTGACCCTGGAGTGAGGAGGACCTGAGTTCAAATGTGGCCTCAGACACTTAACACTTACTAGCTGTGTCACCTTGGGAAAGTCACTTAATCTCAATTGCCCTCCCTTCCCTCCTCCAAAAAAGCAAAAAGAAAGAAAAGAAAAAATTCCCATAGGATCATAGATTAAGAACTGAAAGAAATCTTACCCTAATTCATGATCTTACAGATGTGAAAACTCATGCCCTGAGAAATAGAAGGACTTAACCAAGGTAAGGTACTTATACATGTAGTAAGCACTCAGGTAGGGATTGAACCTCTTTTCTCTGACTCCAGATTCAGCATTCTCATTTTACCTCTCCCTAAAGTAGAGGTTCTTAACCTGTGTGTGTGTGTGTGTGTGTGTGTGTGTGTGTGTGTGTGTGTGTTATGGACTCCTTTGGCAGTCTGGTGAAAACTGTGGACCCTTTCTCAGAATGATATTGTTAAATATGTAAAGTTCCAAAGGATACCGATTATTTTGAAATACAGTTATTGAAATCTTTTAGTAAAAGTCTACAGATTCTAGGTAAAGAAACCCTACCATAAAGGAATTGGAGAGAGAAAGAATCAAGAACGAGTGAAAACATTTAATTCAAGGACACATTTTGAATGCTTATTTCTGAGCTTCCTACAATGTCTGATTTTCATGCTAAGAGAATTATCCTTCCTGCTATCCAAGCAAGATCCTTCTGATATATATAGGGCACTTTAAGCACTATATTGACAATCGTAAGGCATTAGGATAGGTATTGCTCAAGTGCCCTAAATAATCGCTTGTTAATGCACCTCTAAAATTGTCTCACATCCCCACTAGGCTGAGCATCTGGTTCAACACTTCATTAATCTACAGAACACCCCATGGAGTAAACAAGTGGAAAGCTTTCAAATCTTTATTTTCAGGTGGGAGAAACAGAGACAGAATGTGTCTTCCTAGATTTGCTATGTGACTTTGGACAACAGAAAAACCTTAGGATGAGATCTTAGCACTCCTGAGTCAAACCTCACGGTTCCAATCACATGGTGTACCTTTAAAAAGAAAAAAAAAAGATGACTCTCTGATGGAACCTTCTTTCATCCTCACTCCACAAGAAAGGGGCATCTGAGTGGGGCTTGGAGGTCTCAGTGCAAGAGTTTGGGTCTGGGGGTAATGAGTTGGAGTGGTACTTAATCCACTTCACAATTCATCTCTAGCCACAGAGATGACAGTAGCAGCTGGAGAAAACACCTGTGCACAGAACTCTGGAAGAAAGAGGCATTGATGCCATAGCAACATTCCAAAGTATGCATGGTATGAGACAACCAACTTCAAAACCATTGACTTGTACTGAGGCCTCATGGCAACATGAGAATGATTACATTTGGTCATCCTTTCTGGTAGATTGTGTTTGCCTTTTATTTACATCATCTTCGAATGAATGGCTTTTACTGTGTTCTCTTTGACTTTGTGTAAGGGTTAGGGTATAAGAAAGAGCTCATACTATTGCTTTCTCACATTCTGTCAGTTAGTTTTGGTTCAGTTTTGGACTAAGTCTATGATTTCA
This sequence comes from Pseudochirops cupreus, assembly GCA_028627135.1. Classification (NCBI taxonomy): domain Eukaryota; kingdom Metazoa; phylum Chordata; class Mammalia; order Diprotodontia; family Pseudocheiridae; genus Pseudochirops; species Pseudochirops cupreus. Next base: position 440,844,545 of record CM053580.1, on the reverse strand, counting down.
CTGCAGCAGGCAACTCCTACAGAAGAGAGAATCTCCCTCTCTCCCAAAATCATTCAGTAACTGTTCTGCAGTGGATATTGGTTTAGAGAATTGCCTAGGATCCTGAAAGATTAAATTATTTGCCCAGTCACGTGGTCAGTATGTATCAAAGGTGGGATTTGAAACTAAATTTTTCTGACTCTGAGGCCAACACTCTATTTATTACATGTACTGCATAGAAGTAATGGGGCAATCAATATGGGAAGGCAGCATGGACAGAGGGTTCTTGTCCATGATGTTTAACATTCTTGTGACCAAAAGGAAATCACTTAACATCTTTTGGCTTCAGGTTTTTCATCTGTAAAATGAAGACCCCTGAAATACTTTCCTAATGGGGATTTTGTAAGGTTTAAATAAGATAATATGTTTAAATCACTATATAAATGTTAGCACTATCTAAATGTTGCTTGAGTTGCCATCACATACTAGAGAATTGACCTCACAGTGATGACAACCTGGGTTCAAGTTGGGCCTCTATCACATGGTGACTGAGAAGCTCTGGGCAAATCACTTCACCTCTAAGTGCAGGCAATTCTCCAGAAGCATGGGGCAGTCTGCTGATTTGGGTTTCCTCATTAAGGATTTCCTATAGCAATGAAATCACAGTTTGGGAAAATAAAAATAGATAAATATTAATTATCATTTAGTATGAATACATTAAAATATCACAGTGCCATTTACAAGCTCATAAAATGGCACAAGAGAAAAGGGAAGTCTTGAAGAAATGGTGATTGGAATTTTCCAAATGTGCTTTCTTGTACTTTATTGTGATTTTGCTCATCTCACTCTGTATCCGTTCATACAGATATTCCTGAGTTTCTATGAATGAGTCAAATTTATTGTATCTTATGGTGCAATAATATTCCATTACATTCAGCTTGACTGTATTCATTTCTTACATCTGTCATTTATATAGTATTTTAAGATCTGGAAAAAAATATTATCGCAGTTATTCTTACAACAACCCTAGGGAGCAGGTGATATTGTTATCCTCATTTTTTAGGTGAGGAAACCAAGACACAAAGGTTAAGTGACTTGCCCAGAGTCAGATAGCTAATAAGTGTCTGAGGTCAGATTTGAATCCAGGATTTCCTGAATCCAAGTTCAACATGCTATGCACTATACCGTGTTCAATTGTATTTTTGTTTTTTCGGTAGGGACAGGGAGGTACAAGGTGAGTTAATGTGACGTGATAGAAATTGGAAAAGAAAAAAAGAAAGAGAAGGGAGGGAGGGAAGGAGAAAGATAAGAAAGAAGAAAAGGAGGGAGAGATGGAAGGAGGAAGAAAGAAAGGATAAAAAGACCATTAATAAGATGCTTGAAAATGCAGAGCAGAAAGCAAAAAGAAGTTCAAATGGGGGCCAAAGCAGAGTAATTTTATTCCTACTGGTTAAATTTGATAAAAGTAAATTGTACGTACCTGAAATTCAAAATTTCATATACAACCCTACTGTTTTCTTTGTATATTGAAATATATATGTTGATGTTAGATGAAGTCATGATAAAATTGTTTTTAAAGGAACTGGGTTTGTTAGCCACTAAATATCACTAGAATGACTGGTTAGGAAATCTCCTCTTTCTTGAATGCAGTTTTAGAAGGGACTTGTGCATTCTGTGAAAGGATGGACTTAACGACTAGATGACCGTAACTATCCCTTCCACCTCTAAGATTCTATGATATTTGTGCCCCATGTTGACAGCCCAGTGCTAAATTTACCATCAAGCCTCCTTAATTATCCCTGTGCCTGAGGTATGTTGACAAGTGGGGTGCTGCTCAGCAGTGAGAAATTTTTATGGCAATGTTAGTTAGTAATTCCAGCATGATATGTTTTCATCAACCTCATCATGGCCCCAGGCTGGGAAATTTTTAAAATTCCATTTACTGGCATAAAATAACTCTTCTTCAGTTTCCAAACATCACCATTCTTTAGTCCTCCCACCCATCCAGTTTCCAACATTTTTTTTCCTCCAAATTAACAAACATATGGGAAAATAATAAAAAAGAATTCTTGTCATCCCATTATTACAGAATCAGTCATTAAGTTACAGAGGTTTCTCTCGATGTTAATAACATTCAATCTATGTCTCAGTATAGTATAGCTCAAATCCTGAGAAGTTTTTTCCCCCACATTTGCATGTGGAAGGCAGAAATTTAAAACAAAGCTCCCAGCAATTTTATCTAGACTTTTAGTTCTTGCCTTTCCCCAAGCTGTAACTTTACATAGGAAAACCAGATATGGAGGTTTGAGGGAATCCAGAGTACCTTAGTAGTTTGTTTAAATTTGTCTTTTCCAAAGTATTTGGCAGGGGTGAGGGGGAGAAGGGTGGGAGAAGGGGGGCGCGGATAAGGGTAGACAACCTGGAACTCACTGTAGTTAAAAGGGGGATTTTATGATCCTACGTGAGATATGATAAGTTAGGAAGAAATGTATTTCAAAATACAGACTAAAGGGCTGTGCTGCCTGGCTTCTCTGTGTTCCAAAATAGCTTTACTGCTGGGTCCAAGACTCTGGAAGCTGACATTCTTTTCTTCTTATGTAGTGAAAGCCATAATGGTATGTGAGGTCCTGATTTCTTACTAAAGGAATTGAAACTCAGGTATTATATTATAAGCTTAAAAAATAAGAATTAGGGAGATGGCAGAGTCAACTTCTCTTAGGGCAAGGGTTCTTTACATAGGATCCACAGATGTAGAAGGATTTCAGGAAGTACATGAGCTTGGGTAGAAAAACAAATTCATCTTTATTTTTACTAATCTTTAACTGAAATTTAGCATTTCCTTAAATAGTGAATATATCTGTATATATTATATATGTGTATGTATATATGTGTATACATATATAAATGTATGTGTATGTGTATGTGTACCTTTTTAAAGGATCCATAGGCATTATCTGATGGCTAAAGAGATTCATGGCACACTGAAGCTTTTAAGAACCCTCGGTTTATAAGGAAGACATAGCACCTTAGCTAAGATTAGAATTGTGACCTGCTAAACCGTAGCAGTACTGAGAAAGAAATAGGAAATAGCAGAGAAGTAAGACAATGCACAATAGAAAGTAGTTCCATGAGAGTAGATGGATTATCTGAAAACATCAATAACCTTTACTGTTGGAGGCATGAGTTACTGTACTATATAAATGTCCTGACCATGTGTATTCCCTCTGTATATGCCCCCATACATGATTTTCTATATGTGACCATTCTTCCCTTTGATAATACATGTATATATGGGAGAGTATGTTCCTAAGGTTATGAGGGATGTTCCATGGCCACTTTTCTTTACCATCTGCAATTAAAGGACTTTGCTTTTACCTTGACAGAGTATGGGACCTGGACCCCCAAAACTCAACCCAAAGCCAGAACTTTCCCATACATACCCACCTAGATACTCAATAATCCTTTCAGCTGTCCTTTCATTGTGGCACTGACCCAGCCCTGTATTTCATTGTCTGTTACCTCCAGGACACCCTTGGCTACTTCCTACCCCTTAATCCCATCTAGACCCTTCTCAATTTCCTCTGGATTATCCCAGGCTATTTGCCACTCCTTGATTCCATCCAAATCTTCCCACAATCTTTTTCCCTATAAAAAAATTCAGTCTTGTCCCTACCAAATGGGCAGACTCACTAGGAATCTCCACTACCCCAACAAGTGTTTTAACAAACCATTTTGGACTGAAAGAAGGCTTGAGTGGTCAAATTCTTTTGAGGCAGGCATTTCTGGGTTACTGCCACAAACTGATTTCATCTTCAGGCTGATAAGTAAAAAGAAACACAGTGGTAGTGATGGGGTACAGGCTCTGGGAAACCCCTTGAATCTTCCTACTTGATGAGCCATTTGCCTGAGATCGTAAGCCTTTCATTATAACTAGGCCCAAATCTCTGTTATCTTAACCTAGACTAACCCTTCATGGTCTAGCTACTTACCACCCTTGATCCCATCAAAATCTGTTACTCTTAAACTAGCCTGGCCCTCCATGGTCTGTCCTCTCCAGGTAGTCTTCAGCTATTTCCCACCCTTATTCCCATTCCTGCAATCTGACCTCAGTTCCTCAAGATCCTCCTTAGACTCTTCCTCAGGACCCTTCTCTAGACCATCCTTAGATCCCTCCCACAGTCTTTCTGTATATAAGATCCATCTTGCCTCCATAAAGGCGCTGAGACTCAATGTAGTGCAGACTCAGTCTATGTCAGATTGTTCTGGCCTGCTTATCAATACAAGTGTCACAAAAACTTAGGCTCCTTAAGAGTCTACCCATTATGATGAATCTTCAATAAACTTTGCTTTTTTTTGGTTGAGAGAAGGCTTGAGTCAAATTCATTCAACAGGACATGGTGTGTTGATCTTTTGGGGTCTTGAGCATCCCTAAGCCCCAAACCTCAACGGTAGGGGCTCATGAGCCATGATTTTGAGTGGATACAAACCCACAAAGCACCTTGACTCTAGAGTTACTTTTCTGTAGGGACAATTGTAAGGGGAGGTAGCTAGATGCTACATTATGAGTTGAAACAAAAACTGAGGGTAAGACTGTCAAATATCGTAGTTGAACATAAATTTTGGCTCAATCATATGGATATTTCAAAATTGATTGGTCAATTGCTCAGGGTTTATTTTCATGCTAAACAATTGTTAAGCTTAGTATTTCTAGATCAGCTCCGAGAAGCTCTGCTATAGAAAAACACAGATGAATTGGGATAATCAATTCCTGGGGTTTGGTCTCAGACATCTTCAGTCCTATTAGCTAATCCTCAGTTAAAAGTTCAGATGTATTCTTCCTGTAAATAGGTGCTGATTTTTCCTAGTTTCATTTTTTTCTCCCTCACACTGAAGCCTTACTTAAAAAATATCTATGGTCAGCAAGGTAGGAATTTCAATCACAAAGTGCATCAGCCTTCTTCAGCAGGTAAAGAACATTCAGATACCTGAACTTCCCCCAAAAGAGGTTAAAAAAAAAAAGACAAAGAGAAGGTGCTTAAGTTAAAGCTGCCTTGGGGCACTACCAAGTTCCGGGTTGGTGGGTTTTACAAGACTACTTACTATGCTATTCAATTAAAAAAGAGCAGTTTCCATAGCAACACCCACATCTAATGGCTCTTATGCTACCTCTGAGATACAAAACACCTTCTTACAGAGATGCATTGACCAATACAGCATGTCGTGGGGAGTTTTATGCTTTATGTAGAGGTTTAAAGAGGGAAAATGAATTCCAATAATCTACCATATTTATAGCCCTAGGTTGTAATATTCATTTGTAACAAATTATTTTTACTCATTTTCATTTGCTTTTATTTCTTAAAGAGCCATGCATTTTGTTTAACTTGGTTGATATTGTGGGGTGGGTAGAAGGGAAGAAATGCTTTTCATTTGGGAATCACATTGATTCACATTTGTAAATAAGGCCTTCAGGATGTCTGTGTTGACGGCCACCAGCTTCTCTCCCTTGTAACTCAGCATCTGCTACAGAGGCTAGACCAGACACTCACTCACCCTAGGCAAGGTTTCTGATTGTGTCTTTGAATTTGAAATTTGTACTTTTCCTACCCCTCCACCCCTAGTGTGGCTATCCACCTGTAGCTTTGAGCCTTAACTATCACCCATTTGATTTTACTTATCCTCAAATCATTACCTAGATGTTATGAAAAGTAGGATTTTTGTCCTTAATATATGTATATTAGCAAATATTAATATTAAAAAGTATCTTTAATCGCTCCCTCTGAGTCTTGTGCCCTAAGCAGCTGCCTAAATTGCCTATCCTTAACCCTAACTTGGGATTTTTAAGAATTTATCTTTGATTACCATAGCACCATTTTTAATTCTTATGTTGAAAAACACCTGAAAGGATTACTTGACTTAAAATAAAAGTATTTAAGGAGGTAGATTAATTATGGTTGTGGTCAAACAGAAAAGGATGCAGCCCATATAAACCACATGAATAAAGAAAGAGGAGCCCAATCCTCCCTGGCATGTCAGGGAAGCACATGATGCCTGATTATGGAGAAGAGAGGTATGTGCTTTGGGTTCTCACCCATATTCAGCCAAATAGCTGGAGAGGTCTTAGCTTCAGTAGTATTTCTCATTGAATTGCAAGTATTAAAGCTATATTGCTCTCTACATTTTCCTGCCATTGACCTACACAGAATGAATGGAAAAAACACATTTATTTCTTATAGACGGAAAATCACAATTCATTTTATGTTGCTTTTAAAGTATGCATTGGAAGGTGTACAGATGTGTTGTCGCTAAGATAAGAGAGAGTTCACCTAGCCAGGGAGCCCCAAGAATTGGTAAACAATGAGACAATGCCTTTAACTCTTTTTTCAAAAGTATGGCTGCTCTCCCTCGGTGTTTGAATGAATATGGAGGCCTCTAGGAACTGAGCAGGACATTTCTAGGCAGTTTCTAACTTGCAAATAGATTGTGTTCTAAACATTTCTAAGTTGTTTCTCTGGGAGTTGGAAAACATAACAATTAAGATATAAAATAATGTGATAAATAAATATGATAAAAATAAATACGACAAAATAATTTTATAAATAAATAAATACATTTTAAAATACATATAATAAAAATGAATAAATGTGTTGATAAATAACTATGCTTGCTAGGCCCATCCACAAAAGCTGCTGCCACAAAAGCTGTTGCTCATATATACAGTGGTACCTTGACATGTGAGTGCACCAACTTAAGAGATTTCCGAGATATGAGTTGTCACTCGATTGATTTTTTTGCTTTGAAGTGCGAGCCAAAATTTGAGGTACGAGCTGCCACTAGTTGGTGCAGCAAATGCCCCAACCCAACGCCCACCCAGCATCGCGTGCCTCACTCGTTCAATCCACGCGTTTACCTCGCCAGTGAAGAAAATTAAGTTAAGTGAAAGCAAAAAAGATATTGTAGCAATTAAGTTCAGGATAAAGTGTAGCATTAAGAGTATAGTGAGTAAGTGGATGAAAGTGACCGAAAGAGGGCGAAACAAAACTCCTCTAACCTCCTCCATCTATCTCCTCCACCCTCCACCTCAGCCAGTATCTTCTGTTAGCTCAGGTTGTCTGATACCCAAGGTAAATATACACTTTATAAAACCAGTTTATTTCTTTACATTCTCTTTTATTATGTTTTTATACAATATTTGTTATTTATAAATACTTTTTCTTATTTAAAAACACATAACGAAAAATACTGGGGTGGCATTTTGGGTCTGGAACAGACTAATGGCATTTCAATTCATTTCAAACTCACAAGTCAAGATACCACTGTATAAGCATTTGATGAAACCTTAGAAGCCATTTGGTACAACCACCTCATTTCACAAATGAGGGAATTGAGGCACAGAAAAGTTCCCTAATTTGCCACAGGTCACATAGCTAGTAAGTGTAAGAGACAGGATTTCCACCCAGATCTTCCTAGGTTTAAATTTAGCACTGCGTTCAGTATGTCACACTTAAATGATGATAGTAATAGTAACAGCTAACCTTTATAGGGCACTTTAAGGTTTAAACAGTACTTTACAAATAGTATCTCATCATCTTCACAACAATCCTGGGAGGCAGGGGCTATTATTATCCCCATTTTACAGAGAAGGAAACTGAGGTACAAGATTTAAGTGACCCTTGCCCAGAGGCACAAAGCTAGTAAATGTCTGAGGCCAGATCTGTGCCATGGTTTTCTTGATTCCAGGTTTAACACGGTATTCAATGTACCTACCACCTATCTATCTTTGATAACAAAAGTGTTAAAAGTTTGACATTTATGGCTTACAAAGTGACTTGTTGTTCAGTCATTTTTAGTTGTTTCTGACTCTTCATGATCCCATTTGTTTTGGGGGGGTTTTTTTGGGCAAAGATATTAGAGTGATTTGCCATTTCTTTCTCTAGCTCATTTAAAAAAATTTTACTTTCTAAGTTTTAAACTTCAATACAAAATGAGAAAAGAAAAGAAAAATAAACATTGCCAAGTGCACAGCAGAACATAAGAGAGGATTCAAAATATAAAGCAACAAATTTCCATTTCAAGAAAGCCGATATAATAAATACTACACATTGTATTCAGAACTGTCCATCTTTTCTTTACTGGCTCATAGGTTATCCAGCTCATTTTATGTAGATGAGGAAATTGAGGCAAGCAGGTTAAGTGACCCACCCAGGGTCACACAACTAGTATGTGTCTGAGGCTGGTTTTGAACTCAGGTCTTCCTGACCCCAGACATGGTGCTCTATCCACTGTGCCAACTTGCTTCCCAGGTGACATTAGTAGTACAAATGTTTTTTATCCTTATGTTTTTGTGAAGAAGGAAAATTGGGGCTCAGAGTTATTTAGTAACTTGCCAAAGATCTAAGGGCCTGATATTCTAGCCCACATCTCTGTATCTAATGTTCTTTCTATTGTGGACCCCTTCCTGAAAAGTTATGCATTTTAGATGAAAAGAGAGCAATATAGCTTTAATACTGGTAATTCAGTGAGAAAAATAACTTGACATGGGATTTCATCTTGAATACTTGAGTGCTTAAAGAAACTTCAACACTTCAAGAAAGAAAATCAGATTTAATTACAAGATGATGAACTCAATAAAGACTATTGTGGGGTTTTTGAAGGCAGCTTTTGAGAACATTAAAAGGGTGGGAGGAAGAAAAAATTGAATTCTTTTTTGTTTGTTTGTTTCCAAGAGAGATGAGGAGGGGGTTGCAGCAAATATGAGATGTTGCGTAAACTTTTAGAGGAGAGGTCACGGCACTATTAGTTTTAGTTAATGTGTAATTTGTTGTAAGAGATATCTCATAAAGTGGGAGTAATATAAATGTGCACAATGTGAAAACAAACCATCAATGAAACTGAAAGTGAAAACACAACAAAACAAAAGGAAAAGCAGAGCAGAGGGAGGAAGAGGAGGAGGAAGGATTTTCCTTAATATAATAGTGAAAGTAAAATCAGCACACAGAAGGAGGAGGGAGAGGGGAGGAACATTTAAGTGCCTACTATGTGCCAGGCACTTGTAAATATTATCTCATTTGATTCTCACCACAGGCTGGGAGGTAGGTATTATTTTCCCCATTCACAGTTGAAGAAACTGAGGCAGAGATATGTTACATGATTTGTCCAGGGTCGCACAGACAGTAAATAGCTAGTGTCAGATTTGAACTCAGATTTTCCCGACTACAGCTCCAGAAATTTATCCACTCAGCCACCTCACAGCCTGGGAAGGATTTGGAGGCAATAAAGAGATTGGTTGGAGTTGAGGTGGGGAAGGGATACTGGAGAAGAGGATTTGCAGGTTTGGGAGAGAGACTTTGCACCATCATTGGTCCATTACAATTTGGTTGTTCTTTTAAGGTGCCACAGAGCCACTCTCAGATGGGGGAAAGTAGAGGCATGAACTGTGGAATTCTCTGTGTTATTATGTATGGAACACTCATATGTCACCTGTTTGAAACACAGGGAATGCTTGTACTTGAAAGCTCTTCAAAACTATATTGATCTCTTATTTGGAAAGAATTGTAGGAAGAAGACTATCTTACACTAAGTGTTGAAAAATAACTCAGGGCAGTTTTACACAAGCTGTTAATTGTTGTTCAGAGCTCTTTTTAAATTTCTCTCTTCTTCACCCAGAATTAACTACGTCAAAGATCCTGTCTCCAGAAGGGAATAACTCCTTTCTGACAATGTTCATCTAAAAACCAATAGAATATGTTCCTGATGGGTCATGGTATTTTTAAAAAAATTCCCTAGTCCACACATTCAGGAAATCTAAACAAGTCACCTCTTAAACTTTCCGAATTAAACAGTTAGCCCCCATGGATTTTTATTTTACAAAATTATTCTATTGATATTAAGCAAAACATGAGCAATTTTCTTTATGCCACATTACTAAAAATTGGCAAAATATGGATGTTCTACATCAAGTAAAACCAGCATGTTAGATATATCTAAACAATTTTACCTGACAAAATGAACAGAAATATAAATTGCTTGTGTTGAATATTTAAACCTCCAAAGTCAGGGTAAAATTATCATTTGCATTAATGTATTCTGAAATATGAATTATTAAGTGATTCACATTGATGCAACAAAAGCTGGTTTGAAGAACCTGCTTTAGCCTGAAGCCGTCTGCATCCTTTCCTTTTCAGTCTACTTCAAACACTGCTAAATATATAAAGGGGATTTTTCTAATTGGAACAATGTATACTTAGCACCTGTATGGGGAGAAAAATATATTTTCATTCTGCCCTCTTGTTACCTTTGGTCCCAACATCAGACAAATATTTAGCTGGTTGAGGATCTTTAACACATTATGATATCTTTTCTTTGCATTTTTCTTTTCTCTTTTTTTTGAACATTAGACACCAGAAAGACTTGTCACCACTCAGCTATGCAGCCCCATTTGCCTGTTGTTTAGAGACCAAGGACAGGCTTTTGCCCAGGAAAGAATGGAACAGAACAATACATTTGGTTAGGGGTCCCCTGTCATCAGTCAGCCCAGAAATTCCTATATTGGTGGCCTATCAGCTATAGGATGAAAGAGTCTATAAGCTCACCCACTCTCCTGAACAAATCCATGGTCTTTCTTTCAAGGCGAAATGAGAAACAATCAGATTGGGAAACAAAACAAAACAAAACAAAAAACCTCCCCAGTTTATTCCCTAACACCAACCCCCAACACCAGGAATTTCCTTTAAAGTAAGGAAAAAACACTGAAATACCATTTTGTCCTCTCTCCTTTAAGATGAGCTCTGTAGCAAAGGTGAGGAAATAGAATGGCAAGCAATATAGAATATCTTTGCATTACATTCAGAACCATTCTAAACAGGGGCTTTTCATCACATCTCCTACATTTAGCTTCACCTAGTAATGAAATGGGTCAGTCTGGGAGTTGTTTCTGAACCCCAGCTACTGAAGAAAAGAGGCAACAGGCAATTGTTTCCTGCCAACCATTTTCAGATAGCATGTCATTCAAAGTCTAGCTTTGTGCTGGGGCTGGGAGTCAGAAGCACTGTTATCTGGAATGGGCTTGGTATAGTTGTGTCTGCAATTGTATGGGCTCCTCTGGCAGCCCTGCCTTAAACATACTGCTTCCGTTTGTTTGCAGGTTGCATTCTCATTCATTTCCAATTTTTTTTCAGGTGATTTTCTATTTGTTCTGATCTGTGGCATCTGTTTCACTTTCAAAAAAGCCACTGGGAAAGCAAGGGAAAAGAGAGAAGGAAACCCATGGAAGGGTCTGCTGTGAATTATTCTTTCTAAAACCTAATTTCAGATACATGGCCTTCTATAGCTCTGGAAACAGTGATGCTATAGGAAACATGGACAGTAACATCTTTTGGAGGCATATACTGCAAGTAGGGTATACATAACCCATCAGGAACTGGAGGGCAAGGAATTGTCTCCCAACTCTACTCCTCCCTAGATATGGCTTTTATCTCAAACAAGAAAAATAGGCCAGGAAACAAGATTGGAGAGCACTGCTTAATGATAAGACAAGGAACATAAAGGGCATTCCTGAATAAAGTGATGTGTGATTGATGTAAGCAGTATAATGCTGAACAGAAATCTTGGAAACTCTAGGAGACAGTGATTGCTGAGTCTTGAGAAAAGGACAAGTTCCTACCTTCAAATAAAGGGATTAAACTCTACACTGTCCTCTCTTGAATCCCTAGCTCCCTAATCATTTTGCTGATTACCTTCAGATAACCTTCAGCCTTGGGTTACTCCCACCCGTTTGTTATCTTACCTCCTACACACACGCTGTTGAATGAAGAAAGATAAAAACTATGCAACTGGGTCCATTAAAATTTATGATATACAATCGCAACTGGGCCCTCACTGCTGCTAAGCAATCCTATATACTTCCCTTATCGATCTCACTCTCCTTCTCTAAGTAGCAGCTCTTCCAAATATTTTCATCCCTCCTCAAACATCCTATCCCTCCCTTTCCTCCCACTTTCTCAACTGAGAACTTCGCCTTATATGTTACAGGAAAAAAAAAGGCTATTTGCCATGAAATTCCTCTTCTCCCCTTCCACATCTCTGATCACTCAGGTGCCTTCTGCCACAATCTCCTGCTTCAGATGATGAAGTGGCTACTTGTTCTTGTACTTGTCAAGGCTACTTGTTCAAAGGATCCCATTCCATTTCATCTTCTCTAACAGATTGCCCCCTCTTGTCATCACCACTTTTTCACTTATTTTCAATCTCTCCCTGTCTACTGCCTCATTTTCTACTGCCTAGCAACATGCCCATGTCTCCCTCTTTCTGAAAAACCCTTGCTTGATCCTTCCATCCCTGCTAACTACCATCATATGTTGTCCTATGTCTCTTCTGCCTTGCTGTCTACAATAGGTCCCTCTACTTTCTCTGCTTTCATTCTCTTCTTAATCTTTTACTATCTGGCTTCTGATCTCATCACTCCACCAAAACTGCTTTCTCCAAAGTAATTAATGATTTCTTAATTGGCAAGTCCAGTGGTCTTTTCCAATCCTCATTCTCTTTGACTTCTTTGTAACCTTTTGACAGTCAATCATTCTTCCCTCCCTGATACTCTCTTCTCTCTAGATTTTTGGGACGACATTCTCTCCTAGTTTTCCTCTTACTTATCTGAACTCCCCTTTTGTTGGGACTCTCTTCTAGATCATGCCTTTTAACCAAAAATGTCCTTCAGGGTTCTGTCCTTGTCCCTCTTCTCCTTTTCCTCTGTCTTATTTCAGTTGGTGATCTCAGTACCCATGGATTGAATTATCCTCTTTATGCTGATGATTCTTAAATCTACCTATCCTGATCCAAACTCTCTTTTGAACTCCAGTCTCACATGTCCACTGCCTTTCAGACATCTCAAGTTGGATTCCCAGTAGACATCTTAAATCCACTATGCCCAAAACAGAAGTCATTTATCTTTTCTCCTAAAACCCTCCTCCCTGCTTTATTACTATAGATAGCATCCTCCCATTCCCACAGACTCACAACCTAAGAATCATTCTGGATTCCTCACTATCTTTCCTTCCTCCCCTCATGCCCCCCATTTCTAATCTGTTGCCAAGATTTGTCAATTTCACCTTTCCAACATCTCTCTAATATGTAATATGCCCCCTTCTCTCTTCTGACACTGTACCACTCTAGTGCAGGCCCTCATCACCTCCCATTTGGAATATTGTAATAGCCTGCTGGTGGGTCTGCTTGCCTCAAGCCTCTCGCCATCTAACCCATTCTCCATTCATCCACTAAAGGGATTTTCTTAAAATGTAGGTCTGATCCTCTCACCTCTGTACACAACAAATTCCAGTGCCTTCCTATTGCCTCTAGGAGCAAATACAAAATACTGTCTTTTGCAAAACCCTTTATAACCTAGTCCACTTATTCCTTTCCAATCTTTTACACTAGTCTTTGATCTAGTGACACTGGCCTCCTGGTTATTCCATGAACAAGACACTCTATCTCTTAGCTCCTGCCACTTTTTTCTGCCTACCCTTCATGCCTGCAAAGCTCTCCCTTCTTTGCTCCAGCCATTGACTTCCATGGTTTTCTTTGTCTCAACTAAAATCTTATCTTCTTCAGGAAACCTTCTTCAACTGTTCTTAATTCCAGCACCTTTACTCTGTTAATTATCCTATTTATCCTGTATATAGCTTGATTCATGTCTATTTCTTTGTATATTTTCTCCAGCATTTGATTGTAAGCTCCTTGAGGGCATGGATTATAGTTTGCCTCTTTTGTATCCCCAACACTTAGCACAGTACCTGGCATACAATATTCACCTATTAAATGTTTATTGACTAATTGATGAATATATATGTGTATACATATACACATGTACACATCCATGTATAGCAACATAGAATATATCTTCATTGCATTCATATTGCTTTGCGTATGAAATGTTCATACATGGATTGTACAAATATACACATACAAGTACATATACAAGATGAAAATCATTCTATTATATACGTGGATATACATATGCAACTTTGACTCATTTTACAAATGAGTAACTGAGACCCAGAAAAGTTAATAAGAATGTTTATTTTCAAATTATCTCTCAGTGTTGGGCACAAAGTATAAGAAGTCACTGTTATAAAGCTGTGAAAGAAGAAATTTTTGTAGGGACAGGAGACCTGTATTCTTATCTCATTCACAACATTGATTAGCTATGTGACCTTTGCCATTGTTTCAGTTCTCTGGTGTTCATCTGTGTAGACCATATGAGCTCAAAGGACCCTCATCTAGAGTCTCATGAGTTAGGTCCCCAGAGGTTGTCTACTTCTTCCCTTCAGATGCTAGTGATGAGGTGTAGGCTCCGGGACCTCCCTTGAGTTCTCCTTGACCCTTTGAGGTACAGGCTCTGGGAAACCCCTTGAAGTCTGATTGAATCTTCCCACTTCATGAGGCACTTGCAAGGGCCATAAGTATTTCATTGTGGCTGGGCCCAAACCTCTGTTACTAGCCTGGCCCTCCATTGTCCATCTGCTTCCCACCCTTGAGCCTATCAAAATATCAATCTACTGTTCCATTGACTTCATTAACTCCTCCTGAAGACCCTCCCCAAACTCCTCCTCTAGACCACCCCTAATTCCTCTGTATATAAGAATCCCATCTCCCTTCCATATGGTGTGACAGCACCACAGAAGGCCCTAGCACAGACTTGCTCTGTGAGGGCACCATAGAGTGTTGTAGCAGAGACTTAATTCTGTGACAGACTTACTCTGTCCTGCTTGCCCAATGCAAGCATCACAGATACCTAGGCTTCTTAAGAGTCTGCCCAATATGGCGAACTATTAATAAACTTTACTTTTCTTTGGCCGAGAAGACTTGAGTCTAATTCTTTTGGCAGGACCCGACATGTTGATATTTTGGAGTCTCAGGCAACCCTAACCCTCTTGGGGTAAACTTCTTCATTTTTATGGTTCCCTGATTGGGAAACACTGCTAATCTCAAGCTCTTCTGCAGCTGGGACTGGAATGTAAGTAAGCCTCTCTCTTTCACTATTGCATTGTCTTCTTGTTCTCCAAGTACCTTGGATGTGTGTTTTTTGCATGTTTTTTTGTGTTTTGTTTTGTTTTTGTGGGCCTGACCTCTCAGGTCCCATTAGGTCAGACAGCTAGGTACTCAGCCTTGACCCCAGGTTCTCAGTCCTGTTTGGTTATGTTGGAAAAAATGGACATGTGCGCAGCTTCTGAAGAATGGAGGACAAAGACAGATGCCTCATCTGGAAGTGTAAGCCAGATTCTTTCAATTCTCTCAGTGCTAGGGAATTGGGAGAACTTCAGGCACTTTTTTGTGCGTTCCTGTACTGGAAAATTTCTCCCTATTCCTCCCAGGTTAAAGATTTTGGCTCTATAATTCTATATTTTCTGAGCTGTGTAACATCTATGGCTGCAGGAAGTGGAGCCATTGTATGGCAGGGTTCAGAAGTGAAGAGTGGACAGATATTCTCCTCCTCGTGAAGCTGCCACAGTTGTGCTAACCATCACCTCTAAAAGTCATGGGGAAACAATTCTGCCAGTGTTCAGGAAGGTCACCAACGCCAGGGGACTCTTCTTGGACTCTTCCTCAACCATATCTGAACAGATAATTCAGGAAGTTAGTCATAAGGAACCTAGTACCTGCAGGAGACATGTAAGAGTTCATTGCTTTAGTAAATTAAAAAGGAATATTAGCATACTCCTTCATCAAATAAGGACATTCATTTCAGAAAGCAAACAAAACAAAACAAATCCACATGGAAAAAAAAGAGAGTCTGAGACAGAGATAGAGACACACAGAGACAGAGAGAGAGACAGAGAGACAGAGAGAGAAAGAGAGAGAGAGGGAAAGAAAGAAAAAGAGAGAAACAGAGACAGAAAGAGAGCGAGAGAAAGAGAGAGAGAGAGAGAGAGAGAGAGAGAGAGAGAGAGAGAGAGAGAGAGAGAGGTTGTAATATATTCAAGGTCACATAGATTTAGTAGATGAAGAGGATCATGATGACAGGGTCTATGTAAGCTGAAATGTAAAAGGTGTTGCTCAAGAAAAGTATTTCTGAAAAAGATGGACTGGTTATGGTTGAAGTCAAGAGATGGCCAATGAGAACCCATTTCTTCCACTGTTATCTTCAAGATATCAAGAAAACAGGAAGAGGGCCCCTAGCCCATTGGGAAGATGCTTTGTGATAAATTTACAGGAAGACAAGATCAGATGTGGGTGGATATGAATGGGTCAAAAAGCACATTGTTGGACAGAGTATCTTCATTAATGAAATCACTGATCAGCATGGTGTAGTGTAAAGAGCCCTACATTTAGAGTTAAATGGACCCTCATTTTCATTCCTGGCTCTACTTCTTGCTATCTGTGACTCAGTCAAATGACTTCAACCCTCTGCGTTTCCGTTTACTCTTTTACATAATGAGGCTAGATGGCATTTATGGGTCTCACTGGCCTTTGGGCTTTGATCCTGATCTGCTAAATGTATTTTAGCATGAGGGCAAGAGAATCTATGAAGCACACGTTGGGAGACAATGAGGAAGAGGTGTAGGAGGAAGAGAGCACCTGGGTTTTACCCTGATATTTGCCCTAGGAGCCAGGTTCATTCAGACAACTAATTTTTTAAAACCAGGTGTTGTGGGTACATATGCACTGGGTTTATCATATAAAAATGATCATTTACCAGCAAAAATGGTCATTTGGGTGTGAAGATTTAGTAATTCTGCTTTCACATCTGTGTAAAAAAAGCATTTTAATGACAACCTGAGACAGAAAGGCAGTAAATACTTTTAATAGGGAAATGCGCTTTATTTTAAAAATAAAAAAAACCCCAAAACAAGCACTTATAACAACCAGAAGTGGGAAAACAAAACAAAATAAAATATCCACAAAGCATGAGATTACTGATATTGTTGAAAACGAGACCAGAATGAATCAAAATATGACATGACTTCCCGAGTGCACGAGGCCTGATTGCCCTTCTGGTATTGGGGGTGGGAGAGGGAAGATATCTCTCTCCGCTGGAGATTTTTCTTTTCCAATCCTGGAAGCAGGTGGCAATATATTGAGTTCAATTTTGCCATCTCGTTGTCTAAGTTAATCTCAGATCCCTTTCCCTTCTCTCAGGACTCATTCTTCCTTTCTTCTTATTGTGTCTATAACTTTGGACAAGTCACTTATCCTCTTTCTTGAGCTTGATCCCTTCTATATAGAAATATATAATCTCATGACCCTTGATTCATCTTCCTCTTCACTGTGAGGAATTAGAGGAATGGGGGGAAGTGTGGTTATTAGTACTAGTCATTTTTGTCCTGATATAACAAACCAGGATACATGAACAAAAGATATTTTTTCTGCCAAGGTCATGAGATGGTGAGGCAAATGGTATCTCCATGTTACTTTAAGAATCTTTTATTCACATGGATCCATTTACCAGTGAACCCCATTCTTACTATGAATAGCACCTCAGGCTGAAATAAGTTGTCAAGCTTACAATTACGGAAATCATAGATTGAGAGCTTGAAAGGATTTTGGAAATAATTTCATTGAACCACTTTGTTTTACAAATGAAGTATCTGAAGCTCAAGAAGCTAAATGGATTGTGCAACAGTCATGGAGCTTGTTAGTGGAAGAGCTAGAATTTGTACCAAGGTGCTCTAGCTCCATATGAAGTGCTCTTTACCTATGGGAGCTGATATTAGAGGCATTAATCCCCTCTTTACCATTCCTGAGGAGCTCATCCATGTACCATTTGAATTTCTAGTAATTGCTAGGAAACTTTACTTCTTCCCTATTTTTAACCATCTTTAATTTTTTGCCAGGCTAATTTTCTCCCTATATGGAGCCAAAATCCACTTCCCTGAAATTTCTAGCTATTTGTCTGACCATACTGTTAATAGAAATGCTCTCCCAGGTAATCCATGTCACTAGAATCAATGGAACACCACCATCTCAGAAGAATCAAAATTTAAGGGGACTTTGAGGATGATGGAAACATATGAAGGGCATAAGCAGTCTGAAGAATGTTGCAATATGTAATTTACATGTAAGAAGTGGAAGGAAGGATGCAAGATCACAAGATTATAAATTTAAAGTTGGAAGGCACTTTAGAGGGCATACAGTCTAATTCCCTCATTTTACATTTTCAGAGTCTGAGGTTCAGAGAAATCAAGTTACTTGCCCAAGATCACATCAAAGACAAATACAATAAGAAAATAAGGGGCACCAGGAGGTCCTCCAATATGTTGAGTAAATTTTCTAATGAGATAATGCATATAAACTAATGAAAAGTAAAATGAGCACAATCAGAACAATTTATATGATGAAAGCAATACTAATATGAAGGAAACCAATTCTGAGTGATCCTAGAACTCTCATCAAAATAGAGAAAAATGTCAAACAAAAATCACTTTGTTAAAAATTTTTATCTTTTATTTTCATTCCACCTACATTTCTACTGTATTTCTTCCCCTCTCCCTCCCAGAGAAAAACTCACCTTCATTATGTGTGCTTGTATGTAAATATGTGTGTATATGTGTTTATATATATGTGTATATATGTATATGTATGTATATATGTATACAGAAAGGAAAAAAAAGTTCCACAAAACTGACCAATTTATCTTAAAAGCCTTAGACAAAGTATTCCACATCCATTATCACTCACCTCTGCAAAGAAGTGAGGGGAGCTGTCTTCTTATCTTTTGTTTGGAGCCGAGCTTCATTGTTATAATTTTGCAGCATTCGGATGATGTTGTTCAATTCAGTTATATGGTTCGATCTATTGTTTACATTGTTTTTCTAGTCCTGCTTGCTTCACTTTGCATCACTTCATATGTCTTTCCGTGATTCTCTGAATTTATTATGCTCATCATTTCTTGGAGACAGTAATATTCCATTGCATTCCTCAATCAAGAGGTATCTTTTCAACAAGAATTTATTGAGTACTTACTGCATGTCAGAATTTAAATACCCAAAATGAAGTTATCCTTAGCTTCAAAGACCCAACATTCTATAGTTAGAGAAATATGTACATATATAAATATACAAAATGATGATTTCAAAAGACTTATAATGAAGCATACCTCCCATATCTTGCCTGGAAGGCAATGGTGCAGAATGAAATATGAATTCTAAGCCTTGGAAAATGGGTTGATTTCTTTTGTTGGATCACCTATATTTGTTACAAGGGAGGGTTTCTAGTAGAAGGCGGGGCATGATAAATTAATGGATATTGATGGACTTGGAGGGAGATGAGCATTGATAAATCATTTTTAAAATTCCTTGAAGAAAAAATGTAGAAAACACAGAGCTTGTATTATGACCTTGTTAAGTTTAATATAAATATATATGTGTATATATAGGTGGCACAGTGGATAGAGTACTGGACCTGAAGCCAGGAAAACTCATCTTTGTAAATTCAAATCTGGTCTCAGACAGTTACCACCTGTGTGACCCTAAGCAAGTCACTTAACTCTGATTACTTCAATTCTTCATCTGTAAAATGAACTGGAGAAGGACATGGCAAATCACTCTAGCATCTTTGCCAAGAAAAACTCAAATGGAGTCTTGAAGAGTTGAACACCAGTGAAATGATAGAATAACAAATGTACATGTGTGTATGTTGTATACACACATATATTCTTAAAAAACAAACTATGCACCATAATTTCACAGTTTTTAATGTAATCTTCTTTGCTTGTTTTTCTTTGTATAATGGGATATTTGTGTTTGTTGATGACCGTGTTCACAATAAAAAAAATTTTTTTTCAAAAGAATTATCTAATGGATTTTGAAAGTATAGGTAAGTTGTAATCTGCGTTAGTGGAAGAATGAGATTACAATTCCTTTAATGTATCACAGTATCTGTTTTTTGGATCACCTTTTAAAATGTTTCATTAATGCTTTATAAATATTTAAGTGTTTTTAAATGTTTTAATTAAAATTAAAAATAATAGGTAGTCAAATCTGATAGTACATTTTTTTTAAACTTCTAGACTCCATACAAATTTGTACCATGAGCTGTAAGATAAGAATTAGGCAACTTGACCTTCGGACTCATCTAGTACAAGTTTGTAAATAACCTTGCCACCCCTACCATGGTTCCACCATGCCATCCTAATCTATAATCTCATAAATCATGAAAAAAATGCTTTCATTCTGACCTTGCAGTCTGTATTGTACAGACTTTTAAAACATGGAATTGTTGGCACTCAGAACAATATTATCTGATGAATTACTTGTTTTTAATCTAGTGGATTAAATGGCTGTGGATATTCTGTAAATTGACCTACTAATGTTGTTAGCTTCCTCATCACTTCCAAAGTCAGGACACAAGACAGAGCGATTTCTTGACAAATAGAATCCATTATAAGTTCAGGCCACTGGCCTCTGTCTTTGAAAAACTCAGAATCAGGACAGCTCTCTTCTGGTTTTTGAAGCCTTCTGCTAATGGTGTTGCTTGCTGACTTTCTTTTGATGATGAAAGCATTAGAGCATTAAAGTCATTACATGATGCTTTGGCAGCAGCTTTGGTTTGTTTTTGTTTTTTTCTTTTTCATCATTACCAGGTGTCAGGACCTTGTCTGATTGGAAAACTGGTGTGGTTTTGTTTCAGGTATTTCTCTTTGTTTTGTGTCCTTTTATATTTCTGACTCTGATTTGCACTGTGCTTGGTTTATAGTCCTACATGATGGCACGTATGTGTATCAGTCTGGATGCATATGGTGTCTGTGAGAAAGTAGGTCATTTCCTCCCCATTTGTACCAATTAGGCCCCTGTTTTAGTTTAGTTCTTCTTGGTCCCATGCATAGACAGTCAGGTCCATCATTTCACACTTGGAGACCTGTTAATCCTGCAGCATGAGTAGGACTGAATCACCCCTTGGACCTGTGATTTCATAATTTTACAAATGAATAAGACTGAGAGATGTTTTGTCTTGTCCAGGAACACACAACTTGTAAATAGCACAGGCAGGATTTCAATTCAAGTCTTCCTAGCTAGGTAGTCCAACACTCCGTCTACTAATTCCTGAAGACCTACTATCTGCACAAATCATTGCAACTAGAAAGAACAAAGAGGGGAAAAAGTTCTTAGAGGATTTCTTAAACTTTACAACATTGTAGGACTTTTGTTGGAACCAGGACCATCTGTTTGCCAGTTCTTCCTGATGGAAATCTGTCCATGAATTTGGACCTTTCTTTTCACTCAGCATTTCAACCCAACTAAATATTCTTGTGTTATAGAAGTAACCACATCCACCAAACTGTTCCCAGGACTGCATCATTCATGCTTCCGTAGCTTTGTTTCTCCAGCAGAGAGACTATTGGGCTTGTTTATCCACATTTTTTTCTGATTTTTTTTTCATGTTGCTTCAAATTAAATTAAAAGCCATCCCTGTCACTAATTAACCAAGGGTGGCACATTTGTAAACCTGGATTTGCCTGGTTGCCAGTGGAGAAAATCCTTTTGCACTCTTTGCCAAAATCATTTTTACCAGGCACCAATCGTTCCTTGGCAATGGTTCTCCCATTTTGTCAGGACATAATGTAGCTGTGTAAGAGGACATTCAGAGATACTTGCCACACTAACTTTGTTTCTAGACTTAAATATTCTGTGAATTAATTGACTAGTGGTAAAGTAAGCACTCGATCTTGTTACCTTGTTAATAATAGAATTACAAATTTTTGTGTATAGGTTTACATTCTCCTTTAAAATGCAACCTCTCTTCCCTGTACCTCTGGAAGAAAAAACTTGGAGCAAGAGTCAGTGGAAAAAGCACTGACTTTGGATTCAGAGTCCTAGGTTCAAATCCAGCCCCTGACATTTACTATCCATGTGAACTTGGGTAAGTCATTTATTTTCTCTGGGTTTCAATTGCTTCATATGTAAAATGAGGGAATTGGATCGGATGACCCATGAAGGCCCTTCCAGTTCCAAATTGATTGTCTTAAAGCATAGGCATATATTAATAGCATCTCCTTTGGTCCTAATGTCTCTCACATTCTTACACAGTATTATTCCCTCAAAATGTTCACCTTATAAATAATGCACCATTTTTAATTGGTCAGTGAAACTGATGTGCATTTTTAGTTTGCCTTTGGGGGCAAATATGCTATAAAGAAGATAATTTTCTGCCAAGTTTGAATAACCAGTGAAAAAAATGAACTTATTTATATGTATTTTTATGCTTCCCCATTCTCCCATGAATCCCAAGATCCCTACCCACATGCAAGGTCACATGCGTTCAGTGAGTGCTTGACCTGAGGTGACACTTGCCAGTGGGGACCCAGACTGTCCTTCCCCGCTCCCCCACCCCTCAGTCAGCTAAGAAGACTCCTGTTTCCTCTTTTTGTTGACCTGAAGTGACCCTGACACCAGGGGGAATCTGGGGAATCTGGAATCTAATGTTCCCAAAGGAAATGAAGCTAAAACATAGAATCCAGCCTTATTTTAAAAAGTGTGTTTTTTGCACATTCCAATGTATATGGTCACTGGAAATCCACTGACAGCTTTTACTCAAAAAAGTACATTTTTATTTGTTAGTAAGTCACACTTGGACAAAACAAGCTGCTTTTAAAAATGCATATTCTACATTGTGGGTTTTAAAAGGGCCAAAGAGCTATACTGTGGCAGGAATTCCCTCAGCACTATATCCTTGGGACACCATTTAATTAATTGCCTTGTCCAGCTCTTACCTCCCTAGTCATTAGAGTTATCTAACCCTGATTTGCATAATGGTTTCTTCTGCGTCCTGTTCAATGTTTTAGAGTCACCAGCATGCAGTAACTCTGTCCCACTGTCCCTACACTGTTGTTCAGTATCTCCCATCAATGTCACCATTTCCTTACCTGGTAAAAGGGTCTCCACTATAAATCCATGTACCCCAATATGCAGATTTTTCGGCTTGTCAAATAATCTCTATATGAGGTGTCAGGTAGAATTGACTGTGACTCTATTAGCCATTCATTCTGGGAATTTTTTTTTCTTTCATGAGTTACCATGAAAATTGCCGAGGAGAGAATCATTTGAATCTCATATTTATCCTTTATTCTCTTTCTGCGGTGTGGAATTTCTCTCTCACCTCCTGCTGACCAGTCAGCAGCTTAGGCAGCAGTGTAAAATCAGAAAATTTGCTGGAGAAATACCTATTTTACTCCAGAGGCCCCATTCAGGGAGACACATATCTCCAGCAGAGAGGTTTGAAGAAGAGATGAAATTCCAAGATAATCTTAACACAGTTTAGCATGTCTCCAATTGGATCATTGCATCTTTGTTATGTTCTCTCTGACCACTGTCATGTATCTGGCTTTATACATCAATTCAATTGCTTCTGCTAAATCTGAGATCTTCACTGAGAAACTGGTGTGTGAAATGATTGCTCCTTGTTAATGCCCTGGAGTTTATAGATCTGAGGTAAAGTAGGATACATCTATAATACCTGCAGTTCAGCATTTTGGTGTATGTTTTTGTTGTTGTTCAGTCATTTTTCAGTCGTGTTCAACTCTTAGTGATCCCCATTTTGAGTTTTCTTGGCAGAGATACTGGAGTGGTTCACCATCTCCTTCTCCAGGTCATTTTACAAATGAGGAAACTGAGACAAACAGGGGTAAGTGATTTGTGAAGTCACGCAGCTAGTAAGGGTTTAACATTATATTTGAACTCTCAAAGAGGAGTCTTACTGACTCTAGGCTTTCCACTCTAGCACCACCTAGCTGCCTGTATATTTTAGAAAACTTCTATGCAGATCCAGATCCATCTCTATATGAGTATAGTCCCAGGGGAGAAGAAAGATCATACTTTGTCCTATTCTATACTTTCACACGGCTGAAACAACTGATATTTATAAAGTCCTCTAAAGTTTGCAAAGTAATACACTTTGTATGTACAATTTCACTTAAACATCGTGAAAAGATTATGAGGTCATCACAGCAAAGATTTTACAGATGTAGAAACTGAGATTCAGAGAGAAAATGAAAGGCAGACGGCACTAGCCTTCAGCTTGGGGAGACTAAAAGGCCTCTTGTGGGAGATGGCATTTGAGTTTTCAAGGAATCTAGAGAAGTCAGAAAGCAGAGGTGAGGAGAGAATTTGACTCCAGCTTCAACACTACAATTATAGCACATTCCATAATGCTACCCAGGATCTCAGAATCCAGACCCAATGCCCTTCCTTCCCCAGTGACCTGCCTTATATGAAAGCAGTACCATTTAAAACTAATCCATGGACCTCAGAACTTCACTCAAAGTTGGAATCTCTGCCCTTTTCCCATTGTTATTATATCATTATGACATCCCATGTAGGATTTTGGCTGTGAGAATTCAAAAAGGAGGAGACATTTGAATCTGGTCCGTAAATTCACTTTATTTTCCTCTCCATCCTCCTCCTGCTCCTACTTCTCCCCTTCTTAAAGAAGAAGCAAAATCACAAAACAGTCATTCATCAGGTGATAGCAAAAAGTGAGGAAGGAGAAGAATGCAAATCCCTTTGCCTTGAAGATAATTGTGGGCATATTTTAAAAAACTACATAGAACTGCTTTCACGGGTTCAAAATGTATCTAAATAGTTTAGAAGGGAAAGGTGCTTGATACTTTCAGTAGAGAGAACTAAAGTTTGTAGAACCTGCTAAAACACTACAAATAAGTTATTCCAAGTTAAATTCATTCACCATTAAAAAGCCCATGATCTGAAAGGAGTGACAAGACTAATATATGTGTATGTACATATACACACACGTAAACATATGTGTATCAAATGTGTACATATACATGTCTACATACACACATGTACATTTATTTAATATCAGTCCATGGATCTCAGAGCTTCACTTATAAAGCTACTCTCTCCATATATCTATATCTGTACTTATGTATATACATATGTACATGTACATATGTTGAAATTTTGATCAAATAGACATATGTATATCTGTGTGTCTATTTGACCAAAATATCAACTATGTGATATAAATATTAGCTTTTTGATCAAAAATAAAGTTTGTCAGTTACTAGGAAATCTTTGCAAAGACAACATTTAATATTTGGGACTTTTCTTGTTCTCTTTCTTCCTTTTCAGTTTGAGCTATGAGTAGAAGATGAAAGGATTTGATTTCTTATTTAAGGTGCTTCAATGAAGTGAGAATAAGAATAACCTGGGTTGGATGGGGTCAGAAAGGAGGAAATAGTTGGAGAGAGGCTGTGGGAAAAATAGTTGGTGGTACAGCATACAGAAAGCTAGGGCCTAGAATCAGGAAGATCTGAGTTAAAATTTGGCCTTTTTAAACCTCTCTCTGCCTCATTTTCCCCAGTTGTAAAATGGAGAAAATCATAGCACCTGCCTCCCGTGATTGTTGTGAGTCTTGAATGGGATAGTATAATTTGATAATGTTTGTAAAGTTCTTAGTGCAGTGCCTGACATATAATTGGTACTATATAAATGCTAGCTACTAGAGAGAGAAAGGAAATAGAACAAGGCATCATTAGGGGCTTAGCACATTAGCGGAAGTCAAATTCCATGGCCTCATGCTTCTGGAATGTGGTAGTGCTTCAGGGTCTCATTGCATATACTTCCAGGGTAGTCCTGTGTAATGCCAATCACAGCGGCAAACCTGAGGACTGCTGCTGTGAATGATTTTAAGGGTCTAATTACATAGTATAATGAACTCTCTATTCAGAACTAAACATTGTTCAATAAAATAAAGCATGACATTCATACATAGCAACATCCTTAAGCAACACATCATTTTCTCTCTCTGTCTCTGTCTCTGTATATAAATCACAACAGTCAGTATGTCATATGGCATATAGCATATATCATTGCATTCAGTAGCATTCCCCTAAATACTTGTTTACACAATCAGAGGAGACCAGGCTTCCCTAGCACAACACATTCTTAAAGGGTAGCAGAAAATACCACACCATCCACCCCAGGTCACTGTAAGAACAATCTCCTTAATACCAAGCATCCAAGTAAAGTTCTTTTTCATCTTAACTCAAGGGTGACTTCTAAGTCCCATGGCTCTTCCTCTGTGGGCTGACCACTCCTGACTCTTGTATTCACACATAGGCAGCTCTCTACTCCTGTTCCATGTTTCAGATCACAGGGGCTGCTCCACTGCAAGCTCTCCCTGCTCCTACTCAACAGCAGGCTCCAGGGGCTCCTGCCCATAGCTTCTGCCTCTGGGAAAACAAAGCTCAATAGGGCAACAACAATACAGAGACACCACCAGCACCATAATCTCAATTTACCTCCAAAGTTCAGAGGCTCTGTAATAACAGCTCAGTTCATTTAAACAGTTCTCAAAAGGGGGTCAAGCTAAGCCTCCCTGCCATGGCCATGTCTCTGCCCAACACCTCTATTCACTTTCAAAGTTCAAGGATGCCCTCAGCAAGTTGCTGTCATTAGAGGTCTTCTCTCCACTCTCAGAGATCTCCCAGCTCTTAAAGGCCTCTTCTCTTCATTTTCTTCTTCTCAATGCTGACTTGTCCTCTCAGTGCTGACTCCCTTAATGTCTTCTTTCTCAACACCAGCTCACTTTATATAGTTCTACTCAGTATCTGATTGGTTAGAACCCACATGTATGTATCTGATGGGCTAGAGCCCACTTGCACATGTCTGACTGGCTCAGCACAGACGGATGTAAGACTGAGCCTGGGAAACTGAAAAACACACACAAAAAAAACCCAGCAAAAAATCCCACTTTGCTGTCATGTCTTGCCAACAAAAAAAAAGTTCAGAATAAGTTTCCATTTTAACTGTAACAATGATAGACAGTAGTACTACAGTGGCAGATTTAAGCTACACTTCTGGAACATCTCTTGAATCTACCTGAGAATGAGAATTGCCTAAGTCTGAAATCAACTGCCTCAGTAGGTAGTAGGTTCCTTCCTTGTTGGAGGTTTTCAAATGGATGCTAGATGTTCTTTTGGGCCTATTATAAAAGGGGATTCCTTGTTCACATGTAGGCTGCACTAGAGAACCTTAAAGTCTAACTCCATCTCTCAGATTCTAAGATTCTGTAACATTATTTCATTTGTTCCAGACATTCTGTAGTCTAGCTAAGCTGGGCAACCTTTTCCCCCTTGATCATACGCCATACTCTCCCGCATCTTGACTTGGGACAAGCAGTTCCCTGTTTCCTGAATGTTCTCCCTTCCTTACTCCTTTTACTTGAGTACCTAGTCATACTTAAAAGCTCAATTCAAATGTATTTTATTGCACTGCATTGCCTTGGAAAAACAGAATTTCAGATCTTATTTGGAGTTGTTGTTGCTGTTGTTGTTGTTCTTGGTCTTTCATTTTTGAAGAGGACCGATGACATTACAGGTGATATCTTGACTTGAGTGTGAATTGGATTTAAATAAGGCAGAGTTCAAAAGTCCTCAACCTTACTCTCTTTACTTGAATCATCCAAATTCAGAGGCAAGACAAAAGACAGGATGACTGCCAATGATCTGGCATGCAGTGGAGGGGTGTTTGGAACAGAAAACCTTCTGGGTCATGGTGCCCAGCACCACAGATAAGACAGGGCTTGGCCACAACCAGGGACAGCTTTAGACTATGCTAGTGTGTACATATGGAATCATTCCTATGAACTAAAATCTTAAAAATCTTAAAAAACAAAACCAAAAGACAACTCATGAATTGCAGTCCTCCCTGCCTCCATAGGTTATTTAGCTCTATCTGTGAAGAAAATTAACAGGTGAATGGCTATACCTCAGTGGAGTTGTGACCATACCATTTCAGGCATCTTGTTAGTACTTTCCCCTAAGCCATTTAAAACTACAATGAACTTTGAGAAGTTCATAGCATCATAGATTTAGAACCAGAAGAGACCTTGAAGCCCATTTCATTTAAATGCCTCATTTTATCCATCCTGGAACTGTCATTCCATAAACTTTAAGTGACTTGATGGTTTTTATAACTTTTGGGGGCTACACAATTAATGAGTCATCCATTTGCAGTATGTATCCATTTTCTGATAAAGAAAGGTAGGTTTACATTGCCGTGGGGACACAGTGTACTGTCTTTTAGCCACTTCACTGGATTTATTTCTGGACATTTGGATAACGATGGCTTGACTCCACTTAGGGTCCCAAGGGGAATGTGTCCTAGGGTATTATAACACATTCTGGAACAGACTCAAAGAAGAGTCTAGAGACCTTTTTTCTAGCCAAAGACCATAATGACTGCAGGGAAAATTTTTGCTGAGGCTCCTCTTTGTCTCCTTGTGTTACAGTGGAGTTATTTTTATCATATGAACAAATCCCCTCCTCTCTACCCCTCCAAAAAAACTGTTACCAGAAATACCTCCCAAAATATGAGCAAAATGTATTAATCTCTTTAATACAAAATTCTAGTGACACAAGGACAATGTGACCTATTAGTCAGTGGACTGAGAATCGAGAATTCTGAGGCAGATTTTTCTCACTAATTTGCTATGCAACTTGGGCAAAACATTTCACCTTTCACTGCCTCAGTTTCTTCATCCATAAAATGAAAAAGTTGAGCCCTGGGCAAGTCACTTAATCTCTCTAGGCTTTAGCTTCTTCATCTGAAAAATTCTTCTAGGGCTTTGTTTTTATTTTTTGAAGTGGAGGAAGAAAAGTGAGAGTAGGGAAAAAAGCAAATGCTCATTAATTAAAGAAAATAAATGAGTGAGGAGTTGGACTAGACAGTCTCTATCTATGGTCCTTTCTACCTCTAAAGTTATGGTCCTATGACTAGATGACCTCCAAGTTTTCACCCAGCTCTAAAATATTATGCAAACTCTATATTCTTCTCCCTTCTAAATGCTTGCTTTGATATAGATAGATATAATAAATCCCACTCCCATATAAATGATTACATTACATATTAATATATTCTTTTCCAGTCCCTTCTAAATGCTTACATGGAGAGATAGATTGATAAATAAATATACTACATTATTCCCTTCTAAATGCTTACATCAATGTATTACATATTGATATACTGTATCTCAGTTTATTTTAAGTGCTTATACGGATATATTTTCCTTAATTTCTCTTCTACATATTCACAGCTTTTGGGAAGCTAGTGGTATTTGGGTCTGAACATGTAAGTATAGATTATGAGACTCATGAAAAAAAGAAGACATTTACCTGAGGCCTTCTGACGACTCAAAGGCAGAGATAGACTTAGTGAATTTATTCACTGCCCCACTGTTCAGTTCATTTCAAGTAAGATCTTTAAGGCCTACCAGAAGCAAGACACTCTCCCAGTCCTAGACAGGCTGAGCTCTGGAAGTATGCTTGTTAACCATCATTAAGGATGGGCCAATGGAAATGATTTTCCATGGTGGGCTGAGACACAGGTTTACACGTTATGTATTCCCATGCTCTCAATTCAAAGAGAAAAACCTTAGATTGCCCTCAAAGTGCTTATATTCTATTGGATGAATGAATTCATTTCAGTTCAACAAACATTTTAAAAGCCACCACACTCAAGGCTCTGGAGATAAAAAGATGGGGGAAAATGTTGGCCCTGCTACCAGATAGCTTAGGGAGGAAGAGATTTAGAATTGGAAGGGACCTTTGAGGATGTTTAATCATACCCCCTCAATTTACATATGGGAAAGGTGAGGCCCAGGCAGGTCAGTGACTTTTCCAGAGTGAGTTAGTATAGTCGATGGAAGATCCAGGTTTCGAAACCAAACCTTAAACCCTACCTTCAGCCCTCCTTATACTATGCTGCCTCTTGGCAAATTAGTTTCTTTCCTGGCCATCTTCTCTTTTCTTTCTAATCTCTTGCTTGGTGACATCATATCACATGGGTTCGATTATCATCTCTAAGCATCTGATTCCTCCTATATATTCAGTCTTTCATATCCCCAATTGCTTCTTGGACATTTCAACCTGAATGTTCCATAGACTTCTCAAACTCAACATGACCCAAACATTATCTTTCCCCACAAAGCCACCCATCTTCTAAGCATCTCTATTAATACTGAAGGTATTACTATCCAGGTTGACAAACGTGGAGTCATTTCTGACTCCTCTCTCTCTCTTCCCATGTATCTAATTAGTCATAAGTTTTTGTCATCTATCTCCACAACACTTCCATTTCTCCATTCACAGAGACCACCTTAGTTCAGGCCCTTTACTCTCACCTAGACTAATACAATAACTTCCTAATTGGTTTCCCTGCCTCAAGGGTCTCCTGATTGCCATTCACAAAAGCCACTAAACTCTCCCCCTACTTGAATATACTTCAGTGGTTCATTACTGCATTAAAATCAAATATAAATTCCTCTTTTTAACATTTAAGCTCTTCACACCTTGGCCTACTCCTATCTTTCTAATATTCTTACATGTTGATTCAAACTCTACAATCCAGTCATACTGAAATATTGCTCCTCACAAATGCCTACCTATTTCTGGCCTTTGTGATTCTAAATTGACCTTCGCAAGCCTGGAAGGCTCCCTCTCCTCTCCTCTGCCTCTCAGAATCCCTAGCTTCCATAAATAAAGACTCAGCTCAA
This sequence comes from Pseudochirops cupreus, assembly GCA_028627135.1. Lineage (NCBI taxonomy): Eukaryota > Metazoa > Chordata > Mammalia > Diprotodontia > Pseudocheiridae > Pseudochirops > Pseudochirops cupreus. The sequence continues at coordinate 440,814,068 of CM053580.1, read as the reverse complement.
GTATCCCTCTTCTGCAAAAGAATTTTTGCATCTTTCATAAATTCATACATCTATATCCTGTCTCCTCCATTAGTATATATGCTTCTAAAGGGCAGTACATATTTTTGCTTTTTCTTTGTATACCCACAGTATTGGGCAGTGTAGTTGATTAATAAATGCATGTTAATAGATGGATTGATTTAAAGGTATTTTAAACAAATTAGACTATGCTAAGGTTGTGTGCTTTGAGAAAGTTGAGGCACTCGTATCCTAATGAGTATATTAGGAAATGTTTTAAAGAGGATTGCCTAAATGGAACCTCAAGAAAGGGGAGAACTGGGTAAACGGAAATGCAGGGAGAATGCGGCATCTATCCCAGGCATGAGGGATGTTGTGAGCAAAGGCACAGGGAAAGAAATGAGAAGAACAAAATTGAGGGATAATGCATGTGACTGGAGATGTATATGAAAAAGCATTATAGCTCTCTGGATAGGGCTGGTTTGAAGAGGGTAGACTTCTGCCTAAAAAACAAACTGATGACAAGATAGAATCAGCTGTGGACTCTTAGGGAGGAGGAGAAAATTACTTTGTTAGTAAACGAAGTCAAATTGGTGGCATGATTCTTCCATTGAGGCTGGTTATAAAAATGCAAATCAAGGATAAATGGGAAACTAATAACCTGCCAATCCTGAGAATGCCTGAGAATTCCAAACCAGTTCTGAGAGTGAATTTTGTGGTTAAGGAGAGGTTTTAAAATGCAAATGTTGGCTACCAAGATCCTTAGAAATTGTGCTTTAATTGGCTTAGCACCAGACTGTTTCTTTAAAAAAAAAAGTCTTTTCAGTTAAGTAGATAACAATTTGTATCATCCCTGGAACTGCATTTGCTTCTGGATTAGAGAAGAATGACTCTGGAAATGATTTGCAAAGAATTTGACATGACAACATCTGCATCTCCCCATAACTGTAGTAATAATACTAACAGCTCAGGTTAGAGCTTTTTGTTTTGCTAAGTTCCTTCTTCATAGAAACCCTTGGTAGAATCTAGTAGGTTCAGATCTAAACCTCATACCTTCAAAGCCAATTTTCTTTTTAGCATCTCACCAAATGAATCCACAATAGATAATAAAATTAAAGATTTAAACCTGGAAGGGACTTCAGAGATCATCTAAACCATGGGTTCTTAACCTTTTCTTGTGTCACAGACTCCTTTGGCAATTGGGAGAATCCTATGGACTTCTCGGAATAATGTTTTTAAATATATAAAATCAAATATATAGGATTATATAAAGGAAATAAATTACATAGAAATACAGCTATACAGATATATCTATACATATTTATTATTTTTACTTATGTGGAGTTTTTATTTTAAAAATTTATTTTTAATTTATGGAATAAAATAAGCATTTCCACACCATAGTATAATGAAAAAAAAAAGATGATTGCACATGAAACTGCAGATCTACTATGTACAACTTTGTTATTCCTTTTAAATATACAATGAAGTTTTCATGTAAATTTCTTTTTTTCTTCCCTATACCCCCCCACTCCTGCCTTAGAGATGGCCACTATTAGACACAAATAGGTATGTGTGTATAAAATTATTCAATCATCTATTTATCAGTTCTTTCTCTAGATGCAGATAATATCTTTCTTCATATGTCCTTTATAGCTAATTTGGGTATTTATTATAGTAAAAATGACTTATTTGCTTGAAGTCATTCTTAAAACAGTATTGCTATTACTTTATACAATGTTCTCTTGGTTCTGCTCATTTCATTCTTCATTATTTCGTGCAAGTCATTCCATGTTTTCCTAAGATTATTGAGCTCATAATTTCTTATAGCGCAGTAGCATTCCATCACAATCATATATCACAACTTGTCCAATCATTCCCCAATTGATGGTAATCCAGATACTAAATAAACACACTCATTTAGCCCTAAGTTAAGAACCAGAGAAGATCAGGTTTCCAGATAATGAAATTGAGATCCAAAGAATGAAAAAGACTTGCCCAATGTTACGCATTTAGTAAATAGCAGAGACATTATTTAAACTGCAATTGTCTGTCTCTAAATCTAGTGCTCAATAGATCTGGGAGAAGCCAGTAGACATAAACAAAATGGCCAGCGACCACTTCAAACAGAGCATCTAACTCTTGTTCCCAGATTCTGTTCATTGGCTATGATTTGTTCAGGAAGCCTAGTGACAGACAGCATGATGTCCTGGCTCTCCTTTCTTTTAGTTTGAGTTTGTATAGAGTTATTCTTGCCCCTCCCTCCCTTTCTCTTTCTTTCCTGGTGCTTTCAAATCAGTTGGTGACAGATTAATTGGCTTGGATGGGTTTTTTTCCAATCTTCTGTACTTTGAAGGTGAGCTTTATGGGCGATAGTGTCCCTGTCTCTACTGTGTGTTTGACAAGGTGTATATAAGGAAAGAACAAGAAGAAAAGGAGAACAGAGACCTGCCCAGGGAGAATGCAGAAAGAGCAGCCAAATTGTTCCTGGTAGGTACAGCATCAGAGCAAATTGAAGCTGACACTGTGGTCAAATTGACTGGGAAAAGTATCATTTGGAAATTAAGGACAAGCACCTTTAACCTGTCAATGATGGCAGTCTCAAAACTGTGAGTAAAAGAACCCAGTGCTGCATGCACTCAGGATGTCACTCATGCCTTCCTCTCCTTGCTTATCGCCCCTCACACACAATTCTGCTTTGTTTAATTCATGTTGGTGCCTAAACCTTCCTCCGCCCCCACCTAAGTGGATTGAGAAAACACAATTTCTCAGGACAATGAATCAAAATCATATCAGATTCATTTTTAAAAGTCTTGCAACAAGTATTTCTGACTTTGAGAAGGCGTACTGCTTTACATTTGCTCCGCTCTTCAGCTGTCTATTCAGTAACATTGTGCAAAGTAGGAAAAGACCAATTCAATTTCCATAGGTTGCAATGACCTTGCAGAAATGTGGAGGATGGGGGGAGCAGCCGGGCCGAGGGAGACACAACACAAGGAAACTAGGTTTGGACCACTGAATTAAATAAACAAGATAAAAATCACAGTGAAAGTGAGTGTCATTGAAACAAAGTGACTTGTTTTTATCGCAGGGTTATTTTCAGGGCTGTCCACCGTACCTCTTATCTTTATTCATCCAACAGGTGATAGAGAATGCATGGCCATATTTAAAATTCTCTTCTTACTCCTGAATCTCTCCATCTCTTGTTGACATATTGGACATTTGGCAGTCTGTTTTTTTTTTAATTTTTTTATTTTTTGGTGTTTCAAACAAATTAAAAAAAACAACCTTTTAAAAAAACTCTTCAGAGATTGTAGCTATAATTTCCAGAGGACTATGGGAAAGCATCCAAATAACTTACAGATCTAGCTTGAATTTTGCAGATAACAGTGAAAATTAAATGAAATTGTATAGTGTGGATAGGGAATTCAGGGTGAATAGAGGGCCTACAGATAGAGATCAGATGCAGACATGATACTAATAGAAATGTCTGTGAGTGTGAGGATAAAGAAAAGTCTATCTGTACATGGCTTTAATTACAAGAATTCTACTGGGGCCTGAAGTTAAAGGAAAAGGAAAAACTGGATCCTTTTGCTTAGTTCCGAGAGATCTCTCTTGCTTTCCTGCCATATAAACTCTGCCTTGTGCACTTGAGGAGTGGAAGGGTGGTGGATGGACTGGGTGGAGGCAAGATAGTGATGGCGGAATCACAGCAAAGGGTTAAAAGGACTAAATCAGATACATCCTCCCTACAATGGAAGGTGAAATAAATGGGCATATAACCATCCCACCATGCAAATCTCCTTCAGTGTAAATCATCCAAACTGCTAGTTATCTGTCCTCAACTCTGTCATTATCCTGCGCCTGTCAAGTGCTAATAGGGCCTGTCAATTTCATACCTAGCTTGGGTGTAGGGAGTCCCCTCTCCTAAGTAGCTCCCATCAGTTATATGACTAACTAGTTGGGGGAGGGGAAGTGAGAAGGTCCCCAATTTCCAGATATCAGGAGGATGGGACAGTGAATGAAAGAAAAGGGAGAAATGGGAAAACAGAAGAAAAAAATAAAGAGAGTAAAGTTTGATATATGAAGATTCTTCCCATTTCTTGAACTAATTTTCCCTTGAAGATTACTAGGTCAATTGCAGACTTAAAAGCAGATTTTTTTTTTCCCTCTCATTATTTATTCCCTTCCTGGCTTAGGCATACGATTATTTTCTTAGCACATATAGGTAACAGTCAGTGAAATCTATCCAAGTCTTAAAACCAGCTCCTCTCTCAGCCAATGAAGAGAAAATTTAAATACCAAAGATACATATTTTAATTTCATTCTTTCTGAAATGTTGCTTTCTTCCGCCCTCCAAGGGATATACTCAAGGGTCTCAGAACCCCACTAAGTTATATCAGATGGTAAGCTTTCTGCCAGCTCTCTCACTATGCTTCTAATCATTGGTATTTGAACATTCATAAAAACACACCTTTGGGTGAAATCAGGGTTCAACTGATAGATATTGCTCCTCTATCACAGCAGGGTGGTGCCTTTGAGGTCCACATTTCTATGACAAGCAGCAGTAGGTGAAACAACAGCCTAGTGATCTTTAGAATATGGTGATCAGAGGGCTATCTTCAAGACTGCTGGGATGCAGGAGAACAGTAAACCACATAAAAAAGAATCTGAAGCAACCACTGAAATACCAAGAGGAAAGGAAAACTGAATCATAGAAAATCCTCTTCCTCCTCCTCCTCCTCCTCTTCCTCCATCATTATCATCATCATCTTCATCACAATAGCTGTCATATATACAACTAAACATTTTCCATATTTTTTTTCCTCATTTGATCCTCATAGCCACCCTGGGAGATAGGTACTATTATTATTGTCATTTTTACAGAAAAGGAAACCAAAGTTGAGAAACATTAAATGACTTACCCAGAGTTATTCAGTTAGTACATATATGAGGCAATATTTGGATGAAAGTCTTCTGGATTCCAAATCCATCATTCCACTGACTGTGCCACCTATCTGTCTCAGATTCATGGGAAGTTCAACACCTCAACACTTATACTCATAAGGTGAAGAGAACTTTTTTATTAAATTATTTATTTTTAGTTTTCAACATTCACTTCCATAAGTTTTAAATTTTCTCTCCCTCCCTTCCCTGTCCCTCAGCAAGATGGCTTGCAATCTGATATGGGCTCTACTCATACATTCCTATTAAACACATTTTCACATTTGTCATGTTGCATTGAAAAAAATATAAAAAATGGGAAAAACCATGAGAAAGAAAAAAACAAAACAAAACAAAACAGAAAAGAAGATTGTTTTGTTCTGCATTCTGACTCCATAGTTCTTTCTATGGATATTGGTGGCATTTTCCACCATATGTCCTTTGGAATTGTTTTAGGTCTTTGCATTGCTGAGAAGGGCTAAGTCTATCAAAATCAGTCCTCCCACACTGTGGCTGTTCCTGTGTACAATGTTCTCTTGGCTCTGCTCCCCTCACTCATCATCAGTTCATATAAGTCTTTCCAGGTTTTGCTGAAGTCCACTTATTCATCATTTCTTATAGCACAATAGTGCAAGAGAACTTTAAGGACATAAAACACAGTCCCCTCATATTGCATGTGAGGAAACTGAGGGTAAGCAATTTACCCAAAGTCAAAAAGTGGTGTTAAAACTAAGATTTGAACCTAGGGTGCCTGATCCCAGAGGTATTTATCTCTTTTTGCTTTGCCACACTGCCTCCTGAAGACAACCAGTGTATTTGGTAGATTCTCTGTGTTAACTCATGGAAAGACATATACGGTAAGGCATAGGTGGATTAGAATCTTCTCTGGTCTCATGGAGGAGTTGCAGAAGTTTCTATGCCCTGAAATTGATCAGCCTTCACTACTACCTTGTATTTAAGTCAATAAGAATTTTTGACTGATTGTGACTGTAGTTCTTTGAGGTAACGTTTCTGGTAGTTAGGGGTGATACTCAAGATAATAAAAGAGAGGGGAGTAAGAAAGGATCTAGCTCCCCTTAACTTCAAATCACTATGCTCAGATAAAATATATTCCAGATTACAGAAAGACTTGGCAAATGTAATTGCTGAGCTACTGTTAGTAATGGTGGAAAAATCCTGGACAAGAGGAAACATGTTGTAGGACTGGATAAGGGCAAATGTTTTTATTTTCAAAGGGAAGGTAAGATTTATTCACCTAGCAGGTTTTGATAGAAAGGTAGCAGAGAGGAATAGATGTGACTAGATAGAGGCAAAAATAAAGGAAAAGGAAAAGTTTTGCAGTTGGACACATTGCCTGGAGAAAGTAGGCCCAGGTAAAATCCTAAGCAATGCCCTTGAGCAACCAGTAGATAGAATGAGGGTACTGACCATCAGAGTAAGCGAGACTAAACAAAAAGAAAGAAAAGAGGAACAAAGAAGAGGAAATGGGAAGGTATGATAGAAGTCAAGATTGACCTACTTCACAGTTTTGTAGCCCTGGTTGCCCCATACATTGAGAGTGAGGTGGGAACCCATTCTAAGAGGAGGCCTTGTAAATGTGTCAAAGCTCTATGTTGAATTCTATTTCTTCTGAAAGCAAGATTTCTTGCTTAAAACTAGACAAAGTGAAGGTCTGCTGAGGTTGAAATTACCAATTGACAATTGAGGCTTTTCAGAAAGAGTCTACGGAAGAAGGTATTACTTCAAGAAAAGATGCACAGCTCTTTGGTCTAAGAAAGAGACCCAACCATCATGCTTCAGGAGTTGTAAACTCATATATGTGAACCATTCAATGGATAGCCTTAGGCACATAGCTTTACTACTTTCCTTCCAAGAACTGAAAACACTAATGTTTGTCATGGGAATTGGTGATCCATAGAACCCTATCACAGAATCATGAAAGAGGCATCATATGTGGTTGCTGGGTCACTGCCATCAAACTAGAGAAGGGAAGAGTTGTCCTGATTTTCAAAAAAGGAAAATATAGTGGAACCTACCAACTATAGATCAGTGAGCCTGACTTTGATTCCATTCTAAATTCAGTTCAGTTACTTTTTTTTTAGTCATTCCAACTTTCCGTGACCCCATTTGAGGTTTTCTTGGCAGAGATACTAGAGTGGTTTGCATTCCCTCCTCCAGCTCATTTTTAGAGAGGAGGAACTGAGGCAAACAGGGTTAATTGACTTGCCTAGGGTGACCCAGCTAGTAAGGGTTTGAGGCTAGATTTGAACTCAGGAAGATGAGTCTTCCTGTCTCCTATCTGCTGTACCACCTACCTGTCTCCCCTTACCCCATTCTAAATATAATTAATCAAAGATTTTTGCTTATCTATTCTGTATGTATCTTGTATGTACATATTTATTTTTATGTGGTTTTCCTCATTAAGCCTCCATGAGGGCAGGGAGTCTTTAACTTTCTTTTTTATTTCCAGTGATCAGAACAGTACAAAGCATTTAATAAATGTCTGTGGTTGATTTTTGATGATGTCAATGCTTAGAGAACATTTCAGTGATTACAAAGAGCCAGCATAGGTTCATCAAGAATAAGTTATACCAAATTAACTACATTTTGTTTTTTTTCACAGGGTTATTAGACTAACAGAATAAGAGCATGTTGTAGACATAATTTACCTAGATTTCAGTCAAACATTGGATAAAGTAGTGTGCTCTTTTCTGGTAGACTAAAAGGAGAGGTGTGAACCAGAAGATAGCACAGTTTGATGGATTCAGTATTGGGTGAATAACCAGACCCAGAGAATAGTCAGTAAGCAGTTGAATGTCAGTTTGGAAAGAGGTCTTCAGTGTAGGGTCCCATAGAACTGTGGCTTCCACTGTGCTGTTTAACATTTTTATCAAAGACTATGAATAAAAACACAGATGTCATACTTATAAAATTTACAGATGATAAAAGTTGGAGAACTAATGTTTAGAGAAATGGAAATGTAAAGCAAACTCTCATGTTCCACTTCATACCCATGACAATGGCGAAGTTAATAAAAAGGGAAAATGACAAGTGTTGGAAGGGCTGTGGGAAAACAGGCACATTAATGCACTGTTGGTGCATTACTGCTGGTGGAGCTGTGAATTGTTGCAGCCATACTGGAAAGCAAAATATATCCCCAAACTTACTAAACTGCACATGTTCTTTAACTTAGAAATACCAATACTGAGCCTATAGCCCAAAGATATCAAAGAAAAAGAAAAAGGATTCATATGTCCAAAAATATTTAGAGCTGCTATTTTTTGTGATGTCAAAGAACCAGAATCTAAGAGAATGAGCACCAGCTAAGGAATGACTGAATTATGTTATCTGAATATAATAGAATGCTATTGTGTTATAAAAAAGAATGAAAGGAACCATTATAGGGAAACCTGGGGAGAATTGCTGAACTGACGCAGAACGAAGTTAGAACAATCAGGAGAAAAATTTATATAACAACAACAGCATTGTAAAAATGAATGTTGAAATAATTAAGAACTTTGATTTACACAATGACAATTCCAGTACATGAATAAAGAAGCAAGGTGTCCATCCGCTGACAAAGAGATGTTGGACTCAGGGTATAGACTGTGATATACTGTTATGGGAATCTGAAGATCTTCCCTGCCCCTAGGCCCTTTGCTAAAGTGTCTACGTGACTGAGGACCCTTGGATATTTGAAAGTATACTCTGTTCCCTAATAGGCTGAATGTGGTCATGTGGAGCCTGTGGCGCCA
>CM053580.1:440782737-440804872 GCA_028627135.1 Pseudochirops cupreus | reverse complement strand
GGGGAAATCAGGAAAAATCTATGAAGTTGTTAGCACTTGACTTGGGCTTTAAAGGATTAGTAGGACTTCAATAGAAGTTGAATGAGGGAGGGAAGATTTAGTGAGAAGGACATTCCAGACATCAGGGAGAGCATAGCTAACACCCTAGAGGCTCAAGAAAAGTGAGTATCATAGTTTAGCAGAAGCAACATATATGGTATACAAGGAGGGGTTTTCTGTGCTGGGACTAGAAAGGTACCTGGGAGTCAGAATATGGAAGTTCCTAAACAATAGAACATTGCAGCTAGAGACAAAAATACTTAGTTTGATTCCTACCTTAGACACTCAATTAGCTAATCAGGTTCAAACATTCATTACTGACCAAACTAAACCACTTAACTTCTTTCTGCCTCAGTTTCTCATGTGTAAAATTAAGATAATAATAACACTTATCTGACAGCATTGTGAGGAACAAATAAGATAATGCATGTGAAGCATTTTGCAAATCCCCAAACACTATATAAATGTTAGCTGCTGATATCCTCACCATCACCATCTTGTTTTAATAGGAATGGTTGCTGCATTTTGTCAAAAGCTTTTTCTGCATCTTGATGAGATAATCACATAATTTCTATTGGGTCTATAATTGATATGGTCAATTATGCTGATAGCTTTCCTGTTATTGAATCAGCCCTACATTCCTGGTATAAATCTCATCATAGTTATAGTCATGGTCATAGTGTATGACCCTTGTGATATATTACTATAATCTCTTTGTTAATACTATATTTAAGATTTTTGCATCAATATTCATTAGGGAAATTGGTCTATAATTTTCTTTCTCTGTTTTGTCTCTTCCTAGTTTAAGTATCAGCACAATATTTGTCATAAAAGGAATTTCCTAGGACTCTTTCTTTGCCTATTTTTCCAAATAGTTTATATAGTATATTATGGTTAATTGTTCTTTAAACATTTGGTAGAATTTACTTGTGAATTCATTTGGTTCTGGGGATTTTTTCTTAGGAAATTCATTTATGGATTATTCAATTTCTTTTTCTAAGATTGGGCTATTTAAAATTTTTATTTCTTCTGTTAATCTAGTAATTTATATTTCTGTAGACATTCATCCATTTCATTTGGATTGTCAAATTTTTTGGCATATAATTGGGCATATAATTGGGTAACATTGTTTTAATTTCCTCTTCATTGGTGGTGAACTAACCCCTTTCAGTTTTGGTACTAGTAATTTGGGTTTCTTTTTTTCTTTTTTAAAAAATCAAATTAACCAATGGTTTATCTATTTTATTGTCTTTTTTCATAAAACCAGCTTCTAGTTTTATTGGTTTAATGGTTTTCTTATTTTCAATTTTATTAATCTGTCCTTTGATTTTGGGCATTTAGTTGAGGAATTTTAATTTGTTCTTTTTTCTAGGTTATTTTTTTTTAGTTGTATGCCCAATTCATTGATCTACCTTTTTTTTTTCTATCTTATTGATGTAAGCAAGTAGAGACATAAATTTTCCCCTAAGTACCACTTTGGCTGCATCCCATAAATTTTCATAACTTGTCTTATTGTTGTCATTTTCTTTAATGAAGTTATAAATTGATCCTATGATTTGTTCTTTGACTCACTTATGTTGTAGAATTAAATTATTTAATTTTCAATTAGTTTTAAATCAAAATCTGAAATTATTTCTGGTTTTCTGAATTTGATTGTGAGGTTTTTAACATCCTAATACATGGATACTTTTTTGTGTGTAGGTGCTATATGTTGCTGAGAAAAAGCTATATTCCTTTATATTCCCATTCAGTTTTCTCCAGAGATTAATCATATTTTACTTTTCCAGAATTTTATTCACCTCCTTAAAGTCTGGTTTTTTTTTGTTTATTTTTGTTAGATTTATCTAGTTCTGGGAGTGGAAAGTTGAGGTCCTCCACTAGCATAGTTTTATTATCAATTTCCCCTTGCAACTCATTCAACTTTTCCTTCTGAAATTTAGATGCTAACACCATTTGGTGAATATATGTTTAACATTGATATGACTTCATTGTCTATGGTACCTTTCAATGAGATATAGTTTCAGACTTCCTTATCTATTTTAATTAAATCTATTTTTGTTTTTGCTTCATCTGAGATTGTGTCTGCTACCCCCGCTTTCTTTGCTTTAGCTGAAGCATAATGGATTCTGCTCCAGTCCCTTACTGTTACCCTATGTGTATCTGTCTGCTTCACATGTGTTTCTTGTAAACAATATATCATAAGATTCTTGTTTGTAATCTCCCCTGCTATTCACTTCCAATTTATGGGTAAGTTCATCCCATTCACCTTTATATATTATTTATAGTTATTTATATAACATAAGCTATAAATAGCTATACACATATAACTATTTATATAGCTGCATATTTCCCTCCATGATCTTTTCCCCTTCTTTATCCTCCCCACCCTCTCCAAACCTCTGCTCCTCCCAGGTGTTTTGCTTCTAACTGCCTTCCCCAATATACTCCCCTTTTATCAGTCTCCACTCCCCTTTTTATTATCCCTGTCCTTTTTTTTACTTCCTTATAAAGCAAGATAAATTCCTGTATCCAGATGAGTGTGCATGTTATTCCCTATTTGAGTCAATTTTGATTAAAGTAAGGTTTAAACTTTGCCCACCACCCCACCCCCACAACTTTTTCTCCATTATAATAGCTCTGTCATGCCTCTTTTATGTGGAATAATTTACTCCATTCAATCTCCCCCCCCCCCATTTTATTCCTGTGCAATTTTTTCCCCTCTATTTTGTTTTATGGATATCATCCTATCAAAGTCACTTTGTATCCACTGCCTCTATCAATACATCTACTTCTTCTAATTGCTCTTATAGTAATAAAGTTCTCAAGACTTACAAATATTATCTTGCCATATAGAAATATAGTTTAACCTTATTGAATTGCTTATATTTTCCCCTTCTTTTTTTGTTTTTAAACCTTTTTATGTTTCCCTTGAGTCTTGTATTTGGAAGTCAAATTTTTATTCAGCTCTGGTCTTTTATTTAGAAATGCTCAAAGTCCTCTATTTCATTAAATATCCATTTCCCCCCTGAAAAATTACATTTAATTTTGTGTGGTAGGTGATTCTTGTTTGCAATTCTGACTTTGCCTTCTGATATATCATATTCCAAGCCCTCTTGTTTTTTAATGTGGAAATTGCCAAATCTTATGTAAATCCTGCTGCTCCATGAAATTTGAATTGTTTCTTTTTGATTGCTTGCAGTATGTTTTTCTTGATCAATGAGCTCTGAAATTTGACCATGATGTTCCTGGTAGTTTTCATTTTATGATCCCTTTTAGGCAGTCATTGGTAGATTCTTTTGATTTTTATTTTGACCTCTGGTTCTAATATAGCAAGGCAGTTTTCTGGATAATTTCTTGAAAGATGTTGTCCAGGCCTTTTTTTTTTTATCATGGCTTTCAGATAGTCCAATAATTTTTATGTCATCTCTCCTGGATCTATTTTCTAGGTCAGTGGTTTTTCCAATGAGAAATTTCACATTTTGTTCTATTTCTCCTTTAAAATTTTTTTGATCTTGTTTTATCATATCTTGATATCCCACAGAGTAATTAGCTTTTACTTGCCCAATTCTAATTCCTGAGGAATTATTTTCTTCAGTGAGCTTTTGTACTTCCTTTTCCATTTGGCCAATTGTATTTTTTTAGGAAGTTATTTTCCTTGGTAAATTTTTGTATATCTTTTCCCATGCTTTTGATCCTTTTTCATGATTCTCTTGCATTATTCTCATTTCTTTTTCCATTTTTTCTTCTCTTTCTCTAATTTGCTATTTAAAATCCTTGCTAAACTCTTCTAGGAATTCTTTTTGGTTCTGAGACCAAATTGCATTTTTCTTTGAGGCTTAACATGTAGCCATTTTGACACTATCCTCTTCTTCTAAATTTATGCCTTGATCCTCCCTGTCAGTAGAGTAACTCTCTATAGTAAAGTTTTGGGGATTTTTTTGTTTTTTGCTATTTTTTTTCTGTCTTTTTTTGATGTGGTGTTTTTATGTGAGAGCTGGGCTCTGGTCCTGCACAGCCCCATGCTTTTTGTGCTGACTTTCACTGGGCTTCAAGTCCTAGCAGCTTGCTTTCATTGGAAGGTAGGCTTCCTTTCTGGCTTGTACAGGGACATGGGGCCTTTCTGTTGGCCTCCCTTGGGTGTGGTGGTGAACTGCTGCTCTGCCCCAGGGGTGGAGCTTTGTTACTAGATTTCTATGGCAACAGAGTCTTTCTAGTGGCTGGGACTGGAGGAGGGATCTTGGTGCTTGTCTGTCCAGGGATGAGGCCCTGCTGTTGAGTTGCTATGGAAACAGAGTTTCTCTGCGGGCAGGTCCCAGGGCAGGGAGTTGGCCAGCCCTGGGGTGGGGCTTCACTCTTGGTCAGCAATGGGGTTAAAGTCTTGCTGGTGGCTTGTGTTGGGGTTGGAGTCATGGGGGGGCTGTCCTGCACAGACTGCTCACTTGCTTAGTGAGCTGCTTTGCAGGAGGATGGGGCCTTGCTGGTGGATTGATCCAGGCTTAGAGCCCAGCTGCTGGCCCTCTACTAACTGCTCTTTGACCTTGCTCCTCTCCCACGCCAGTGATACAAATCTTTCCTGCCAAGCTACTTCCTTGCTACTAGAACAATTCTAAAACAGTTTTCTAGTTGTTTAGAGGGGAATTTTACAAGGCTTTGGAGAGTTCCTTCCTCACTCCATCATCTTGACTGTCATAGAACATTTTGACAATTTGGTAAAGTCTATGGTTGCCTTTAAATGCATAAAAGAAAATATATGAGATTTTAAAGGAAACCAATTATATAGAAATATAGTTATAAAAACATAAATCTTTAAAAACCAAGTTCATAGATCCAGCCTACATACCCCTGATTTAGTCAAAATCCCTCATTTTACAGTTAAAAATTAAGACCCAGAAAGATATGAAGTGAAAACCCCACAAATTTAAAAAGTAACATAATTATAATCAAATTCAGATCTTCCAACTTCAAACCCAAAGCCTTTTCCACCATTCAATTCAATTAAACAATAACAAAACAGACTAATAGAGAGCAATCCTCTGTTCTAGCTGTGAACAGTCACAGATGTCAACCTCTTTCTTTTTTCCAGCTACCACCCCAGGAGTTTCTTTTAACCTGGAAAGACAAGTTTAGCATATGTCTCCTTTGTGACAGTGCCTAGACCTCTGATTAAACAGTGACATACAAACTAAAATTAAAGGGCCATCAGTTCAGGGGAACTCATACACTACATGAGAAAGGAATCATGAGAAAGATACAAGTTCCCGTAAACAACAATTTTTAAAAATACCCTAACCATGGAATCCCATAGACTTTCTACTTTGCAATGACATTTGCCAGCATTCTTAGAAGGGGTGAAGAAACTAAGGGAGGATTTGATTACTAGCACCGGAAAAGTCCACAACATTAGTATATATAGCCCTGGGCTAACTATTTTCATTGGTGATGAAAGGGAGTCAGTGATAAGAAGTGATGCTCCAGTTAGCTAATTAGTGGTACTACCTCCAAGTCACCCTGCACCTGAAATCTTGCTTCCCTGAACTATTCAAAATTTGCCAATCCAAGTCCTAGCAAACTGATTATATACTGCCTTGACATTGGGCTTTTGACATCTCAGAGTGTCTTCCTCTTGACAGCAGCAAGAAACTACAGACTGACAGAAACCACTCATTATGCAACCTAGAGGAATGTCTGTGATAAGTAGCTATTGAATGGTCGGTCTCTTTCCACAGCAGGGCCTTAGGAAGTTGGGAGGCACTAATGGTCCACTTACCCAAAAAGTCTCTTTGATTCTATTTTGTCAGGGTTTTTCTTTTCCCTTCAAGTAAACTTTCTTTGGGAAGATTCTTTGCACTGCAGTCTTTTTCCTAAGACCTTTAGAGTAATTATCTGGTTTTCTGAACAATCTAGCCCAAGATGAGTGTGAATTGGCAGAAAGTTACTACGGGTAATTGGTAGAAAGTGTTGACTCTTTGGTTTCAATTGCATCTTGTAGTGGCAGAGTCCTTAGTGGCTGTGCACCATATCATCTACTTATTGTATCTCTTTGTGAGGGAGTGGGGTTATAGGCAATGGGAGCATGGGATATAACATAGCAGGTGGAGATGATTCTGTGGAATGCAAATGAAGGCCAAGCAAGTTATTACAGTACTCTATGTGCAGAGCAATTGGCATTCTCTGAAATATAGTCATCTCCACAAATTTTAGTAGTTTTGCAAATTATTTTCTTCTTGGTTCCCCAACCTCCCTCTTTTTCAGTCTTTACCTCTAAGCTATTATGAGATAAATCAGCAGGATATTACATCTAACTTGTATTTTAATGCAAGTGCTAAGATGCCTACCATCTATGTGTTTTTCTATCATATTCTTCTCCAATGGTAATAAAATTCTGCAAGTCTTAAGGGAATTTTTCCTTTCTTTTATTCTTATTTGAATAGATCTCTCCTCTGCTTTTGAAATCTCATGTTGAATTATACTTTTATCCTGGAAGACTCATTAATTTTTCATTATGTTTTTATTAGTTCTAATGGCAAAAATACAGATACTATATTAGCTAGAAAATAGTGAGGTATGGAGGAACCCCATTATTATAGCACCAGTGTTGGGCAAGTATATCAGACTTTTGTTAAATACTTGAACTGTAATGCATCCTAAACTATGAAATAATAAACCATGTTAAAATTTGAGTTCTGCTATATTTGGTTTTTACAATTACCTATTTTTAGAGTCAACAAAACTGTTTCTCTAGATTGTAGGCAAGGAAGAAATTAGGTATGAAAAATTAACATGTAAAGTAATGTTACTAACCAGCATCAATATCAACTAGAATTAATCTCCAGTTCAACATTGTACTTCACAACTCATAAGAAGAAAGAAAGGGAGATTTCCCTCAGAGCCAGATAAAATAAGGACTTTGTTCTTAGTCTGTTTTTGTGGAGAAGACAATAATACTAAATGTCAATTACTTAACTCTTTTAAGTAGAAGCAGACCCACTCCTGTGTGTGTATGTGTGTGTGTGTGTGTACAAATATGTATTTTATCTTATATATGCTCACATGTATGTTTTATATACATGTACATATAATTTATTTTGTTTTTCAGTTGTTTCTGTCATGTTTGACTCTTTGTAACCCAATTTTAGAAATTTTCTTGGCAGATACTGGAGTGGTTCACCATTTCCTTCTCCAGCTCATTTTACAGATGAGGAAACTAAGGCAAGCAGGGATAAGTGATTTGCCCAGGGACACACATCTAGTAAGTGTCTGAGGCCGGGTTTGAACACATGGAGGGGAGTCTTCCAGATTTTGAGCCCAGTGCTCTAGTTGCCCACATATATTTTATATGAATGTATATATACACATACAAAATACATGTATACATATCCTACTCATGTGTACATATGTGTGTGCATATACAGTATATAGTGTGCTTTTCTTGATTAGTAATAGATATTAATAAGGGCAGAAATCATATTATATTGCTCAATTCTTTTCTCTAAGGAAGGAAGAATGGTAGTTAATAGTGGATGAAGGTCCATCCTCTAAGGCAATGGTTCTCAACCTGTGGGTCGTGACCCCTTTGTGGGTCCAACGACCCTTTCATGGGGGTCACAGGGGTCGCCTGAGACCATCAGAAAACACATATTTCCGATGGTCTTAGGAACTGAGACACTGCTCCTCTGTCCATCTCCAGGCGGGTCCACCCACATGCAGATATGCCCACATACGAGTATCTGGGCCTTAAAGGGAGCTAGGGAAGGTAGTAGGTAAGATGAAGAGGGAGAACATTCCAAGCATTGGGGGTAGCCAGAGAAAATGCCTGGAAATGGGAGATGGAACATCTTGTTTATGAAACAACCAGGATTCCTATGTCACTGGATGGAAGAGTATATGGGAGGAGGGGAGGGAAAGGTATAAGAAAACTGGGGAGGTAGGAGGAGGCTAGATTATAAGGGGTTTTAAATGCCAAGAAGAAGATTTTGGTTTTGATCCTGAAGGTAATAAATAGGGTACCACTGGAAAGTAGCAAATGTCTCAACAGTCAAATTTACACAAAATTTTCCCTATCAATTTAAGCTGAAGAACAATGAAAAGGACACCCATTGTGCTAGCTGATCTGAGTTCTAGTATGGGATCTGGCACTTAACAACATGATGTCAGGTAATACAATGACCCACATTTTGTGTCAGATTGTGTCTCATTGGCAAAATGGTGCCTTACCTACAGTGGGGCTGCGAGGAATAAAAGAGATCGCTTATATGAAAAAGCACAGTGAAATGGAAAGTGATAGAAATGTACAGGTTATGTTGATGGCGCACCTTGGGTTAATAATAGCTCATTCCAACTCATGCCTAGCCCAGTTACTTAGGTCTTAGCGCAATGGTTTGTACATGTTAGACACAATAAATGTTTGTTGACCTGAACTGAATTAATAAATAGGATATTTCAATCAGTCAGTCAATAATAATTTATTAAATTATTTCTATCTGCTAGGCATTGTCAGTAAGAACTATGAATATTAGAAAAGACCAAAGCTGCTCCTACTTTCAAAGGGCTTACATTCTAATGGGGAGACGACATGTATGTAAACAGGCACAACGTGATCTATACAGAGTAGATGGAAGCTAGTCTTAGAGGAGAAGACATTGGCATCTGGGTAGGGCTGTGAAGAGCTTCTAGCAAAATGTGGCACTTGAAGGAAGCCAATGTCTCTAAGAGTCTGAGATGAGGATCCCAGGCAATGCAAAAAGGAAAAGAGATGAGGGATGAAAAGTCCTGTGTGAGGAACAGCAGGTAGACCAGTATGTCTGAACTTGAGAATACCTGAAAGACAATGATGTGTAAGAAGATCATAAAGATAGGAAGTAGCCAGATTATGGAAAGCTTTAAATACAAAAAAAAGAGACAAATTTATATTTAATTCTAGATGTGATAGGGAAATGGAGTTTATTGAGTCAGAAGTGACAAATAACAATACATAATCTAATCTAATTTATTCACATATTATATGCATACTACATAATATTATACACACATATACATACATACATACATACAGTGCCTACTATGTGTTAGGTACTGTGCTTTGCGAATATTATTTCATTTGATTCTCACAACAACCTTGGGATGTAAGTGCTAATTATTTTCCCCATTTCACAGTTGGGTAAACTAAGAATATTAGAGGTTATGTAACTTGTTCAGAGTCACATAGCTAGTGTCTGAGGTTGGATTTGAACTCAAAATCCTGACTCCGGGTCCAAAGAATATGTGTGTATACACACATATACATATATGTATAAACACACATATAAAAACACAAATTTTATATGTATACATATACCTGTGAATACATATATGCATACTCACGCATGTATTGTATACATAGAGCTAAGTATTCATGCATTTCTCTGTGTGTGTCTCTATGTGTGAGTGTAAAAAGGCAGGTCCTGATTAGTATAAACAATGAATCACCTGAAGTGGTCACGTCTATTCAAATGTACACTATTTGAAATTATAATGATGTAAAATGTGATAATTGATTCCAGCCCAATAGAAATATGCACTATGAATTCGAATAATGAGACCACTTCAGGAGATGCATTATTTACACTAACCAGGACCTAGCTGTATATACACATACTGATAGATGAGCTCTATAAGTCATCCATTTAATTCTGTTTCATAGTCTGGACAATAAGAATTCTTCATCCAGTTGTTTGTTTGTTTTTTCTTTTTTCTGGCAGATCCTTAGGTCAAGTTCTTTTGAGTGGCTATGGATCTCATCCAAGAAGCTCTCCATTCATTGTTTCAGGACTCGATTCAATCAGTATAATGTCATCCCCAAACAGGAGCATCATGAAGACCTCATTGCCCTTAGAAAATGCCTTTTCAACTTGGACTCTGTGCTAGGTCTCCTCCAGTTTAAGATGTAATTAAGAATATTTAACAAAAGAAATAAAATGCAAAAGGACATATAACATCAATATATAGTTTTCCAAGTCAATATACCCCTGCAGAGATCTTTGTCTGTGGTTTTAGTGGCCCCTATATCTGTTTGAGACTGGACTATAGCATGGAACTCCACTGTGTACACTTGACTTTGCCTGGGTGCTTTCCCTACATCCTTTCTAAGCACATTAAGGGGTTGTAGTGGGACAATCCAAATGTAGCATCACTGCAGTTCTTTATGACAAAATGAATTTGTTATTTAAAAAAAAACAACTTTGTAGGTCTCTTTTATCATTTCTTTTTTTTTTTCTTTTTTCCTTCTGGTTTCATTCTTCAATACCCTCAGAACCACCTTTCTTTGTTGGGCAGTCATTGAGCTTTCTTGACGTTTCCATCAGTCGTATTCCTTGATTCTTCTTGTAAACTTTCACCGGGACAATAAAGATATAAACATGAAAACATCGTACCGTCCCTACTTTTAAGGAGCTTGTAGTTTACTGGGAGAAAATGCAGGTACATAGTGTAGGGTGATGGGGAGAAAGGAAAAGTCCAAAGTACTCTACAAAAATGAGATAGAAAGAACATTTTCAACTAGATGTATTAGTTCCACCTCCTCATGAAGGAGTCATTTTATCCAGGTCTTGAAAAAAGACAAGCATTTGGATGAGCAGAGATGAGGTAATATGTTCCATACAAGACTGCCCCCATTAATCCACAGAGGCATATGACAACATGCTGACTAGGAGGGCTGACCAGTGACCCAGTTTGGCTGGAACCTATAGTATGAAGGGCAGTGAAAGGGAAATAAAATTCGAAAGTCATATTGAAATTAAATGCCATAAATGCCAGGCTATAGAGTTTGTAGTTTTTAAATTAAACTGTGAGCTCCTTGAGAACAGGAACTGATTTTACTTTTCTTTGTATCTGCAGTGTCTTGAACAAATTACTAGGCACTTGATAAATTCTTGTTAATTTGTAGGGATAATAGGAGTCATTGAAAGATTTTGAGAAGGGCAATACTATGGACAGGATTGTGTTATAGGAAAATTATTTCAGAAGTTGTGTGGAGAAGGGATTTGAGAAGAAAAAGACTAGAAGCAGAAGACCAATTAGGAGGCTACTTTAATCAGTTGTTCTATGGTTATAGGGCACAGAAAAAAATAATCACCAAAGAATTGAAAAAGAATATCACACAGAGCATTGTGGTGAAGTGCATTGTGGGTACAAGGAGGAGGTAATGTCTAACCAATAAGAAACTCTGAAGAACAGAAGGAAAAGATGTCATCAGTGAAGTATATAATAGGAAAAGAAGATAAGTAGCCATATAATGAAGACAAGAGATGGCAAATAGACAACTCAAATGGTCCACTGGTATCCCTATGATTGATAAAGCATTTGTAACGGTTTACTATGTATCAGGCTCTACTAAACACTAGGAATGCAAATACTAGGAAAAAGATAGACAGTCCCTACCCTCAAGGAGCTTATGTTCTAATGGTAGAAGACAATACATTAAACTGAACTAAAACGGTAGTTGGGGAGAGGAAAGTACTTCATGGGTACAAGGTATAAAAGTCTTTAGATTCATGAGAAGAACCAGATTAGAAGTGAGCATGGCTGGGTTGGGCACCTCCTCAAATGCAGGTTCTAAGGAGGAACTCAAAGTAGAGGACTACAAAGATGAAGGTAATCTCCAGCTTGAGAAGGCAGCTGAGGTGGAGGAGAGTCAGGAGGAGAACCAGATTTGAAGTGATGACAGGATAAAGGGAGATGAGCCTATGGTTTTGGTGTACACCTTATTTGGTTTAATTTTGGTTTTATTATGGTTTATAATTTTGGTTTAAATTTTTAAATTTAAATTTAAACTTAATTTAATTTTAATTTATAAAATTTAAAATAAATTTAAATTTAAATAAATAATTATGGTTTAAATTTAGATAGGTTGTAATTTACATCACTAGAGGAAACATCCAAAATGGTAAGATCATGGATCCAGCTGACTACTAGAATACAGTTGTCCAGGCAAGGGGCCTGAACTTGAGTGATGGATATATGAATGGGCATGAAGGAGACAGAATTGGAGGCAAAGAATGTTGACAAGACCTGGCAACTATGGTAATGAGAAGTGGAGGGTGAGAGAAATGGGGGATTCAAAGATGACTCCTAGGTTTCAATCCTGGGTAACTGGAAGATTGGTGGCACCATCAATAGAATTAGGGAAGTTGAGAGGAAAGGAAGATTTGGATAATGATGATGAGTTCACAGGATGAAGCTGTTGAGCATGACGGACCACTGGCAAAACTGTTAGGCAGACAAAGTTGTCTTTGGTCCTCTTCCACATTTCTGATTAGAGTCTCTTATCCTCACCTGACCTATCTTCTTCTTCCTAGGATCAAATATAGAGTCCAAAGGGACTTTAGACAGATTCATTTTACAGTTGAAGAAAATGAGGCCAAACAAAGTAATGTGACTTTCCCCGGGGTCACACAGTGTCTGAAGAGGTATTTGACCCCAAGTTTTCCCTACTCTAAGCCCAGTGCTACATCTGCTTATCCATTTTTCCTTTTTAACTCCTTCAGCTCCTGCAGACTGAAAAATCCTGAAGACTTAAAGCAACTATGCCATTCAGAAAGAATGATAAAATATATTTTTATTATATTTGGACAGGAATCCCTGCCTCAGTCCCCCCCAGTCATTCTTTATAGGGAAGCCACTGACCCAAAAGGCTGACCCTGTTGCTCAGCTAGTCTACAAGACGCGCTTCCATAGAAAAGTTCATTTCAACCAGTGTCCTTGGAGGATTTTAGCAATATCAATTTGGCTTAGGTTTCAGAGAACCTTAATTATTTTTTATGAACCATTAAAACATTTTACATGTTTCTAGACATTTCCTTAAGATTTACCACTGCTGCATTGAAATTCTGTCCTTTTCATGATTGCCCTGAGGCCCTCCACATAAGTCTGAGGCTCTTATTTCTGCTGCTTTGGTTTCATTTCTTCCTAACACCTTTCAGAGAGCAGCCTGTCTGAAGTTATTAATATTTGCAGCTATCTGCATGGTTATGAACTGACTCCAAGGAGAGGTTATAGATTTTCAGAAATGTGCAGGAAGTAGGGGTTTTATTTGCGTAATTCCTGCTTGCTAATTGGCAAATGAACTCCCAGGGTTTATCAACTTGTAAGGACAGTTTGAAATCTGGGTTGAAGGCATGTTACTGCTTCTTGATTTTTGAGTCACAGCATTTTCTCTGCATATGTTTCTAAAACTTTTTCTAAAAGAACTTCAGATGCTGAATCTTTAATGCCTGAGAATTATCGTTCTAAGAAATTCTTTCTGTCAATGTCAGAAGATAGATGCCAATATATTTAAGAACTTTGAGAATTTCGGAAAGTAATTTCCATGGACTTGAGAGGCTATTGCATGGTGGAAGAGAAAGAACTGGCCTCAGATTAAGGAAGACCTACGTTCAAGTTCCACTACTAATACATACCAACTGTGTGACCCAAGTCAAGTCTCTTAACCTCTCATAGCCCTAGAAAATTCTCCAAGGCTATGAGCTACATTGATGGAAGGAGGTTCCTCACTGGGAGACATTGTGGCATAGTAGAAAGAGCTCAGGGCTTGGATTTTAGAAGAGTTGAGTTAGAAACCTACCTCTAACACTTACAAGCTGTGTAACTATGAACAGGTCATTTAAATCCTCTGAGTTGTGTCTTTATCTGAGAAAGAGACAGTAATGCCTGCAGTATCAAACTCAAATTGTTGTTGTGACATTAAAACAACATAAGGTTTATTTGGCGATTCCCCTCTAGTGACTCCCCAATTTGCACTCCCAGGTTGGATCTGCCGTGGGACAATTTGTGTGCATCTCTGATACTTACTATCCGTTCAGTCTTGGAGAAGTCACTTAACCTCTCTCTAGGTCAAAGTTTTCTCATCAGTAGCATGAAGGTAGTAATAATAATAATATATAATATTAATATCATATCATGGCTTCTAGGTAAGATTCCATATCTGACCTCATAAACTCAATAGGATGCCAGGTCTAGGTCAAGATACAATTATCTCCAATGGCATTGGGAAGAACCAACATCATTGTATACACGGGCTATATTAACACAAATGTCATGTACCCTGTGTTATTATGTAATTATGAGTGTATTTACATTCTGTCCAACCTTGCCATGTTCATTTTTTAATTTCCTCTCTTAGGAACTTCTTAAGCAGAGCAAGTTGAATATATGTTTGCTCTTCTTTAATGGGGGGATATTTTCTCACACTTCTATCTCTATGGAGAGCAAGAAATATATTTCCTGGTTGTGCCTGGTGCCACCCTCCTGTTGTTCTGTAGTCACTTGTTGAAGAGCCAGAGAGTAGACCAATCGGCATGGCTTTCAAGGTAGAGTTTATTTCATATTTATGTAAATATGTATTTCATAGATATGTATGTATGTTAGTATATTTAGGGAGTTTTCTCGCTTCTTTTGGCTTATGGTATCCATTTTGGAAACCAAGGAAAATGAAAGAATGGTAAACCATTCCCCTCAACCCACAACACACAAACACACACACACACACACACACACACACACACACACAGACTAAGTCTATACATGCTGGCACAAAACTCTCAAATTACAGAATGTTGTGGTTTTTGCTAAAAGATGGAGGAAAACAAAGCAGAAAATCTTTGATGAATAACTATTAGTTACAAAGATGTATATATTTCCTCCCCTCCTTCCCTTCTTTCTCTTTATACTTATGTATGTATTACACACACACACACACACACACACACACACACACACACACACGTATTTCTGAAATAGTCCCTGCCCTAAAGCTCTGCTCCAAGATCTTTCTACTATCTTATAACTCAAAGAACAATAGTTTTGGAGGCAAATGACCTAAGTCGAGTGGATAGAGATTTTAGGCTTGAGAAAATCAGAGCTCTGATTGTGTCTCTGATACTTACTCTGTGACCCTGGGCAAGTCATTTAACCTTCCTGTGCCTCTATTTCCTCATCTGTAAAATGGAGATTATAATAGAACCTAGCTCACAGTTTTCTCAAATGAGATAACATGTAAAGTTCTTTTCAGAAATTCAAGAGATATATAAATACTAGCATGTAACACTGACTACTAGGGTCTCTACTATCTGGAAAATTAGCTAGGTTAAATTTCTCTTTTTGCTTGTGGTTTTCTGACACCCTTGAGGGTATTTGGGAGTGTCTAGGCACTCTGCAAATGACTCCAAACCCTATGGATGTTCCTTCAAATGTAGGGGTTGAAGAGGAGAGGGTTCCACCTGCCCTTCGTTCTATTTAGCCACTAACAGCCTGATTAGCTTTAACAAAGAAAGATTTACTTCAAAGCTATAATGACAAATATACAATTTATTCCCCCAAAATGTGAGAGGCATAATCTCTTCTCATCCCACCCTACCCCACTCAGTGTTCCCCTCCCCAGACTTTAGTCTCTGGGGAGGGGAAGAGGACTAGGTTCAGAGTTTAGATAGGTTCCTATAGAGCAGTGGTTCTCAACCTTCCTAACGCTGCAACCCTTTAATAGTCATATGTGGGCATGTCTGCATGTGGGCAGATCCGCCTGGAGACCGACAGAGGAGGTTCCTAAGACCATCAGAAATATGTATTAGGCGACCCCTGTGACCCCTGTGAAGGACCCACAGGTTGAGAACTGCTGCTATGGAGTTTAGTCTTGGGTATAAGTCCAAAACCTCCTAGTGGCTCAGGTCCCAGGGACTCTGGCTTCTCCTGGCCTCCCTGTCAGGCAGGTTTCTATGGAATACTGCTCCAAAGTTTCCATGGCTTGAACTTCTGGCTAGGTAAGGCATCACCCCCAGCGACTGAGCCTGCGACAGATAAATGAAACAGAGCAGAAACAAACACCCTTGAAGTCCATTTCTCAGAACCCTGGTAAAACAGGGAGAGCAGGGTAAGGGAAGTCTCTCCTCTCACTGATGAACGATTCCAACCATTCATCTTATCTACTCTGGGTGAACTGGGATCTTCACCCTCTGGACTCAGAAGAAATGAGCATTGAGCCAGCAAGAGTAGGAGAAGAGAGCCACCTCTCACCTCCTCTGTGTGAAAGCTGCAGAGGTTACAGCCGCCCACATGGTAGGGAACAGTATCTCCATTTCAGAGGAACTGGGCATACTCCAAAGACTCCATTACACTAGCAATTGTTATTTAGGGTTGGAAATAATATTAGCAATCATTAGCAGTAGTGCACTTAATGTATACAATATATAGTATTTATATTTAAGCATCTATATATAATACCAATTAGCAAACATTTTATTAAGCATCTACTGTGCCAGGAATTGGGGATATAAAGAAAATAGAAAACAGTGCTTGCCTGGAAAGACCTTACATTTTATCAGGTAGAAGGCATGTCCATATATTTTTTAAAACAATTATTGTTGGTGCTGTAGTCATTGAGTCTTTTTAGTTGTGTCTGACTCTTTACAATCACATTTGGGGTTTTCTTGGCAAAGATACTAGAGGGGTTTACCATTTCCTTTTCCAGCTCATTTCATAGATGAGGAGACTGAGGAAAAATGGGTCAAGTGACTTAGACAGGATCACATAGCTAGTAAGTGTCTGAGGCAGGATTTAAACTCAGAAAGAAGAGTCTTCCTGATTCTAGGCCTGATGCTCTATCCATGGAGATGTCTAGATGGTCAGTTTTGTGTTTTATTTTGTTTTGCTGTTTTCTTTTTTTTTCAAGTAAGGTCATTGATTTTTTTTTTTTGAGACAATCAGGTTAAGTGACTTGCCCAGGGTCACACAGATAGTAAATGTCTGAGGCCTGATGTGAACCCAGGTTCTCCTGACTCTAGAGCCAGTGTTTGCTCTCTCCATCTCGTTTCTCCCCGCCCCCTTTTTAATGCACATATATGTATATATATATATATATATATATATATATATATACACACACACGCACACACACACACATTTTCATATATATACATACAATACATACATACATACATGCATGCATATATATATACATATGTATGTATGTGGGTGTGTGTCTATCTATCTATGCACACACATGCTTTTGTTTTTGTTTTCCAAAATTTGAAAAAAAGTGAATATGCTTTAAATGTCTATCTGGATTATATCCCTTAAAATCAATTGTCAAATGGCTTATTATAAATCATTTAAGTAAAGTTATTAGGCAATGTTTCTGTTGGCCTTGATTAATACATAAAATTGTGCAAATTGGTCTGTGATCTGACCAGTTAATGAATTGCATCCAACAATGCAGAATACAATCCATCCTTGCCTGCCCATTCGGTGGAACTCCCTTCATGTCCTCCCCAAAACTGGTCAGGAGTTTCCCCAATGTGTCGGAGACCTTCCTTTTTATCTTTGGATATCATCAGGATGCTGGTGG
This sequence comes from Pseudochirops cupreus, assembly GCA_028627135.1. Lineage (NCBI taxonomy): Eukaryota > Metazoa > Chordata > Mammalia > Diprotodontia > Pseudocheiridae > Pseudochirops > Pseudochirops cupreus. Next base: position 440,787,462 of record CM053580.1, on the reverse strand, counting down.
AATATTCTGGTCATCCACCTGTCATCCTTTACTCTCACCATTTGACCGGCCAATCCTTTCTTCCTATCATGAAATTTATTGTATTGACAACATCACTTTTTTTTGGAGTTCTTAATTGATCATACATACTGTTGGTTATAAGTTACAATCTGCCAACACCCAACACCATGGGCTTTTCACATTGCCCTCTATATGATACAAATAAGTAATTAGGAAATCTTGTGGGAGAGTTGCTTTATGAACTGAATGGAACTGAAGGGAAACTTCTTATGGTAGTCGAATTGTCAACTAGAGGTTGAAGTCTTCCATGTCCTCAGTAGGGGCTCCTCCATGCCCCCATCACTTAATTCTTAACTACTAGAACCTTTGGATAGTTCATCAGCACCCAGCTGTCCATGTCTGTGAGACAGTGGTTTTCCCAGAGCTGGGCTCTGTTACAGAGAAATATTGTTGGCTTTGAGGGATTGGATTCTGCTGCTACTGCTGTAGTTGTCTTTAAGATTCCCCTCATGCTGCTACCACTGTAATATAGTTTCTATTTTTCAGACCATCCAGCAGCAGAAGTGCATTTTCAAACCTTCTCTGTATTTTCTAGTAATATGTACATGATATGCAGGCCCATGATGCCAGTGCGTTGCTGCTCCCACTGTGAGAGGGAGACATGCTGGGCATTCTGATGTGGTCAAATCATGAGCAAGGAAAAGAGAAGAAGGTCCAGAGAGTTGGTCAACTATAGCAGGCAAATGCAAAAGGTACTAATGAATGCAAAAGCAGTGGAAACAAGTGCCCAGGGCCTGGGGCAATGCCATGGGAACCAAGAGTCTGCTGTCTGTTCCCTGTCTGCCAAAGAGCGGAAGCTTTGGGGGACTGAACTGAACTTTTGTACCTTTTCAACCAGTGGGAGATGAGCCTTTGTATTCTTCTTAATGGAAAAACAAATCACCCAGTCACAGTTGTAGCTCTGAAACCAAGGTGACAATCGAGTTTTTGTTATCAGTTCTATTTTCTATTCTCCTAAAACTTTCACACTCACAAAATGCCCCCCTACTGATCTGAAATAGCATATACCCACTGTCAATCTATAGCAATAAAGTAATTCCTAGGGAGTGGGAGATGAGCCTGGGGACCTCTTGATAGATATGGCCAAGTCAGAAGAAGGTTTTCGTTTTGTTATTATTTTTAGTCATGTCCTACTCTTTGTGACCCTGTTTGGAGTTTTCTTGGCAAAGATAATGCAGTGGTTTGCCATTTCCTTCTCCAACTCATCTTACAGATGAAGAAACTGAGGAAAAACCGGGTTAAGTGACTTGCCCAAGGTCACACAGTTAGTAAGTGTCTGATTTGAAATCAGGCTCTCCTGACTCCAAGTATGGTGCTCTGTCCATTGCACTATTTAGTTGGCCCCAATAAAACGTACCCCTTAGGTACTGGGGAGGGGTGTATTACCTCAATTCTTGCTAGATCTTTGAAATAGGTAATCTATTATAAAAACTTACGGATGTTTCTTGGTCTTTCTAAACTGGAATTCCAGTCATTAGCAGCTAATAGTGGGGGGTGGGAGAACCACACCACAATGGGGACTCAAGACTGATAACAATTAGATAAAGGACCCCAATACCTCAGGGTATCCCTAAAACCCTGAAGGAGCAATGTAGCCAGCTGTGTTTTTGAGAATGAGGGCAGAGTACTTACTACATTAACACACCATTCCTGACAGAATTCATGGAAATTTGTAAGCCCTTTTATTCAGGAATGAATGTTCTTTAGTTATTGCCTACTAAAAATTCAAGATCGCTATATTAAGACATCTTCAAAGATCTTTCCATCATCATTTCCAATTTTGCTGAAACTTTCTGAAGCAAGCAATTTATGCAGAAGTGGCACAGTGAATAGAGTGCTGGGCCTTGGGTTAGAAAGGCAGCAGCTCAAATCCACCCTCAGGTACTTACTATCTGTGTGACCATCACTTAATCGCTGTCTGCCTCAGTTTACTTGGCCATGAAATGAGGAAATAATAACACTCAACTCCCAGGGTTGTTTTGAGGATCAAATGAATTATATTTGTAAAGTGCTTATTAGCACAGTGCTGGGCATATAGTAGGTACTTAATATTTGCTTGTTTCCTTCCTTCCTTCCTTCTTTCCTTCCTTTCTTGTTCTCTTCTTTTGTTCTTTCCTGTTTCTTTCTTCTGCTTTCCCTCTTTCCCTCCCTCCCTCCTTCCTTCCTTCCTTCCTTCCTTCCTTCCTTCCTCCCTTCTTTCCTTCCTTCTTCCTTCCTTCCTCCCTCCCTCCCTCCTTCCTTCCTTCCTTCCTTCCTTCCTTCCTTCTATCCCTCCTTTCCTCCCTCATTCTTCCCTTCTTTTCTTCCTTCTTTCCTTTTTTCTTTATGCACGAATGCCTGCTGACATTTTCTTGAACATCCACCTCAACTACATTGTCTGACTTGAAAGACATCAGAGTTCTTGACCTTTCTGTATGACATTTGCAGCTTTTCACATAAAAATATCCTCACTGTAGCTGCAAGGCCACAGATACCAGGTGGATTCTCTAAGGTCAGGGAGATGTTCAGAAGTCTGTCAAGAACTATGGTTTCCAGTGTCATAACTGTTCTTCAATAGAGAGCAGCTTTGTCATACGTCAAGAAAAGAAGAGCATTGCCATGTTTAGAAAAAGTCAGCATGGAGTCAGTTAGATTCAAAGTTAAGAGACTTGGGTTAAAAGCCTAGCTCCTTGTTATCTTTTTGACTAAACTCTAAATCTACAAGCAAATAAGAAATAGCAAAAAACCTGAGATCCATCTTCAGACATCAGCTATAGGCGGCTTGTGGTACACCAAAAGAGTGTTGCTTTTGGAGTAAGTGGACCTACATAGGAAGCCCAGCTCTGCCACACAGCCCATGGACATCAGGAAGGCCATTTTAAAATCTGAAAACCAAGGGCATTGAATGACATGGCGTCTGAGTTTCCATTTAGCTCTGATTCCATGATCCTCTGACATCTACAAGATGTAGCCATTCCCAGGTGGATGTTTAGTAAATGTTAGTTCATGGTAATGTTAGTGAGGCTGAGTCACATCTCTTGCTTGGCAAAGTCATCATAAAATGACCTGTTTCTATTTTTGCTCCCTATCCTCTGTTAAATGGTATAATTTTTATCACCCATGTCCAATTCGGCTGATGGTTACAAAACAGCCTAATAAATCTTGAATTGCTACTTCTGGTGGTTGTTCTTACCCTTCTTTCCCTAATGATGATGTGCCTATAAACACATAGGAGAAAGCTGGAAAGATTGATTATGCTATTCCAGTTTCAGGAATAGCAAGAAGGGACTGGTTCTGTAGCCTAGAGATCATTAGAGAAGGTGTTGGATGATATGCAAGATTTAATTTTGCTGTCTCATATTTGGCTCTTTACCTGCAAAGATGAGTCAGCATTTAAAAGAATTAAAGGATCATAGATCCCAAGTCAAAAGGGACCTCAAAAGCTATTAGGTCCACCCATCTCGTTTTACAGATGAGGAAACTGAGTTTCAGAGAGTTCCCATGACTTTCACAAGTTGGGACTGGAATCTATAATTCGTAACTTCCAGTTCAGAGTGCTAAAGCCTTGCTGCTTTTTAATCCATTTTTAAAAAAAGGCTTGTCAGGAATATATGGAAAGACATAAGAGAGAAGGGCCTTAAGAAAGGAAATTGACAAGGAGATGAGGCAAAGAAAAGGAGAGAGAAACGATGAGTGAGAAGCAAAAAGAAGGAAAACTTGGCAAAATAAGAAAGGGGAGAGTGAGAAAGACAGAGAGAGGAGCAGGAGGTGTTAGGGAGGTTCCTTGCCCAACCCATAGAGTCACTAAGTCTAGACTCCAGATGTGATACACAGACTCAGTGAGTCCAACATTGAACACTGTAAATATCTTAGCCAGATGTCATGGGACTGAGCTGCAAATACTTGTACAGTGTGACAGGCTTGGCTGTTTCTGTTCAGTGTTTTGCTCCTTAAAGTATGACTGGTCACTCAGCTGGCAGCAAAGTCAGAAGAGGAAAAGCCCCAAGCTTAAGACTGTAGGCAAGCTTTTGGCTGGTGTCCAGAAAGACAAGGTGGGGTGCTGGAACTCCAGGCTGTCTCCAGAGGGAGGTCATCTGGGTCCAGAAGAATAGCCCTGTTTACCTTTCCAACTGGGTTGAATCTGGCCCAGGGAGACTGGCAGGCTTGATGAAAGATATTTAACAAATAAGGACACCAGAAGGGTAAAAACTAACATCCTGAAGGATATACAAGATACCACTTTTGATAATGTCTCTGTCTGGAAAGCATAGTCACTTTCTTATATGCAAAGAGGAATATATATATACATACACACACATGTATAAGAATAGAGATGATAAATGAATAATATATATGAATGGGGAGATGGGAACAAGGAGGGTAAATGTTAAAAGTGGATTTTTCTGTTGTATTCTTTAATTTATCTTCTTTCCTTAGGATTTATTAAAATTAATACATATCCTTAAAAAGCCTAAGTGACCAGAGATTCAACTTTAGTACATCCAAAAGTGAATTACACTTGTCTGATCCACACTAATGAATCCTGATTTAGAACCCATTGGCACTGTCATCAAATAGTTTGAGTAATAAGTCCAGACAAGAAGTAAAACAAGTAAACAATAGTTGGGGGGGGAGGGTGGGGCTGGGGTAGACATACACACAGGACCATCCTTGGACAAACTTGTG
>CM053580.1:440740582-440782637 GCA_028627135.1 Pseudochirops cupreus | reverse complement strand
CGCGGCAGAAACATCTTTAAGATGCAAGGGAAAAGAGTCCTAATTTCAGAAATACAGGAAACATGTCAGATCTACCCTGTGCACAAGTACAATTCTGGAGTTGTAAACAGGTTTTATTTAGCAAATCTATCTCAAACTTTCCCTGGCATTTCAAAAAAACCCGATCAATCCAACTAGTCTCAAAACATCATTCATGAAATAGGTTTGCTTTTTCCATTCTTTTCTGTTCTTCCACAAAATAAAATTATTGGTTGAAATTGCTCTTCAGAGATTTGAGAATTGTTTTCCCAGTTTGTGTGTGTGTGTGCGTGTGTGAGACAGAGAGAGAGAGAGAAAGAGACAGAGAGAGAGAGAGAGACAGTATGTGTGTGTATAGACTCATATACTAAAATGGGCATTTAGGCAGAAATCCATTTTTTTCCTCATAAAACTTTTTGAAGCACTCAAATGGGACCAAGTGGGCAGAAAGGTAAAGAAGGCTTCTGCAACCTCATTGCATTTGTCTAAAAGAGGGAACAGCAGGAGTCTTTAGTGCTTATTTTCCTGGCATTTGCAATGAGGAGTCATCTTTTGGAGAGACTATTAACTTTCCCAGATATCATCCGTTCCCTACCCACTGAGCACCAGATTCTCTCAAACCTCTTCTTTAGAATCCAAAATTGTGTCTGCTTGAGGCCTTTAATTTTTAGGGTTATAGAATGAGAGAATTTTGCACGTTTTTAAAGATTATTTCTCTGTTTCCTACAGCTCCAGGCTTTCTTTAACCCCTGTTTCTTACCCCACATGACCCTTCTTACCTCTTCTACATGAGTTGCATGCCTCAGCATGGTGTTTGGGAAAAGGTTCATGTTTTAGATTCATGTTCTTTGATTTAGGGCTAATCCTCTAGGGTCATTGGGAAGAGGTGCCCAGAATGCCATTCCTTCTAAAGTTGGAAATGTTTCTTCTATTCCCTTCCCAACATTCCACTCAAGATGAATTAGCCCATACTTTATAAGCTTTCCTTCCAAAAATCTCCATATAACCAAGTACTGGGATAAGAAGTGGAGACAGGAAGGTTGAGGGACATGTGCAGGGAATGAGAAGAGGTACATGGGACTCAAAAAAGAAAATAATATTTTCTATATTTATTGATTATAATATATACTCACAACACATTATATACATATAACATATTTTATATAATTCCATTAATTTGGTGAGATAGTAAACTTATAAGTAGGACCCTTGGTCCAGATTGAGATATGAACTTTTTCCTGACCCATTGCTTACTCAGCCTTCCTTTCTCTTGGACTAGCAGCCTTCATTAAAGCAGCCAGTTTTTCTTCTCCCAAGTTCCTCTCTGAGGGTCTCCTCATTATATTCTTATCTCTGAAAAGTCCCACCCAGTTTAGTATTCTATGTAATTTGGGAGATCCAGGAGATAGTGGGAGACAAAATCTCTTATCTTGGGTCCCAAAGTGTCAAGAACACTGAAAAATTCCCTGGGACCACATCTAGGGAGAATCCTATATCACAGCTTGGTAACATTTCATGCAACTTGCTGAAAACACTCCTTTAGTGAAAAAAGTTTGATATGACCTCTGAATCATCCTCTTTAGCTTGGTCCCCACCCCTTTCTTATAATACTAGTTTCTCCAAGATTTCCCTCTGATCTTCTTTGCAGAGTCTGTTTTTGTGTGCAAGATTATGTATAGGACTAGAGAATTTGACCGACTCATTTTACAGTTGAAAGAATTGAAGCCACACAAGTAGTGGGAGAGTTGGGTCTAGACTCTAGTCCAGGGGTGGGGAAAATTGTGGTCTCAGGGTTACATGTGGCCTTGAGGCTGCAGCTTCCCCACTGCTGTGGGAATAGTTTATATTACTGTTTCTTTCTAGTATACCAGGATGCTGCTTATAAACATGTAAATATTATAAATACATAAATAAGTTGACCCTGAAAATCAAATTCTGGTGAAATATAATTTTCTTATTGTCTCAATGATCCTACTTCTTATTGTAAAAGCTCATTTTAAATAATATTTTATTTTTCCCAATTGCATGTAAAGAAAATTGTATAAAAAAAATTTTGAGTTCTAAATTATCTAAATTTTATCCTGCCCTCCTTCATCTCCCCCTTCCCAGTAAGCAATTTGGTATAGGTTGTATATGTGCAATTAGGTAAAAAATAGTTCCATGTCAGTCATGTTGTGAAAGAAAAAAGACCAAAAGAAAAAAATATATACAAAATAAAGCAAGTGAAAAATGGTATGCTTTGATCTGTATTCAGACTCCATCAGTTATTTCTCTGGATGTGGATAGCTGTTTTCTGCATGAGTCCTTTAGAATTATCTGAGATTGTTGTACAGCTGAGAATAGCTAAATCACTCACAGTTGCTCATCTTACAATGTTTCTATGGTTGTGTACAATGTTCTCCTGGTTCTGCTCACTTCACTTTGCATCAGTTCATGTAAATCTTTCTGGGTTTTTCTGAAATATGGCTGTTGGTCATTTCTTACAGCATAATAGTATTCCATTACTATCATATACTACAACGTGTTTAGTCATTCCCCAATTGGTGGGCATCCCCTCAATTTCCAGTTCTTTGCTACTACAAAAAGAGCTGCTATAAATATTTTTGTATAAATAGGTCCTTTCCTCTTACACATTGCTTTTAAAAACCAATATTCTCCCAAAGAATATATGGCAATGGATTGTAGAATTACATCTTGCAATAAACTAAATAGCAAATAGCAAGAGATCCGCAACTCAATAGAAAGTTTCATATTGGTGTAACGTATTCCCAATGATGACCTGAACATTAAAAGTGGAATGGCAAACCTCATCAAGAATTGGTATGAATGATAAAGAGAGGGACCAGGCACTCATTGAAAGAGAGAGCTAACAGATAGACAACCCAATGACTGCATTGGTTTCTGTGAAATTTTAAAAGAACCATAGAAAAGCTGCTAGAGCCATAGATGGATCCTTTAAGAAGGAATTATTAAAAAGACATGAACCAGGTTTGCACAGAGTAAGACTTTCTGAATAGTTTACAATCTTCATCAATGTAGGATGGACCCATGTAGGGAAGTTCACTGCTCTATCCAAGTAAGTACTGGAGGAGACAAGATGGTCAGATACCTATGATGTAACAAGTTAAATAAAATGTTTTTTTAAAAAACAAATTCTTATAGGTTCCCTCATAACTTTGTGGTTCATCTGTCCCTTTTCTTTGGCAAATCTATTCAGTTTTCCAATATCTATGACTGATATAATATTTTTCAAAGTTTTTTTATTATTATTTTAAGTTTTTCCTACAGATTGACCTCTCAGGAATTCCTTTTTCCTGAATATGTTGAACTGTCTCCCCACTTTCTTGGAAGGCAAAGCCTATACATTTCAGATACCCAGAGTTGCTGGAGATAAGTTCTCCCAGGACAGCCTTTAAGCCCCTGAAGCAAATTCATAAGCATTGCTTTTGGCAACCTTAGGATGAGTTTTAACTAGGTACCAGGTCACTGTTGCTGGATGCTAATTCCTTTCCTGTGATTTTGTTGTGTGAAGAAACTGTGAAACATCAGTCTGTGCTTTGAATTCTCTAAGTTCTCCTTACTTACTAGCAATATCAAAATAAAAATTGATTTCAGGGATGTAAACACCCTGACTGTTACCAAATTGTTATCCACTGCAGCTAGAAATTATACCTCTAATCTGTTACTACCATGTATGACTGATCTAATGATACCAGAAGTAGCATGAAGCTATGTTAGGTATAAGTGGATGTAGAAAAATGTGCCACAAAACCTTTCTGGTTGCGGGTGGGGTTGAGGTTGAGTAGCAACCCCAGTGAACTTTCCCAACATTCCCCTCCAAACAATTTGAAACAACTTCTCAATTTTGGCATAGAAGAGCCAACAAAAAGCCATAGTCAGACTTTTTCCAGCCCAAGATAACTTAGGGGGTTGGCAAGAGAGGTCTGTGACACCTAGTTGGGAGGTAGCCTGGAGTATAGCAGAAGCATCAGAAATGGGCCTTAGAGGTTTTTGCAGTAGCAGCAGCAACAGCAACAGCAGCAGCAGCAACTTCAGGATCTCAGCCCACAGATGGTAAGGGGGTTGTTAACTGGTCAGAAAGATTATAGGGGACACTTTGTTGGCACTGAGGGCACTTAGTGCTCATTGGCAGCTCTAGGGTAGAGAAGAGTCCTTGCAGATGGCCACAAGGGAGCATGTTCCCTGGTCTCAGTTCCAAAGCAGAGAGGAAAGCTAGTACTTATGACTCCAGGAGAACAGTTAACCTGGTTATAGTTCCAGGGCCAAGAGGATGATTAGCACTTGTGGGCTACAGGGGAACAGGGGCCCTTCCTGGATAAAGATCAGATTGCAGACCAATAAAACAGTGAAAACACCTCTCCCCAAATCATACCACCTTAGAAGCACTGAAAACTTGCAAACACCCAGAACTAGATCTGAAAACAGAAGCATAAAAAAACCTGAAGCTTCAGGCAGAATCTTCCCTCCCCCAGGTGAATAGAGTCTATCTTTAACAAAAAGCTCAAAATCAAGAAATATGATGTGAAAATGAGCAAATAACAACAACAAAAAAGAACTTGAGCACTAAAAGTTACTATGGTGGCAGGGAAGACCAAGACATGAACTGAGAAGAAAACAACAATGTAGAAACAACTATAAGCAAAGCCTCAAAGTAGAATGCTAATGGGACCCAAGTCCAACAAGAATTCCTAGGAGAATTAAAGAAAGAGATGAGTGGTAGAGGAAAACTTTGGGAAATAAATGAAAGTGATACAACAAAATTATGAACAGTCAATTAACAGCTTAGTGAAAGAGGTACAAAAATACAAAAGAAAATACCTTAAAAACTGGAACTGGCTTTCTGGTAAAAGAGACACAAGAATTCACTGAAGAAAAAACTCCTTAAAAATTGGTCAAATGGAAAAGGAGGTACAAAAACTCAATGAAGAAACTAATTCCTTCAAAATTAGAATTGGGCAAGTGGAAGCTAATGACTCCATGTGTCATCAAGAAAAAATGAAACAAAGTTAAAAGAGAGAAAAAAAAACAGAAAAAAATGTGGAAATATTTCATCAGAGAAACAACTGACCTGGAAAATAGATCAAGGAGTGATAATTTAAGAATTGTTAGACTACTTGAAAACTATGATAAAAAAAGAGCCTAGACATCACATTTCAAGAAATGATAAAGGAACACTGCTGCAATATCTTAGACTGACAGCATAAAATAAAAACTAAAAGAATTCACTGATCACCTCCTGAAAGAGATTGCAAAATGAAAACTCCCAGAAATATTATAGCCAAATTCTGCTGCTCCCAGGGAAAGGAGAAAATATTGCAAGCAGCAAGAAATAAACCATTCAAGTATCATGGAATCAGTCAGGATCACACAAGATTTAGGAGCTTCCACATTAAAGGAGTGAAGGGCTTGGAATATGATAATCCAGGAAGCAAAGGAGCTAGTATTACAACCAAGTATAACCTACTCAGAAAAACCTAGCATAATTCCTGAAGGGGATTTGACATTCAAACATAAAAGACTCAAGGAAAACATAAAAAAGCTAATGTGAAAGAGTAATCATAAGGGACTCAATAAAGTTTACTGTTTACATTACTCAATGGAAAGATAGTAAAGTACCAATAATTGGTCCTTAGTAGCCTAAGGACATGACCAGGAAGAAGAACAAAGGTCTTGGATAAACTACTCCTGAACAATTAAATTGACCAGTGCCTTCCTTTTTTAGACCACATAATTTCTGACAGCCTAGTGTAGTGTAGAGATAGGATGGTGAATTTGGAGTGAAGAAGACTGAGATTTAAACTTCATCTCGGAAAATAACTATTTGATCATAGGCAAGTTACTAAACTTCAGTTAGCGTTAGTTTCCTTATCTGTTCAGATAATAGAAGCTTTGCCAACTCAAAAAGTGGTATCTAAATATTAACTACTATAATTTTCTTGTTTCTAGTCATATGCTAAGAATCATTACTTACTAGCCATCTTGATATCTGCACCTCATTCTACCCCTCCATCTCCGTGCCTCAAAGGAGAAATATAACTAGCCAAAGCATCAAAATGTCACCCCAAGAGTGGGGACAATTTAAAAGATAATGCCCTGAGGACCTACAATTGAGAAAATCTCTCTAGTAAGTTTGGGGGTAGACATTAAAGTTTAGGTGAAACAACATTACTTATCTGATGGCTCTTAAAAAATAGGAAAGAATAAGAAATAAATATAAGTAACTATAATATATGATACAATATGATTAACTCATGAGAGAAATAAAAATAAAGTGCTATCTATTGTCTGAGAAAATAGAGGACATTTGTCATAAGCTACAGTTTCTTTCCCCTTGTACCACTCTTTGCTTTTTCTAGAACAAAACACTCCATCCTTTGACTCTGGGCATTTTCACTGACTGTCCCTTTTCTCAGTCCCAGTGTCTGGAATTCCCTCCCTCCTCATCTCCATTTCTTGACCATGTGGGTTTCCTTTAAGTCCCAGATAAAATCCTACCTTTTACAGGAAGCTTTCTCAGATTTTCCTCAGTATCAATGCCTTCTTTCTGTTGATTATCTCCAATTTATCTTGCATATATCATTGTATATACTTGCTTGCATGTTATCTCTACCCAGTAGACTGTGAGCTCCTTAATAGCAGGGACTTTTTTTTTTAAACTTTCTTTGTATCCTCAGTGTTTATCACAGTGCCTGGCAAATAGTAGGCTCTTAATAATGCTATTGACCAATTGATTCAAACCCTCTTTCCATCATCTCTTATTCTATCAGACTTTATTTCACTTTTTGAGGGAGTAGTAGTTCTCCTCCTTGCCAAAACCAACCACATTATTTGTGTTAGTGATATCTTCCCCTTTTATCTCCACTGGGTGATCGGCCTCTCTACCATTCCCTATTTTCTCATGCCTTTGATTTCTCTTTTTCCAGTGACTCCTTGCCCACCATCTATACACATACCCAAGGTCTCCCTCATCTTTAAGAAAACTTTTACTTGAATGTGAGGGTCCCCTCAAGCTAGCATCTGGTTTCTCTTCTCCCTTTTACAGAATAACTCCTAGAAAAAGTTATCCAGACTCAAGCTTTCATCTCCTCACCTCCTATTCATTTAACTTCTCAGTCCCATGCAATCTCCCTTCCAACCCCAACACTTATGTGAAATTTAACTTTGAAATTCAAAATTTTCAGTGATTTTTTATCAGCTAGATCCAGTGGCTTTTTCAAGGCTTAGCTTAAGTCATGTACAGAAGGTCCTCTCTTAACCTCCTTAACTCTCCCTGAAATTACTTTGTATTACTTAACCCAGCTTTGGATCACTCCCATGTTTCTCTTCATTCCTCTCCCTTCACTCAATATTCTTCCCTTTCTTTTTCTTTTGCCATCTACTTCTTGACCCAGGTTGTCCTATGAATGGTTTGACTCTTCTTTAAGTATATATTCAAAACATGACAGAATAGAGGTGGCCTTTACCCCAGAGCTATACAGTTGACTCTATTCTCCTCCAGAGGGTATTTGTAAAGACTTTTGAGATCATCAAATGAAAGATGCCTGAAAATTTTAAAATTGCAATTAGAATTAATATCCTAAGGTCACATCTAAGCATACCATCTTTACTAACTACCTTCAAACACTATTATATGACATTTTGCCATGATGCTTATGTTCTGATGACTTCAATCATAAACTCTGATTTGCTATAGCATAGTAAACTTTGCTCTCTGAGTGTAAAGCCAAGTATGAACAGCTTTCCAGAGGACTGCTGCTGTGAACAGCTTTCAAGGTTCTGACTACACAGTAGAGTGAACTCTGTATTTACTCAATAACAAATTAGAGCAAAGCATTCACAGGAAATCAAGGTATAGCATTCACAATGACATAATAACTCAACAATTTATCACTAAAATGGTCACATAGTTTTCACCAAAGTGGTCATATAGTTTTAAACAAAGTACAATCATTTAGTCAATCAATTTAGTAACTCAATCATTCAATCATAAAGTATAAAAGGTCAAAGTCCTCCACCCATGGGGCACACTAAGTTACAAATCATCCACTTTTCAGTCAATTATCAGTCACTACTCAGTGCCCTCTTAAGAGGTAGTGGGAAATACACAGCCCATCTATCCCTTGGTCACAAGTAAATCACAATTTCATCACTACTCAGTATCCACAGAGAGGTCTTTTCATCTTGATTCAGGGCAGGCTTTCAGCTTCCATCATTACTCTTCCATGGTCCCAGCTCCTGTATGAATCTAACCAACTGCCACCTGAGTTCAAAGGCAGACAGCACCCAGCTCCTTATCCAGCTCTCTGTGCAGTTTCCATTCCACCTTGAAGCTCACAGTGTCCAGTCCATCTCAAATCCTTCACAGTCTCTGTTCTTGGGAAGACAAGGCTTAACAAGGCCACAATAACATTTATACACATTAACAAAGCCACAAAATTTGTACAAAATACTGGCACCACAGTCATGCGTCCTCAGTCTTTGGCAGTTCTGCCTGGCCCTCAGAAGTCCTCAGCAGCCTCAGTAGCTCTGCTTGGCCCTCAGCTCTGGCTGACCCTCAGAAATCCTCTGCAGCTCCAGCTGGCCCTCAGAAGTGTTCAGCAGCTTTGTTCTCAAAATCAAAATCACTTTCTCCACTGAAGTTCCAGTCCAGCAGCAGCAGCCCAGCCTTCAGGTGCTCATGCCAAGAAGTTCTGACTTTCCCAGCTAATGTTTTTCCTTATATACAATATTGCACCTCCCTGTTCAGCCCCTCCTTGTTATGTCAGCAACAGGGGTTTATACTTTCTGTTTCTTTAACAGAGACTTAATTTGAAACTAGGTGCTAAGTACCTCTTAGATTAGCAGTACGAAAGGATCTTCAAATTTCATTACTATTATACTGACATAGCTGGGAAATGGGGTGTTGGATTTAATCAATTATACTCAATAATTGGGATAACATGAAGAAATCATAGGGACAACTTTGGAGTCAAGGAGATTTTGGTTCACGTCTTGCTTCTGATATATACTGTCCTGGCTATCATGTGTGTGTGTACACACATATATACATACATACATACATGCATTCATACATTTGGAGATAAGCAATATATAATTGGCTTTTTTTGTAAATCCTATGTATTTTATTTTATTTATTTGAAAACATTATTCTGAGAAGGGTTCCATAGACTGCACTGGACTGCCAAAAATGTCCATGACACACAAAAAAGATCAAGAACCTCTGATCTAAGACAGAAGAGTTGCCCACCTGTTTGAATAGAGAATATTTACATATAGGAAATGTGAATGAAATCATATGTCCAGACCAAAATAAAATTAAAACCCACATATGCAATTGCCAAATGTCCAAAAAATTTCCAATTTCCAAAAAATGAGAAAGCAATTAAAGATACTTTACATTAAAATCATACAAAATAACACTGGAGGTTTCTTTGACAGTTAGTAAGACAATTCCACAACATCCAGCCTCAGAGTTCTCATTATGAATGTCAAATATCATGTTGGAAGAGCAGGAATGTGCTAATTAATTAAGACCTTTGATTGATAAGAATCAATAATAATAGGGTTAACTAACTGTATGTAAATTGAAAGAGACAAATAGTCATTTGGTCAATAAGCATTTATTATGTGCTTACCGTGTGTCAATTAATGTGCTAAGTGGCGGAGAGACAAGTAGAGGCAAAAAGACAGTACCTGTGCTCGAGGATCTCACACTCTAATGGACGTGTGGAGAGAAATAACCAGTTAGACACAAAGGATGCAGAAGTCTACTCATGACAATCAGTATTCCAATGGAAGAATCTCTCTTTGGAAAGGCTGTCTCCTACTTTTTCTCCCTCTCCTTTCCCCATTCATATTCATATGCACACAGACACACACAGACACATAGGCACACACAGAGACACACATGCACATTCACATATTATGTGCACACACACAGGCACAGAATATGACAGTAGAAGCTGAGTCTATGATACATGTGCCCCGGGATTCAGAGGGGGACTAGCTCCAGCACTGCCAGGCATTTGAGAACTGCCTTGGGAGGAATGATTGACTTCACTTAATGAATTCCTCCCTTTCTCTTCCAAACAATATGGATCAAAAAATAGAGTGCATTTGCCAAAGACTCTCCACATACTGTATACCAAGGCCACCAATGGGTTTTGGAAGATATCACTGCATTTGAAGTTTGGTTTGAAAAGCCAAGTGCTGATGCTGCTTATGAAATTTAATGGAGCCAAGTTTTGTTTTTCTTTCTTCCTTTTTCAAATAAAGCCCCTGCCTGTATTGTTTTTCTTAAGTCTCTGTCAACAGTTCTTATAATATTTTAGTTCTGTAAATTATTTCAAAATGTTTTTCTTTAATGCAATATATTTTAGCCCCCTCACCCAAAAAATCATACCCCAAATCTGAATATATAAGCAATCCCTCTGGAGTATCTTTGGCATCAGATGTAAAATTCCAGAGCACCTAATTTATTTGATTGATTGATTTCTCAATGTTTTTTAAAGGGTACCAAGCCTAACAGCATATAATTTTTCTCTTACCAAATGGAATATGAATGAATAAAAGATAATTGCATTTTTTGTATTCACCCTGTTGTCTTTGCAAATTTCTTTTCTCTAGTTCTACAGTGAATTTGAAAGCATCTTTGTCTTCTACAAGAGAAATAAACATACGTATATATACATATTTGTGTATGTATGTATGTATATATATATATATACATATATATATATATGTATATATGTCATCCTGCTCCTCCTATACAAGGCCAGTGTGTTCCTTTAAGTCTGACCTTGTACAATGCATCCCCTTCACCTTGATACTGCCAGAATACCAGTGATAAGTCCAGGATATATACTTGAGCTCAGCATGGTCTTTAGTTTTAGATGAGTGTAGAGACTCCTATTGAGTCCTCTTATAGCTGGAAGACAGACATTCATCCTTCTTCTTTAAAGGTTCCATGCTTTTTGGAAAGATGTTCATTTTCCCCCTCTCAGGAGAAGGTAGACTCACCCTGCAGTCAAGATAAAATGGAATTTGATCCACTCGATATCAGAGAACTGAAGATTGAACTCTTTCATTATATCCCTCTTCTTTTAAAGTCCATTAGTCACTAGCATATTTATCTAAGATTAAACTGGACAGAATGATTACATTTTCTTATCCTGATGACCACATTGATCAATTCTATTAAGAAGAATGGAAGAATGATATGTGATTGTAAAAAGAGTCTACATTACAAGAAACCACAAGGTCTGGATGAATAAAACATCAAAATAGCATCTTGTCAACCTCCCTCATCATCACCACTAAATGACTACTTTGGTCCCCAAATCAATCAAACTCCAATTCTTAAACTCTCCTATGATGGTCAGTACAGTGTACTGGAAAATACACTGAATTTGGAGACAGAGGACTTGTGTTCAAATCCCACTTCTGCTATTTACTACCCATATAAGCATGAGGAAACCACTTCTCTTCAGGCCTCAGTTTCCTACTCTGTTAAAAGGGGTTGTACATTAAGATCTTCATGAAGATCTATTTAATATCTCAGTTCTGTGGTCATTTGCCTTTGCAGTTAGAAAGGTTCAGATAAGAATCAGAAGTATTTATTTTCAAAAACACCTAGTCTTTAGTAGTAAATTGAGCCAATTTCCTTGCAGGAAGTACACAACTGTCAAAAAATCGATCTTGTAAATATAGATGGTCACCAGCATTTGCCCATTGTGTATATTTCACAGGGGTCTGCATACAACATTTGCAGATCTGATCAAGATCTTTGATACAGTCAGTTATGAAGGCTTGTGGGAAATTATGTCAAAATTGGCTGCCTGGAGAAGTTCATTAGTATCGTATGTCAAATTCAAGATGGCATGCTTGCCCAGGTTGTGGATAATGGATGATGCTCTCATGCTTTCCTAGTCACCAATGGAGTGAAAATGAGGCTGTTTGCTTGCTTGTTTTCATCAGTGTTGTAAAACACCTTCAATAAGGATGAATATTGGCATCAAGCTCAGCTACTGCACTGATGGTAAATTTCACAAAGTCCTTTCACTATCAGCAGCACATACATAAGAGTGACTTGAATGTGCTCCCAAATGACCACACACTGTGACAGCCCTTACACAGAACGAGTAGCCATGGTGTATATTTGTGACATACTGCATGTATTGGTAACATTACCATTTTTACTTATGGAATAAACTAAGAGCACATCAAAGGCTTTTAAAAATTATTTAATAGTTGAATTAGCATCAACTTCATGGCTGCCTTCTCATATCTCTCTACATGCTTGTTTTGGGGCCCACTGAATACATTTGGAAAGAGGCAAAGTGGCCTAGAGACCTCAATAACATACTAGGTGAAATGTTCCTAAGTGAACATTTCTACTAGACTCTCCTTTTGAATCTAGGCAATTTATTTAACTTTGGTATTTGTCAGTTGCTTTATCAGAGCAATGGCAGGAGCAATAAAAACGAAACTTCCTTTCAGCAAAGTGCTGTAATGTGCAGAGTACTGTGCTAGATACCAGAAAGACAAAGAAGAAACAAGATTGTCCCTCACCTCAAGGAGTTTACAATCTAGTGAGTGCAGGGTAGGGTAAAAATAAAATCTCAGCAAAGAGCTATACTACAGTTTGTAAAAAATTACAAGTGCATAGGAAAGGGCCAAAAAAGAGAAACAGAAAAGATTAAAAGATTCCAAGATGAAGAAATCACTTATAACTGGCAGTAGGAAGGTGAGTAGGGGAGATTCTCCATAGAGGAACTGGGTTTTGCAGGGGAAAAAAAGGATCTTAATAGTCAGGGACATAGATAGAGAATATTCCAGGTAGACAGTGTCCCAAGTCACAGAAAAAGACAGGAAAGGACAAGATACATCTAGGGAACATAGAACAGTCTGATTTTTCTAGAACTCGGAGTACATGAAGGACATGAAAAGCAGCCTACCTTGATTTTGGTGAAAATATACCACTTTTCACACACACACACACACACACACACACACACACACACACACACACACACACAATCTTCAAGAGATCAAAATTTGAATGTTTACCATATTGATCATGAATTCTTTCTGCTGAGGGAATCATAGATCTAAGTGTGGAGGGGATGTCGGAGGCTAAATGTATAATCCTCTTCTTTTACAAATGAAGAAATAGAGGCTCAGGGAGATTAAGTGATTGGTCCAAGATCACAGCTAGGTTTAAAATTTTTAAAAATGGGTTTCTCAATAAATCAATAGAGGATAAATCCCTAATGAGTTACTCAGGGAGGCTGTTAGAAAGGAAAAAAGAGACTCTTCTGAGAGAATGACCTCATGGGTGAACTTCTGTAACCCCTCTGAAATTGACTCCTTGGACTCCCTACAGGGTATCTTGGCCTGGAGGTATCTTGGGCCCATTACAAGAATGGACACCCTTTCCAAAATTACAGGCTTATGAATTCTTAGAGTCAATACAGTATAACAGAAAAGATATTCCAAGTCCATTACATCTAATAATTTACTTATTTTCACAGAATGCCTTGTGAGGTAAGTAGGGGGGAAAATACCATCCTCCATTTGACAAATGAAAAATAAAACCCAACATACAAAGAGGCTAAAGAATTTGCCCAAAATTCCTGGGAAAGTAAAGATGCCCTGGGCCCTAATTTTCTGCTAAGATTTACTTGATATTCTTTTATAAAATTTACCTCGGTTATCAAATAAATGGCAAAACCAAAACCAACTAGCTTCAACAACTCTAATACCCTGGTTTCTAAACTGTGTGTTCATCACCCCAGGCTGCCATAGCAAACTCATACTGGTAGAGTATAACATTTTAAATTTTTAAGGGAAACACAGTGATACTCAACATCTGTTAAACACCCTGTGACTTCTAGCCCAAGGTAGTTCACAATTTCAATACTGGATCTCTCTGTATTCTTTTCAATGATGGTCTTGATTGCTTGAGATATGTTATTGTTTACTTATACTTTCAATTATGCCAGTAACTTCCTGAATGTTCTCATTTTCGATATCATTTCTTTGTAAAGCTAGGATTTTGGTGGTTGCTGTGATGAAAAGCAAGTACCTTATGAAAATCAATTTTGCACCAGGAAATGAAGGTGGCAGCGTCCAATCTGATTCCAAGATTTTAGAAGTTGTACAAGATCCCACAGGCACACATGGCCCATTAGTAACTAATTGTGGTTATTTTGGAATGAAATAAAAAGTTTTTTTTTCTTTCAATTCATATGTATTATTTTTTCAAATAGTCATTAAATCATTAGAACATAAATACTTATTAAGTTGTTTGGACCTAACTACTTTGTAAATGGAGCTATTGGGTATTTCTTTTGGCCTAGGGGTGCCATGAAAAAATTATTGAAACACTAAGGGAACCATAAACTGAGAAAATTTGGGAACCTCTAGTCTAATACAAATTAGAGCAACAGAATATATTTGTTTCTCAGCCCACTATCCCTTGAGTATTCAGCATAAGGTCAAGCAGTGAGCAGATATGCAAGAAATTTTCTAGTAAAAGCTACTAGTGAGGAAGGGAAGGTGTTGTACTAATATGTTCTTATCCTGGCCTCTGGATTGAGCAAACAAGTCTCCGTTGTTCAGACAACCAAACTTTTGCTAAAATCCATTAAATCAAGGCTGTGAGGATGAGGGGAGGGGGAAGGGGAGTAGGGGAAATGGTGAACATATCTCTCTTGTATTCTGAACCTTTACACCTTGGACAACCAATGAACTGCCCCATCTGAGAAGGTAGGCTTAGAAGAACGCAGAAATCATATTTGGATTTTTGAGAAAAAAACAAAAATAATTAAAATATATCTAAGACTTATTGTCAAACACTGATGTGGTTCTATGAACCAGGTAATTTTTATTTTCCCCAACGAAGCAAGTGACAACCCATGTGTGTCTACCCAGCCTGTGTGACTCTTATCAAGGCCTTCCCTTAAGTCCCCAATGTTCTAAGGGCCATCTTCATTTTCTCTTATCATCAACTAAATAAAAAATCAAATATATATATATATATAATGCACTGTGTGCCAGAGACACTGTGGCATAGTGGATAGAGAACTAGATTTGAAGCTAGGAATACCTGAATTTAAGTCCCATCTCTGAAATATTTTGACATGGTAGCCCTGATCAAGTCATTTAATTTCTCAGTGTTTCAGGTAAGTAAGATTATGAATTTGAAAGAAAATGCTGATCTACCTTGGTAGAGGGGATTTCCTTACCCAGAAGATTTTTCTGCTAATGAAATAACAGATTCAGTCCCTAACCTAGTCCCTATAGACCTGGGGGTGGGGGGTGGAGTAGGGAAGGCTAATAATACATTGTGTTAGGCATTGTACTAAACACTAGTAACACAATGATAAAAGTCAAACAGTCCCAGATCTCACAGAGCTTACATTCCTTATGGAGAGTCCATTTATCTATTTGGTGGTATATAAATAAGACACATACAACATTAACTTCAAGGAGAAGGCATGATTATCTTCAGGAACCAGGAAAGGTCATGAACAGAAGTTGGTTCTTAAAGGAAACCAAGATTTTCAAGAGGCATAGATGAAAAGGTATAGTATGCTAGGCAAGGGGGTAAAGCAGAAAAAGGGCACAAAAGTGGAACGTAGAAGGTCAAATGTGAGAAATAATAAATAGATCAGAATGGCTGAAATCTAATGAGGACGGAATCAATTAATGAATGAAATAAATTTGCTAAATATTTTTGTATTGTGCCAGGCACAGTGCCAAGGGCTAAGGCACAACTATAAATAGAATAATAGAACAGAGGGATAGCCCCGGCTCCCAAGCACCTTAAATTCTAGTAGCAGAATACAATACACATAATAGAGTGGTGAACAAGAAGGTTTGTTTTTGTTTAAACAGTGATAGTGAATCAAGTGACAGGACAGTTGTTTGGCACGTCTTTCCAGGGATGGCGGCGTTGCTTAGATTACTTCCCCCAGAGCTAGACTGGAGCTAGATTGGAGTCAGAAGTGAGTGGTGGGGGCACATAAACCTACTGTAACATGTCAGGAAGATAGTCAGATGGCCAGAAGCTATGTGCTGGGTTTGACTCAGGCTGGGGATTAAGAACTATCACCACTCAGGAGTCCAGGACTAGAATGTAAGTGCTAGGTTTGGGTGCAAAGCAGAGGTAGTGTGTGCAGTGAGGGGGGATGACATGAAGAATTCTCCAAAGTGAATAATGTGTGAAGAGGAGAGTAATTTGTAAGAAGAATGGAAAGGTACAGCGGCACACAAGACTTAAGTCATCTCCAGATCAGGAGAATTCTGGACTGGAATGGAAAGGGTGTTAATGAAAATTAGCCAGCAAAACGCTCATTTTCTTAAATATGTATTAAGTAGATAAATATGTATTAAACTTCATGCATTCACATAACAATTGGTATGGTGTAAATTTAACTGAGGAAAGGTAGTTGGCTAGAGAGAATACAGGTAATCTTTAACATTTGGGCATTTAACTTTTGAGACTTCAAGCATTTATGTGATTTTACTAGGAATCTCATTTTCACTTTCTCATTGGCAACTGCACGCATTCATGGCTATGCACCACATACCCAATTGTTTGCCAGATCGTATTTCTCCTACATTCAACAATATCTTCTCTAGATGCCCTCATTTTTCCACCTACACAATCATCACTTTAATTCATTTCTTCTCTCCTGGGTATTGTCATAGACTCCTAGTTGGTTTCCTTGACTTCAGTCTCTCTCCATTCCCATCTATCTTCTTTACAGCTGTTACAATGATCTTCCTGAAGCAGGGGTGATCATATCACCCTCCCACTTAATGAACTCCAATGACTTCCATTTACTGACACGATCAAATCTAAACTTCTCTGTTTGACATATAAAAGTCTTTGCAACTTGGCCCTTTCCTACCTTTCAAGTGTTCTTACACATTACTCCCCTCTACACACTCAGATCCAGTCATACTGATCTACTTGCTATTGGGTACCCCATTTCCCACCTTTATGTCTTCGCACTCTTTTCCAACATGTTTGAAATGTTCTCCCACTTGACCTTCAACTCTGAGAGCCCATGGCTGCCTTCAAGACTCATCTTAACTGTCACTTTCTTCAGGACAGTGTTACAGGTCTCTCCATCTGCTAAGATCTTTCCCTTGAAGTTTATCTTGTATCCTCTTTGTATGTATCTTTTATATACCTACATATTCACCTGTGTTCTCCCTAGTCTGTGTTAAGCACCAAATAAGTGCTTGTTGATTGACTGATTGGTTAATTGCACATTTATGTGTTTGCACAGGCCACTCTCATACTTATAAATTCATCTTCCCCTTAATCGTCTTTTAAATTTCAGCTCAGGTAACATCTTGTCTGAGAAGCCTTTCCCAATTCTACTCAGCCTTCCAGTTGAAAAGATTGTTTCATACTTCAGATATCCCTAGGGTACTTTGTTTAGATCTCTTCTGTGCCCCCATTTGCTACCTCAAATTATATTTATCTCTGTCCATGCCATATCTCTCTATTCCTAGTATCAAAGTAAAATGATAAGCTCCCTGAAGATTTCCTTTCCTTCCTTCCTTCCTTCCTTCCTTCCTTCCTTCCTTCCTTCCTTCCTTCCTTCTTTCCTTCCTTCCTTCCTTCCTTCCTTCCTTCCTTCCTTCCTTCCTTCCTTCCTTCCTTTCTTCCTTCTTTCCTTCCTTTCAACTATAGTACATAGGGAATGGAATAAGCATTTACATAGTGACTACTATGTGTAGGGCACTGTGCTAAGCACATTTCATGATTTTTTTAAACAGATATCTCATTTGACCCTCTATAACCATGTCAGGTAGGTTCTACTATTATCTTCATTTTAAAGTTGAAGAAACCAAGGAAAACCGAGGTTAAATGACTTGCTCAGAGTCTCATGGCTAAGTAAGTGTCTGGTCAGATTTTAACTTAGGTGTTCCTGACTTCAAGCGTAGCACTATCTATTGCACTAGCAGCTGCTTCAAATACAGTCCCTTGCACATAGTAGGAGCTTTAAAATTTTTGTGAATTTGAATAGAAAGATCTAAGCGCAATAGTGAGTAACAAGTAGATCCTTGAGGCACCTTAGTTTTAAATGCTAACTTGGTGTTGGAACATATACATAGCAAAGAGCTATTTTCTCTTTTTAATAAAGCTTTGGCCAGATCTTTCCTGGAACCGTTTCCAATTCTGGATTCTACAACCTAAGGGAGATGAGGCATACTTAGTAAAGCACAACAAAGATGATTTAAGAACTGGAAATAAGAGGAAAGGTCAAAGGAACCTGAATGATTCCATCTGGAGAAGAAATGGGTAAGATTTAATAAGTCTTCAAGGATTCGAAGAACTTTTCCACAGAGAGTAGAGACCAGCTGGTATCAGTCTCCACAAAGGACTGAGCACAAAAGAATGTGTTTAAGCAGTAGACTACAGAATTCTAATCAGTATTGCCACTAAAGTGAATATCTGTGTCACTGAGAACAGAAGTATTTGGGTGTATGGTTTTTATTGGTGTGTGGAAGGCAAACTTGTTATGTGGATTGAGTTGGTTTTCTTTGCTCCAGGCAGCCTATTCCTGCTTGGAATTCCAGCTTATTTTGAGCCCCCTAGATGTACTCCCCGGAGTTTAAAGCAATCAACAAAAGCCAATACAGAATGCAGTAAGAACATGGGCAGACCATGTAGCATTTGGATAGATTGTCAAACTTCTTACAAGTGGAAAAGAGGGAGAAAAAGATGTGAAAGATAGACTATAGACCACAAAACATGGCATCCCAGAACTGAAGGTGACAGGTGTACATATATATATGTGGAGTTCAAGAACTGAAAAATTGTCCTCCAGCTTGGACTCAAAGGCATCCAATGAGGGTGTCCTCAGTGCCTCACAACGTAGCCCGTTCTATACTCAGGTATGCCTAATTGTTAGGACATTTTTCATTGTATCAAGATTAAATTTGCTTATTCTCACCTGGGTTGAAGAGGAAACAATATGTATATCTGGAAGGATGTAGCAGTCTGAACCTGTAGAGAGGTGACACAGGGTTAAGGAGGGACTTTTTGAGGGGTATGTGGATTGGGATTTAGGGAGAGAGAACATGGGGGCCTCTTGCAGGGGTCGGTGAAGTGTGAGTGTGGGAGGGTAGGGGGAGATCATGAGGTGACAGGGATAGGGTAAAAAGAGAGGCTGAGAAAGAAAATAGTGAGCAAAAATTAGATAGAGGGAAGTTCACAAACAGTAATTATAACTTCGAATGTGAATGGAATGTTTATAGCAACTCTCTTTGTGGTGGCAAAGAACTAGAAAATGCAGAGATCCCCACCAATTGGGGAATGGCTGAACAAGTTGTGGTGTATGGTTGTGATGGAATACTACTGTGCTAAAAGAAATGATGAGCTTGATGATCTTAGAATACATGGAAAGACTTGAATGAAATAATGAAAAGTGAAATGAACAGAACCAGGAGAACATTGTGTACAGTAACAGTAATATTGTTTTAAGATTGATTCTGAGTGACTAAGTCATTTTGGCTACTTAAATACACAGATAAAAAATAAAGGACATATGAAGAAAGCTGCTATCTGCATCCACAGAAAGAACTTAAATAAAAGTATGCATGGAATAATTTTACATATATATATATATATATATATATATATATATACATATACACACACATATCTATTTGTGTCTAATAGGTAGTGTCTCTAGGGTGGGGCAGGAGAAGAGAAGAAAAAAGGGAAAAAAGAAATTACATGATAATTTTATTGTATATTCGGAAGGAACAGCAAGTTGTACATGATAGATGCACAATTTGACATGAAATCATTTTTTAGTGTACTGGGGTATGGAAATGCTTGTTTTGTTTTGTGAACTGAAAATAAAATAAAATATTTTTTAAAAAGACTAAATTTCTTCTAGAAATACCCTTCTCCAGTGCCTTATTGTGACCTGGAGGTGATCTTGGGTTCTTTCAGACTTTGTCAGCACAGTGCATGTCTCAGCAATAGTTTCTCTCATCTAGAAAAGCTTTGAGTACAATGCTAGCAAGAGATTACATCTGCTTTAGAAGTATCAAACTAGCTGGGAACAAAAAGACTGGTCAGCACTAGTTTGATCACTTGGTGATGAATTGTTTGTTTCTAGCAGTCCAAGAAACAACAAAGAAACATACAAAATATCTCCCACTTCACTTCTACTGTGAGAACAGCAGATTGGCAGGAATAGGGAAAAAAAAAGATTAAAATTTGTATCTTTTCATGCTACCAAGAATCAATAATTGTTGATATTCTCAAGGTGAGATGCTTGTCCAATGGCCAAATGAGAAATGGAATTGTTCTAATCTTGACCCTATCACTGTAAATGAAACCCGAAGACACAAAGAAGTAGAAGGATGGTTCTCTGGTTCTCCTTGCAAGGGCAAACCAAACAATTACTTTTAACATGCACTTGAGGGCAAAAAACAACATAGTTTCCTGGGAAACCTTATCATCTCCTCTTGTAGTGCTCATGGAGCACATTTGCAAAAAGAAGCACCACAAAGGTATTTTCAGTTCACGTACAAGCATCAGTTGTGAAGAATGAAGAGGCAAAGATACTCTACAAACAACTCAAGAGATTCTTGGGGACTGCAGTGCAAATGCAAGGCTAGAGAAGGAAGACAAAACATAGATGGTTCAGGAATCAAGAAAAATAAGGCCAAAGTTATCCAGACTATACATAGGCCTCCTTCCTAGATCCCCGAAAAATTTTCTTCTAAAAGACTGTCAGGAAGCACTCCATACATAGTAAGAACTGAATAGCATCACTAAAAAAATGAACATTATATCTAACAGGTTGGGAGCTTTTTCTGAAGTAGGAGTCTCTGTGCAACAGTGTACAGTACAATGTGTAGAGTAGGTTCTGTGTACAGATTTCTGCAAGCATTCAAACCATTGGCTTGTTAAGGGGGAAAAAAACCAATGCCAAACTAGAGGGAAGAGTAAAAATGAAAAGATGGGACACGTACATGAGGTAATTACAGTCTGACAAATCAACTGCCAATGTTGGAAAATAAATGAAATAAATGAACAAAAGCATGCATGTGCACAGAATATCATCATTCCCTAAGGAAGTTCAACCTTTGTAACTCAGTTTACAAAACACAAAGATAAAGGAGCCTAGAAACCACTTCAGCCAGCAAACACTTGATCTTTTTGCCAAATGGAGAGATACGGTAGCCTCGGGCAACATCAGTTTCAAATATAAACTCATTTGAAATATCTTACAGAGGAGGATGGTGTAAGATCATAAGTAGGATTGCCTAATAAAACAACAAGATACCACAGAGGGGAACACAAGATTGTAAAAAGTTTGGTAAAAGACCTAAAGATGCTAGATCATCCTAAAGGCCTTCAAGGGTGAAAGTGGAAGCAGGACAACAAACAGATGAAAAATAGAAAATATATGAAAATTTCAATAAGATGCTCTTTTTTCGCCCTAGCAATGACAGACACCAGGAGAACTGACCTCTAATATCAGCCCCTGGGCAGCTAGGTAGCACAGTGGATAGAGTGCTAGGCCTGGAGTCAAGAAAACTCATCTTTGTGAATTCAGATCTGGCCTCAGACACTCAGACCCTGGGTGAGTCACTCAACCCTGTTTGTTTGCATCAGTTTCCTCATCTGTAAAACGAGCTGGAGAGGGAAATGGCAAACCACTCAAGTATCTTTGCCAAGAAAACCCAAAATGAGGTCATGGAGAGTTGGACACGACTGGAAATGACTGAACAACAACATCACAGTCTCTAATGCATTCACTGCATGGGACCTTCAAAACGGCACTGAAGAAAGAAAGTGTTGGAAGAGTAGTTGGAGTAGACAAAGTAGCTACAAGGGAGAACTGTGCTGAAGTGAAATAATTTGCAGCATACTAGCAGATCAATTTTTTTTAAAGCTTCATTAACATGTTTTATTTTTACATTACAAACACTTGCAGATTATCTCCATTCTGAGAGATCTCTTGTAACTAAATAAAGCAACTGAGTAAAACTAATAATAAAGCAATGTCATCTGAAAAAGTATGCACCATCCCACATCTGTAGCCTTCCCCTCTCCTTCCTCCACACCCCCATCTGCTGGCCCCAGGTCATACCCACTTTGGGGAGCTGATTGTTAATCTTTCAGTGTGACTATTTATACTTCTAAAATTGGCAGATGCTACAAATCAAGGTTTGATTTGTTTTGTTGAATTCTAGACTTAAGAAAGTAATGGAAAATGTTTTAGACACAGTTTAAACTGTGTCCATGGATGCATTTTTTTTTTTTGGAGATCCAATTATTAAACATTTACCAACCCACACCTGCCCCCACCTCTCTATTAAAAAGAAAAAGCAACAGAAGTCTGTTTCTCCATTCTTCCCACCCTATCCATCCCATTGGAAAATAAAAGAAAAACAAAATTCTTAAAAGAAATAAGCATGGTCAAGCAAAACAAATTACATTCATTCTTAGGCTATTTGAAATAGGGGAAGATACCAAATATTCAAGAAAAAGCAGAGATTTTCTCCCTTTCCAGAAAAAAAGCAACTAGGAAAAGATCAATACTTACATTCCTACTTTCTGAACTCTACAAAACCTCCTATGCAAGACCAGCTCCCTTCACATTTAACCTTGCTATGCTTCTGATATTCTCCAGTAGGTTACCCCAATAATTATCTCTTCTTTCTTTCTAATATTGAACCTGTCTCTCTACTGGTTCCTTCCTTGTTGCCTGTAAACATGCTCAGGCCTTTTCTATCCTTCAAAAGCATTCATTTGACCATGCCTACATCTCATCCTATAACTGTCCTCCCTTTCACAGACAAACTCCTAGATAAAGGCTGTCTACACTTGCCGCCTCCATTTTCACTCCTACTTAACCATTTCTCAAGCCCTTACAATCTGGATTTTGTCCTCATTGCTCGATTGAAAGTTCTCTCTTCAAAGTCAACAATGAGCTATAAATTTCCAAATTCAAATTATCTGTGCGTATTCTTTTGGACCTCTCTACAGCTTTAACAAAGATCACTTTCTCCTCCTGGGTACTGTCTCTGGGTTTTTGTCAGTGATCTCTCTGGATTCTCCTATCTGACATCCTTTTCTTAATCCCCTATACTAGATCTTTATCTATGATCTATTTAGTATCTATGGGTAGACCTCAAGGTATTGCCTTAGGCTCTCTTCTCTCATCTTTCTACACACTTGCTCTCTCAGTGATCACATCACTTTCCATAGTAACAAGTATCATCCCTGTATAGATCATTCTCAGATCCATATATCCATCAGTAGTCTATCTCCAGACCTGTGGTCCTGTACAACTGGATAATCCTCAAAGTATACCAAACTCTACATGGTAAAATCAGAACTCATTACCACCACCACCACCACCCCCCCCACCCAAACCCATCTCTTTTCCAAACATCCCTATTTCTGGGAAGGGTTCCACAGTCCTTCCAGTCACTGAGATTGACAACATCAATGTCATCCTTGTTTCTTCTTCCTCTCTCCCTATAATATCCATTGCCAAGATTTTCTAATTTCTACAATATCTTCAACATCTGTTTTCTTTTTTGAATTCATAAGGCTAGCACTCTAGTTCAGGCTACCCCTCAACTCCCCAATTGCAATAGCCTCCTACTTGTCCCCCTTGCTTTAAGTTTCTTTCCCCACCCCCAAACACACACACACACACACACACACACACACACACACACACACGCACACTCACACACTCACACAGAGTTCATCCTCCATAGAGCTGGAAAAGTGACACTCAATTTGTCGATAAACGTTTATTAAGTGAAAGGCTTCCTGTAAAGATTGATAATTGGGAGTTAAAGGAAACCAGAGAAGCCAGGAGGCAGAGAGGAGGAGACAGCATATTCTGGGCATACCATACCTGGAATGGGGATGGTCAAGGAAAATCCCAGGCACTAGTTGGGTGAAGTAGAGGAGGGTCCAGGTCAGGGGCCTTTGGACTGGAAGTCACATTTATTATTTAAATCCTCACATCTATTTTTATATTTATATCTATTTAAATTCACATTTATTATTAAATTTATATTTATTTCATTTATATTTTAGAGACTTGAGAAATGGTTAAATAGGAGTGAAGATGGAGCCAGCAACAGTAGATAGCCTTTTTCTATAAATTATATATAAATATAGTTTATATATATAAATATGATATTACATTTACATTTATTATATAAGTCCTAAATGCCTAGAATGCTTTCTCTTCTTATTATATAAATCCTCAATAAAAGGATTTGTCCTGTGAAACTTGGACTCAGTGAAAAGGCAGCACCCAAGGACCTAAGGCCAGATGCGGTATCCAAGCTGCAGGTTCTCCTCCCCTGGTCCAGGCTATCAAGGGCTTTGCACTACAAATTGAGGATGTTGTATTTTACTCTGGAGGCGATACTGAGTTTATTGAATAGGGGAGTTGGTGGGATGGTTAGATCTACACTTTAGGAAAATCACTTTGGAGGCTGAATGGAGAATAGGTTAGAACGAGGAGGTGCTTGAGGCAGACCCACCACAAGACAATTGCAATAGTCCAGGGGTGATGTGATGAAGGGCTGCACCAGGGTGGTAGTAATGTCAGAGGAGAAAAGGGGATGTATTTGAGATGTTGCAAAAGTGAAATTTATCCTTGAAAACATATTGGAAATGGTGAGGTGGAGAAAGGGAGAAGTTAAAGTAGACACCCAAGTGGGGATTGCAAGAAAAGATTAGGAGCACAATGTTGCCTCAAAATGTTAGACTTTTTTTTTGTTTAAGATAGATATATTTGGTCCTATTAAGGAAAAGCTTTTATCCTTTCTTTTAAACAGTAAATTTTTTTTTATCATGTTGTATTTTGCCTGGCTTTCCTGCTTCTATTCATCTAATGGAGTCATTTATAATTTATAATTTTTTTTTTTGGAGGGAGGAAGGCAAGGCAATTGGGGCTAAGTGACTTATCCAAGGTCTCACAGCTAGTAAATGTATCAAGCTTCTGAGGTTGGATTTGAACTCAGGTCCTCCTGACTCCAGAGCCAGTGCTCTATTCACTGCACCACCGAGTTCCCCAAAATTTATTATTTTTAATGATTAATTGTACTTGTTTTCACTAATGTTGAACTGCTCCTAAACTCTTGGTATAAATTCAACCTAGTCTTAGTGAATAGTTTTAAAAATATATTACTATAGCACTTTATTGCAAATTATACAATTATATATATTTTTTTCTTGGTTTTACCTATTACTAGTTTGGATGAGAGAGTCCAATTTGTCTCATAAATGACATTTGATGAGTTATCTTCTTCCCATATATTTGTCAACAGTTTAAAAAGCATTGAATTTATTCGTTCTTTACATGTTTGATGGAAATCAAAAGTAAATTAATCTGAATCAGTTGTATTGTTTTACAGTTGGCTTCACTTTTTCTTTCCAATACTGAGCTTTTAGATGATCCGTTTTCTGCTTGTTAATTTGAGCACTGTTTATTTTTGTAAATGTTTGTCCGGTTTGTTTATATACAATTTTGTTTGTATAAAAGTAGGGATAATGGTTTCAGGTAATTTCTATTTTTTCCCCCTTCATTCTTTGCAGATTTACCCTTCTTTTAGATTTTGGTAACTTGAATTTTCTCTATTTTTCTACTAAAATAATTAGTGAATGGGTTATTGGTTTTATTGGGATTTTCAAAAATATTTCTTTGTTTTATTTATTAATTCAGTAATATTTTAGTCCTGAATTTTAACCTATTTACTTGATTCCAAAATGCATTATTTTGTACTTGTTTTGGAATGTTTAATTTGTTGATTTCTTGGAGTTTCTTTTTAGTTGCCCAGTCAATTCATTGATCTCATTCTCTTTCTTTAAAGTTTCTGAAATAGTTTTTAGCACCCATTTTTGGAACAGATTTCATATAGGCTTGCCATTTTTTCCCCTCAGGACACGATTCCAAAAACATTTTAGTATTTTCAAAAAATTGAGACCACCTTCTTAGATGATATTGCAGTTGGTAGAGAATACCTTCTGTGGTCAAGGCACACATTGTGCAGCTGTAGACCTTATCTGGACAGTTGCACCATTTCCGATCTAATTCTGGACATTCCACTTATTCCTCTTGCTCTTCATTTCCTGCCAAATATTCACTTTTGCCAAGGGAAAAAAAATACAAACAACTGAAACTGAGTGCTAGAAGTCTCTAGAACAACAGACAAACTATGTACTTCAGTTTAACTTTAAAGAAATGGATCAGTAGTAACCCTGTGTATAATGAAAAGCTTTTGGGGGCCTCAACATGGCAATATTTGTATTACTACTACCTGTTGATTAACATAAAAGACAAAAGCTACTTAACATTTGATATCACTTTTTAATAATTAAATCATTTATTATAAATGAAACTGAATGTCAACACTACTAATTTAATTTATTTAGTAATTTTAGACATTTAAATTAAATGCAGAAATATCGCAACTTTTGAATCATTCCCTTTGAGTTTCCAGGGGAAAAAAAAAGATGACATTTTTTTTCTCGCTCATTCCTACTGAGGTGACTTCCCTTGGCTTAATGAAGCAGAGGAAAAATCTCCAGCAAATTGTGCAGATAATCCATGGAGGACATATGATATGAGACCTAGGTCAATAAAAGAAGAGAATTATCATATTAGCAATCCCTCAGAAAAGGAAATAAGCCTAGTCTAATAGGATCTGATCTTCATGAAGTTATTCCTTTACCAGACTTTCACTAATTATTTCCTTAATAATCCATCGTAGGGGTTGCTAGGTGGTGCACTAAATAGAGCACTGGCCCTGAAGTCAGGAGGACCTGAGTTCAAATCCAGCCTCAGATGTTTGACACACTTACTAGCCTTGTGACTTTGGGCAAGTCACTTAACCCCAATTGCCCTCCAAAAAGCAATAAAATAAAATAAAATAATCCATGCTAGAATTGTCGTAGGAATCTAAATCCACTGACCTAGAGTTTGCAGACTTAGTGTTCTTCATTTTTTTAAGGACTGGAACTTTTGTCCTCCAATCTTACAGCACCCTTTAAATCTTTACCATCTTTCAATTGTCATTAAGTTGACCCATCAACCACATTTGCCTATCTTTTTAGTACCTGAGGATAAAGTTTATCTAAACCAGGTAACTTGAATTAATTAAAGGTAGCTAAGTATTCTCTATCACTTTAAGAATGTTGAGTAGCAGCTCTCCATAACTCGTTTTTGTTTTGTCCTTGTGAATCAAAAAATTATCCTTATTTAAAAAAATATGTATCTTTTTCATTGCCAGATATATCCTGTTATCACAAAGAATTATTTAAAAGAAAAAAGTTGTGTAACACTAGCTGACAAAATCAACCAAATATGACATTTAATCCAGTGTTCCATACCCAATGCCTACTGCCTCTGAAAAGAAGGGAGAGAAGTATATTCCCATATTTCTTCTCTGGAACCAAGCTCAGTTGTTATAACTGTGCAAGAATAAGTTTTGATTTTTCTTTTTAAATTCTTTTTTTTGATTCTTTTTTTTTAAATTTCTTTGATTCTTTCTTTTTAAATTTCTTAGGTCATTGTGTCTATTGTTTTCCTAGTTCTGCTTATTTATTATATATCAGTTTATAAAGGTTTTCCATGCTTCCCATTTTTCATATTCATTTTACAGTTCAATAGTATTAGATTGTCTTCATTTACCACACTCTTTTACCATTGCTCAGTTGATGGACATTTATTTCCAGCGCTTTGCTATCACATAAAATGTTGCCATAAATACATGGGTGTATTTAACCTTTCTTTTTATTATTGACATCCTTGGAATTCTATCTATCAGCTAGATTTATGAGTCTGGACATTGTAGGTAATTTCTCTGCATAACTCAAAATTGTTTTCCAGTATTGTTGGACCAACTAACAGCTTCTCTAACATTATTTCAGTGGGCCAGTTTTTCACTATCCATCCAACCCTTGTTTGGTCTATCCTTTGTCATCTTTGCTAATTTGATGAGTGTTAGGTGTTGAAACCTCACAGTTGTTTCGATTTTCATTTATCTTGCTATTAGTGATTCGGAGCAATCTTTCATATGGATATCAATTGTGTCTCTTAAAAATCTAAGGTGTTTGCTGAATTCTTTGGACATACATATCAGTCTCTTCAGGTTATTCCCAGTCTTTTTCCTCATCAAATATGGCACTATAATGAAACAATAGGGAGAGAATTCCCTGTGAAATTCTTTAGGAAACAGATCAATCTTTTTCATTATATATATATATATATATATATATATATATATATATATATATATATATATATATAGTGCTAGAAAAGCAAATGTAAAAGCTTATCAGGGTTTCACCTTAGCAGTCTACAAGAACCTTCTCTAACTCCTTTGTGACCAGCTCCCAGAGTATTGCAGAAGGTCAGTGTTAGAAAGGAGACAACAAAGGTAGTAATGGGAAAGTCAGGGAATAGAGACATCAACTGCAGCCTAAGAGAGTCACTAGGTGGCAGTCACTCATTGGGGCACCCTAACCCCTTGAGGGCAAGAGAGAACTTAAAACCTCATCAGTCTTAAAGAAGAGAAAATATGCAAATTTTCTGAATCAGCCAGTGTACTTAAAAGCACAGAAGAAATAAGAATTCTGAGCTTAGAGAAGGAAAAAAATGGATGGGAAAAGCATTTTGTCATGAAGGGTATCAGAAAAACAATCAGAACAACTGATAAAAAGAGGCGGGGAAGTGACTGAGGAAGCAAAATAAAATAATTAAAATTGAGGAACATATCTATGAACAAGTACTTGGTAACAAAGAAAAATGAGTTGAAAAATTAGACAAAAAATTCTGTAAAATCCTCTGAATTGGTAACTCCAGAATAATAGTAATAATAATAATAATAATAATGTGAAAATGTCAAAGAATCAAAAGAACATAGTCAAAAATTAGAGGTTTTAAAGGAAAAAATAAATAAATCTGACAACAAAACAATAGAGAATTTCTAATAAAAGACATAGATACTCTCCAAAATTGTTTATCATCCGAAAATAAAATGGAAATCTAAAATGTAAATACAGAAGGAAAAGAAAGCAAAGTCAAAAGACAACAAGACTGGAAGAACATATTAGATTTCTAAAAAGCAAGATAACTGAAATGAAAAATGAGACAAGACTGAAAGATTATTTAAGCATCTTAGATCTTCCAGAAAAAACATAATTTAAACAAAACTAAAACTTATATTTAGAAAACCATTCACAAAATTCTCCAGAAATATTGGAAGCAAAGCACAAAGTACAGAACAAAGAATTCATAGAACACCAGCAGAAAGAAACCAAAATTTTAATTCATTGATAATCAATAGTGAAGCTTCAGAATTTCATCAAATGAATTTTGCAGACAGAAAGAACTATAGTTCAATTTTAAAAATGAATATTGATGCAAAAATAAACCCTTGCAAAGAACCCCAAGCAACACACACACACACACACACACACACACACACACACACACACACACACACACATATATCATCCTAAATCACCATGCAAGGATGGTTCAACATTAGGCAAATAATTAAAATAATGATATTACTTAGCAAATGAGAAAAAAATCTAAAAGTTGATTATTTTAAGAGATATATAAAAGGTATTATATAAAATATAGCACTATTTTATGTTGTGTCCTAAAATATCATAGGAATTGAAAATCCTTTATTATGACCAAGTGCTAGCATTATTTGGAGTAGAAAACTGGAACTTTTGTATTTTAAACAGTGTAGAGAAGGATGCCTCCCTTTCCCATTATTATTTAACATAGTTGCATACATACTAGTTGTAGCAATAAGACAAAAAAAATTATTAAAGATATAAACCCAAACAAAGAAAAAACAAAATTTTCCTCATATGAAAATATTATATATGCTTCAAAAACCCAAAGGGAGAAAGTCCAGAAAAGAGGGGGAAGAATGAATAAAAGTAAACCCAAGGAATTTTAAATTAAGTAGAGTACTAGGAAGGAAGAGATGGGCAGCAGAGAAAAATGAGATTAATATAAGCAAAATAACAAGACTTACAACAAAAAGCCTATTTGCTTAAAATATATGTGTATGCTTTCAATGAAAGGAAAAAAAAACATTAATAATTATAAACTTAAATGAAAATAGATTAAATTCCTTAATAAAAACAAAGGGAACAGAGGATTCAAGACACACACATATATAGAAATGTGTTATATGCAAAATTTGTATTTAAAGTATTTAGACATAGTTTATAAATTAAGGGATGGAGTAAAATCTATTATATTCTATACTATCTTTTTTTTTTTTAAAGCAATAGTTACTGATTCCAGATAAAACCTGATAATGTCAAGAACAATATAGGAAAAACATTATGATTAAGGATACCATGGAGAATGGGGGAGAGAAAGATAACATTATTAAACATGTATGAACCAAATGACATAGCAATTAAATTTTAAAAGAAAAGCTAGATGAACTGCAAAAAGACTTTGACAAAACAATCGTAATAGGAAACTTTAATGTTTCTCTCTCTGAGTTGGAAATATCCAACTGAAAGATAAATATGAAGAAAATATAGAGCTTAACAGATTGCTGAAAAAAATTAAATTTTATTGACTTTGGAGACTCCTGAAAAAGAATGTTTAAGATACAAATATTCCCCAACATTTTGCTTTACCCTAATTAAATTCACAATGTGCTAGAACACTATGACAAGGAAATATTACTACTACTACTACTACTACTGCTACTACTAATACATTACAAAAGACAAGAAAATAATCAAATAGTGAGTCTCTTTATGAAATTTCAAACTATACTATAAAAAAGTGGTCATCAAAACAATGTGATTCTGGTTTTTAAAAAATAGGGGAAAGAAGATCAATGGAACAAACTAGATAAGCCAGAAACAGAAAAAACAAAACCCCAAACAAACAAACAGAAACAAACCAAAAAAAAAAAAAGCAGTCACTCAGTGTTTGATAAACCTAAAAAATATGCATTTTGGGGAGGGGACTGTCCAACAACAACTAATAGAAAATGTAGAAAGAAGATATATTTAAATGAGGTTCTGACCTACCTTAAATACTATGCATATATACATATATATACATACACACACACCATAATAAGCTCTAAATATACAGTTTTAATATATGAAAAGATTGAACTTTTACATGAATAAAGACAGTGAAGAAAGAATAAGCAGGAATTGTGAAGAGAAAAAATGATTTGTATGAAATATACTATTAATGATATCCAAATTATAAGAAATTGACACAAATATATGACACCAAAAGTCATTCCCCAATAGGCAAAGGTAAAGTAGAACTCATAAAACTCATAAAGCTAGAACTCATGTGTCTGGCATGAATCAAAGTAAAATGAACATATTATACACACTCCAAATCATTAATGGTAAAATGCAAATTAAAACAACTCTAAGTTCTCTTCTCACAATGTACAAAATAGCAAAGATGAGAAAAAACTCAGTGAGAATGAGAGCGCCACAGAAGGCCCTACCTAGCACAGACTTGCTCTGTGAAAGCGCCATAGAATGACCGAGGATAGACTGGCTCCTTAAGAGTCTACCCCATATGGCAAACTTTTAATGAACTTTCAATAAACTTTACTTTTCTTTGGCTGAGAAGACTTGAGTTGAATTCTTTTGGCAGGACCTGGCACATTGGTATTTTGGGGTCTCAGCCAACCCTAACCCTCTTTATGGGTGAACCTCTTCATTTTTATGGTTTTATGGGCAGTGAGAAGAAAGGAACACTGAAAGACTTCTGGTAGAGGTGTGACTTGTCCAACCATTTTGTATATCAGTTTAGAATTAACCAAGAAAGGTGATTAAATTGTCCATGACCTTTGATCTAACAATCCCATTATTGCACAGATTCTACCACTACCTACCCAATCCCCACTCCATGAACCCAACGACAGAAAACAATGAAAGCTCATCTATGTACCAAAATGTTCATAGTGGAACTCTTGATAGTAGCAAAGAACTAGAAATAAAGTTGATCCATCAATCGGGGATTGATTAGGGAGAAAAAATGTGGTGTGTGAATGGAATAGAATCTTGTTGCACAGTAAGAAATCATGGATATAAGGAATTTTGAAGAAACTTAGTGGAAATCTGAACCAACTAATGCAAAGGGAAATAAATAGAATCAAAGGAATAGCAACAATACCAGAAAAATGTGTATGTAGGAAGTCTCTAAAAGGAGCTTGATGTCTGAGACTCACGAGTAAAAAAAAAGCTACCATAATAAAACGAAATAAATATAAAAATAAAATAAAAAATCCGTAGAACAGATAATGAGACAAATATCCCTCATCCCAGAAGAAAGGGAAGGAACAAATAAAGTGGAAAGCTGTCTGTATTACCAGATACGTTCAAAGTATCACTTGTTTCTACTCAACTGTTTTTCTTTTTTACAGTGCAAAGTTCAGGTTAGAGATTGGGACATTCATTTTCTTCCAGAAATGATTGTGATATAAACATTTTTTTGAAAAATAAAGTTTTTTTTAAAGATGAATATAAAAATAAAAATGGAAAAATAAATAAAATTAATTTAAATTGCTTTTAACTCTCTCCAGTAAACACATCTAAAATGTGACTAGCTTGTCTGATTAGCTGACTGCACAAATATAGCATAGGGATCACTATGGCTCTGGCCACAGAGCACAGAAAAGATCTAGCATCTAGGGAGCCTGAGGTAGGGACCTGGAAAGTGCTGCTCTAATTACTCAGGACAAAGTTCCCCTCCCCCTAATCTACTAGGAGCTAACATTTCATTAGCTTTCCTAATAAATTCTTAGACCAGGAGTGCTAAAGACTCATTTAAACATTCCGATTCTACTGTAATAAAATAATCCTGAGAGTCTCATTTCCAGCTAGAACTCATGTGCCTGGCATAAACACCCAGAAACACATAATCTTCCTGTCTAAACCATTTTGTTTTATCACAGATGGTCTGTACTCTTTTCTCCATGGCAATAATCTCAGGCTTAATATCAGTACACTATGTTATTTCATGCTCATTAATGACAAAACCTCAGTACCACAATCTCACTATTTACCCTGAGAAGTACACCTTACTCTTCGGCAGATGATGGCCAGGTATATATCGACATGAGGATAATGCCAAGGTAAAATAGGGCTTTACTTGGTGGGACAATTGCCCTCACAAACTCTATTTTTGGCATTAGCCATGGGACATTGTATTTAAGTAGCAAAGAAAAGCATGCCATCAATGGGAATTATTGTTATTATTGACAGATTATCATCTAGTCCATTTTCCTCATAAAAATACTGAGGTCTAGAGAGGTAAATTTCCTTGCAAGGTCACTACAGTAGAGACCCAGCTAAATAACATCTGACTGCAAGCAAGCCTAAGTATCTCACATTCAGAAGTTAATAGACAGAGATGGATGGCAAGAAAGATGGTTAAGGATTTGAACTTATTCTGAATTGTAATCACAGTAAAAATAATCTTCATGAACACTTAGGGGTGACGGGGGAAGGGAGAAGAGCAAAGTAAATTTCATTGGGAATACTGCTTTCAATCTGGAATGACTGTCGCTCCTCACAGGAATATCCCTTGTGAATTGTAAAGGCTTTTGCAGCATGTGACTTTGTGCTATTTTAAGAAAGAGAATGTTTCTGTAAAAGTCAAGTTCTAAGATTTAAATACAATTGGTGTTTCATGGAGTTTGAAGGAAATGTAATGAACTTCCCATGTCAGACAATGATATGGGTTCTGACCTTTGCAGTCATAGCATGAGATCTGGGAATGGGTGAAGCAGCTTGACTTTTTTAAACATTTACCTCAGTCTTTACATGAATATGAAATTGCTCTTTTTATCAGGGGATTTCTTCAGTTTGCAGTTGGTTTCTCTCATTTATTCTTCTTTAGATGCTTCTACTCTGCATTCTGGTAGCACACTAGAAATGCCTCTTCTCTTCCAACTAAATGGCTAAGTTCCATAACTAGGACACAGCTTATAATCCTGAGACTTTCAATTGTCTGACATTTTTTTAAAAGGGCAAAAGGATTGAGTAAAGTTCAAAAAATAGCAGTCTGGTGACTGCTCATTCTCTTCAATTCAATTCTTAAAGTATTTACTGAAGTCTGAAATGAGCTCAGAGTTGGCCTAGGTTACTGTGAAAGTGGACAATGTATTCTCTATCCTTAAGAAGCAATCTCTGGTTAAAGAGCTAGAAGGTCTATAACCTGAAAAAGGTCAGTTAAAAACACTAGTGTCCTTATCAATCACTGAAGCAGTTAATGAATCCTTAGTAAATGCTAAATCTGATTTACACTGTGTTAAGCACTACAAACAAACAAAAACAGTCCCTGCCTTCAAGTTTACATTCTAATGGGAGAGGCATAAGCAAATGAAGCAGATACATATGTATGATGCAGACAGAAACTAATCTCAGAGGGGAAACTGCTATAGCAGCTGGGGGAAACATGAAAGCCTTCCAGCAGAAAGTGGCACTTGAGCTGAGTCTTGAAAGACTGGATTCTAAGAATTTTAGGTGAGAAAGGAGGCAATTATAGGTAAAGAACAGTCCATCCAAAAGCACACCACCCAAAAAGAGGCATAGAGTAACCTGTGTGAGGGACAGCAAGTAGGCTGGCATATCTAAATGTTGGAGTAAAGGGATGGAAACAACCTTTTCCATAAACAGGCCTTTTGTCCTGGAATTCTCTGAGAACAGATACTTTCTATTTTGGTACATGTTGTTACTGTTCAGTCACTTTCAGTTGTGTCCAACTTTTCATGGCACCATTTGGGTTTTTCTTGGTAATGGTACAGAGCAGATCATAGCTCTTTGATGCTTTCTGATCATGCAATGGTTTTTGACCAAGTTCTCTCATAGATTCTCCATGGAGGATGCATCCAAAGTTCTGAAGGCAATCTTTAATGTATTTTTGAATTTAGGCTCTTATAGGTAGCCTTCTCCTCATCTTGTGAGGATGCAAGCTTACTTAGCATTCTCTTGCTATTTCCTCATCATTGATAGCTGGTCATCTTTCTCCACTATAAAAACTTTTTCCTCTAAAAACTTGGACTCCAATCCTTATGTTCCTAGCTTTTATAGATGAAGTTTTGCCAGATCTTTTTGGGGCCTAGGTCTTCACACCATTTCCTTGCTGTGACTTCAAAATGCCAATTGAGGTACCTCCACCCTTTCCCAGTTCCCCTCTTTGTTTTGTCTTCCCCCATTAGAATGTAAGCTCCTTGAAGGCCAAAGTTGTCTCTCTTGCTTACATTTGTATCCTCAACACTTAGCACAATAAGAATGGTAGAGAAATAAATGTTCTTTAATTCTATCTATCTATCTATCTATCTATCTATCTATCTATCAATCTTGGGCAGCTAGGTGGCACAATGAATAGAGCACCAGACCTGGAGTCAGGAAGACCTGAATTCACATCCAGCCTCAGATACTTATTAGCTGTATGACCCAGGGCAAGTTACTTAACCCTGTTTGCCTCAGTTTCCTCATTCATAAAATGAGCTAGA
The DNA here is from genome assembly GCA_028627135.1 of Pseudochirops cupreus. NCBI lineage: Eukaryota > Metazoa > Chordata > Mammalia > Diprotodontia > Pseudocheiridae > Pseudochirops > Pseudochirops cupreus. The sequence goes on along the minus strand of CM053580.1, from coordinate 440,747,024 downwards.
GAAGGAAATGGCAAAGTATTACAATATCTTTGCCAAGAAAACCCCAAATGGGGGGTCACAATGAGTTGGACATGATTCAGCAACAACATCTCTCTATCTTACAGACACCAGTGCAACTCTTGCTCTATCTATCCTTGACCACTTCCTCTCACCACATAACTATCCTATCTCCTCTTCCAAGCATACGTTTTCTCAGTGAGATCCTTTCTGCAATTTCTACTACATAGATCTTAATTGGAAACATGCTGTGGCCTATTTGCACCTACCACGTATCTTTCCTTTGCCCCTAGGACCTCAGTAACTTTGCAACTTTGATTTTTTTTTTTTTAGTTATTATCGTGTTTGAAATTTTGTAATTACAACATCACTGGAAGAACGTGTTTACAAGATGGGTTATTTGAACCAGAAAGTAGTTTGGATTTTTTTTCAAGTACTGCTATGTTCAAAATGCAATAGAGTCCATTCTCATATCTATTTAAATCTGGGCTAGCTTATTGGTCACCTGCCATGTGTGAACCAGATATTTGTACCAAATTATTACCAATTAACTGGTTTTCCAACTAGATGTCATAATCCATAACATAGACATTTTCCATCCATTTGGTTTTCTCCTTATTGTTAGCCCAGTTTCTTTGGAGTAATTATAGATCTCCTTAAGGAGGCCTTGTAATACTCTAGAACTTGATGCAATTAGAATATCATTCATAGACAAGAGCATCTTGAGCACTGAAGTATCTATAGGAAAGCTTTCTCCCAATGGAAGATTTCACAGGGTATTCTTCATTACAGTGACAAACAACTTAGTACTTGTTCCATGCTTAGCTTGTTGTTAATAATAAAAGGTTTTACAGAGTTATTTCTGTGGTTGCATTTGTCAAGCAGTCTTGCATGATCTTATCATATACATGAGAACCATCTTGTTAAAGAATAGCCTTGAAAGCTGGTTCTTTTTTTACTCACTAATAATGTTTTTTTTTTTGTAGACGACAAACAAAAACCATAGAGGATCTTGTTTTCTCTACACCTTTTGGTCAATTGATGATAAAGATGAGAAGACAGAATCATTTGTGAAAGCCTGATTTTTTTCCTTCTTATATTTTCGTGGTGGGAAAGGAAACAAGCAAAGATTGTCAGGTAAGAGGAAACAGAACAGCCCAACTATCTCCCAAAACTACTTCAACAAATATCAGAGAAGAGCACTGAACTTAATAGTAATAAGGAAATCCAAGGAGAAACCACAGTAAGTGATTTTTACAGCCCAGTTCAGCATAGGGAGACAACCAGAGGTCTGAGGACACTGGGCAGGGATCCAGTGAAGAAACATTATGCAGAGCATTCCAGCACAAAGACTAACTTGAGGCCTTCAGGACTGTGTACCTTGAAAAGGGGTGACTTCTCAGATCCAGACTGCCCAAAGCTATACAATGTACAAAGAACAGGAATGGGAGCCAGCAAGCAACTATGTCACTTTTACCCAGCATCTGGGTCCTGGGGCTTGCAGCATTGTAGCAGGGCAAGGAGAGGTCAAGGAGGAGACTAGGTCTGAATAACAGCTATGTGGCAATGACCAGCATTTGAGTTGTGGCAGACACCTGTGCCTGAGCAACCAGGGCAAGGGACTCAGATCAAGTGTGAGCCTGTAGTTCTCTCTGAACCTGAAGAGCCTGAATTCAGTAGCATTCTAGCCAGGGGTAAGTCTATAGTTATGTTACCTAGGTCAAAAACAGGGATCAAAAGCTTGCAAATCTTATATCAGAAAGGCAAAATTCAGATTTTGCCTTAGATCAGACTGTTTAGGTTATGCTAAAAGTTCATAGGTCCCTGGCTTCAGCTGTCCCTGAGATCCCTGAACACTCAATAGCCAGAGAAAGTAGGAAGTGGTAGTGGTGGTGGTGGTGGGGTCAAGTGCAGCCCTTTGACTGAATCCAAACTTCACAAAACAAATAGCCTTAATAAAAGGATTTGTCCTGGACTCAGTCAAAAGGCCACACCCAAGGACTTAGAAAGCCTTGTGGCCTTGAGACCATAGGTTCCCTACCCCTGACTTGTAGACCAAAAGAAAAAAGAAAAAAAGGCCCCAAGTACTCAGAGCTTGGACCTAACACAAAATCCTAATTCAGGACTAGAAAAATGATTAAACAAAGGAAGAAAATATCCTTTCCCCCTGCTATTATTTAAAAAGTTGAAGTTAAAAAAAACAAAAAAGGAAAGTCCTTTGTTTGAAAACTGACTCCAGAATTTTGGCATTGCTTAGGAAAACCAGCTCAAAATGGACCTCATGAATCTTGTCAAATGAATTTCATATATCAGTTATCTTTTATAAGCACCAGCAACTAAAGATATTCATGGAAGCTTTGGATCATTGGACAGATTGTCTCCCCCTCTATTGCTTTTTATTCCTTTCTGAGAAGATACAGCTTATTCTCTATCACCTTCCTGAGTGCTTTATACTTTGCATATTATTTTTTGCAATAATGGTGGTAGAGTGGTGGCCAAAGAAGGAGAAGATACTAAGACTCATACAATTTGGGGACTGTCTAATCACACTAGAGAGCTGTCCTCATAGCCAGGAAGACTATTTCAGGTCCCACTTCTGAAACATGGTTAACTGCATGACTCTGCTAAGTCACTTAAACTATCAGTATTCTGGCACTTCTCTGAGATCATAAGTTGCAAAAAAGGTACCGAAGGAGTTTCCTGATTCTATAGCAATGAAATCAAGGTCTAGACCCAATCTCTAAAACTTCTAACTATTTATGTGTGTACTTTAAATGTGAGATTTTACATAAGACCAGTAAATTAATGTATTTTTAGGCTCAGAAGATTATGGAGCCATAGCCTGAGAGATGGAAGAGATCTTAGAAATCATCTAGTTCAGGGCTTCTTAAACACTTAATGCTCCAATCCCTTTTTGTGTCTTTGCGCCTTTTGTTGGTGTTGCATGACTTGAGGGCATGCACAGTGCAAAGTGTGCATGCTTTGTGTTCAGAACCAAGGCTGTAGTGAAGTTGCACAATGCAACACAGACAAGCACCGTTAGAAACATGTTGGATTCATTATCTGCATTTGATTTTTAATTCATTTTTGGTTGTTGCAAGTTCAGAAACCATTTACTGTTGCCAATTTTTTTTTGTGACCCACAGATTAAAAGGCACTGAGTCCAACCCTTCTTCTTTATTTTAGTGATGAGAAACTAAAAACAAGAAAGTTTGTGTCTTAGCAGGGTGATACATGTAGTGAGGGGCTATTTACCACTCAAAAGTAAAGGAAAACTGTACCAAGATTATGACTTGGCCACAACATTCAATATCATAATTGGTTTCAAGAGGTGAGATCTCTGCCTGTATGAATAAGTTAACTACTTGTAAATGCAAAACCACTCAGTTTGGGTGCTCACCCTAGAGCAGAACAGACATGGTTGCTGATCAGATGATGGAGTCAAATCTTACCTTAACCCTCTGTTAACCAACTTGTCATAGTCTAAATTTCATTTCTTCTAGCCTTATCATGAAAATGTCAGAAAACTACCCAACATGAGCATCTATCTTACCATCTGCCAGTTGCTCCTACAACTTCCCAAATCCTTTCTACTTCTGCTATCCACCCACACTTTACTCAAGAAATAATAATCAAACCAACACTACTGCTGTTTTTGCAAAGGGAATGAAAAGTGAAGCACATTAGTATTATTAGGTTCATAAATAACAAAAATCATGAAACAAAAGGATATTGCAGCTGAATGAAAAGGAGACTAATAGGGGCTCCTTCAAGAGCAAGGGAGGCTACAGAGCTTTTTTTCACCGTGGGTCTAAAGGCAACAAGAAACATTATTTCATGGGGCACTCGGTCATCTCATTTTGCAGGGGGAAAAATGGAAAAAAAGATCACTATGAAGATAATGGAAGATTATGTATCAATGTTTATTTTAGAGAATAATGGACGAGAGAAATTCTTTGCAGAACTTGACAAGATCCTCAAGGGTGTCAGACATGCAGCCTGCAAAACTCCCTAGTGTGACCCAAATTAGATTGAAGTTGGAAAGTGTTTAACAAAATAAATAAAAATATAATATAACAGAGATGATGCTAAATTGTGGTTTTCTAAGTTGCTGTGTGGCCTGCAGAGATCCATTTCTATTTGTTTGACACCACGGCTGAACAGCTTTATTTTGTTTTGTTTTACTACTTATAGCAAGTACTTGGATACTTAGTGATTTCACTACAGAGGAGAGAACAGAAAAAGACAGTGAAATGTTTTATCAAAAAACATACCTTGGGTTTGAAAAATAAAAAAGCCCAAATCTTACGGACTACTCAGAAGTTACATAGATTTATATCAGTAATATTTTCTTCCTGGAAAGTGTCAAAAGACACTGGATATGGCACTTCTGGTTAAGAGAGTGATAAGAAAGGTCAAGGAGGAACCCAGATTATCCACATATGCTCCAGCAAAGATATAAAAAGGACACCAGATCAGATAGTGATCAAGAAATTCAAAGAGAAACAGTAAGCTCCTTCATCAAGGACTGGAGAGGAAAAAAGAGCCAGAAGCCTGTGGGTATTGGGACAGGAATTCTATCAGGGAAGCCAGTTTGAGTGCAGGTCAACAGGCCAAAGGGCTGCCATCACTTTGAACAGAGATACTCATGAACAGAGATACTTAGCACTATGATAGGGGACCTCTAATCGAGTGAAAAGCCTACAGATATCCGACCACAGATATTCCAAGAGAGTGCAGGGGACTAAGAATCATTGTGCAATCACCCAGTATGAATTGAGAGGTATCTAAAGACTGCAAGGGATGGCCTTAAAGGATAGATAAACAAATTATAGCATATACGTAATAGAATACCATTGTGCCATGAGAAATGATGAAGAGGATGATTTTAGAGAAACCTTCAAAGACCAGTGAAATTTTGTAGATTGAAATAAGCAGAATTAATAGAATTATTTATACCAATAATGACAACATTACAAAAACAAACACCTTTCAAAGATTTAAGAATTCTGAACAACAGAATGACTAACAATTATTCTAGTGGACTCATGATTCTACCTACCTTCTGGCAGAATTAATGAACTCAAGGTTCAAAATAAGACTTTTTAAAAAATATATAGTCAATATGGGACTTTATTCTACTTGACTATGTTATGAGGCTTTTGGTGGTTTTTTGTTTTGTTCTTTTTTTTTTTCTAAATTGTGAGGGATTAGAGTGGAAGGGAAAGAAGGTGGGTTGTTGTTGTTCCTTGAAAAAAATAAATTACATTTTTAAAAGACTGCAGCAATTTGACCCACCATAAGCCAGAGAAGCCTGAACCATGCCAGGACTCTGGACACATAAAGCAAGAAACATACCTCAAAATTAAAACAACAACAACAAACCTGAACTAAATAAAGTGAAAAACTGGGTGGGTGGGGGAATAAAATAGATAAACCATTCATTAAGCTAATTTTTTAAAGTAGAGGGAAATTAAATTGCCAATATAAAAATTAAAACAAATAATTTGTAACAAGTATAGAGGAAATAACGGGAATTATTGGAAGCTATTTTGTCTAATAATGTGCTAACAAAACTGATAGCTTAGGATATGAATGAGCATTTACAAACACATAAAATATTCAGATTACAAAGCAAGAACTAAATAATTTAGACAACTCAACATTTAAAAAAAAGTGGACATATATTAACTCCGAAAGGGTGTAAAACAGGACTAGATGGAGTGAAAAATAGAATAAAAAAGAACTTTTGCACTGGCTGGATATGGAGAGAGAAGGAGAGAGGTGAGCCAAAATAATTCCAAAATACCAAACCTGATAAATTGGAAGGATGGTAGTACCATCAGCTTAAATAGAGAATTTGAGGTTTGAGGGGAAGACAGTGATTGTGGGATCAATAAATATAGAGCATAGATCTTTTACCTTCTGGTTTTAGTTATTGTATTTAGAGCAGCTAGGTACAGTGGATAAAGTGCCAAGCTTGAAGTCAAGAAGACTCATCTTTGTGAGTTCCAATCTGGCCTTACTAGCTGTGTGACCCAACCCCTGTACAAGGAGCTTAATCCTTATTTGCCTCATTTCCTCATCTATTAAAAAAATGAACTGGAGAAGGAAACGGCACATGACTCTAGTATCTTTGCCATGAAAACTACAAATTAGGTTATGATGAGTCAAACATGACTGAAACAGCAACAACATTTAGAGAATAGATGACAGAAGCAACACATGATAGCCTCATTTTACAAAGGAGAAAATGAGGTTCAAAGAAGTTAAGATGGCATAGGTAGTCAGTCTTAGAACTAGAATTCAAATCCAGGTTTTTTAACTCTGAATCCAGGTAGTTTGCAGTTTTGGTGGAGATATCTAGTATACAGAAATATTGAACTGGAATTATGGGGAAAGTGTGGGAATAGAAATGTCAACTTGGGATTCTCCTGCATAGAGG
>CM053580.1:440713107-440740082 GCA_028627135.1 Pseudochirops cupreus | reverse complement strand
AAAAAAAAAAAGATATACAGGCACTGGGGTAGGGAGATCCATCCTACACTACCAGAAAGTCGCAGGGCTGAGGGGGAGGACATAGGAGAGAGCAGATTGGGGGAGGGGTTATACAGTAGGATGGCTGTCTTGAGGTGTTGGGTAGGGGAAAGATGGGGAGAAAATTGGTAACTCAAAATCTCGTGGAAATAAATGATGTAAACAAGAAAATAAATAAATTTATTAAGAAAAAATAAACTAAAAATAAAAAAGGAAAAAGGTCACTGTTGGAGGGACTGTGAACACAGAAATATTAATATTCTATTAGTGGAGCTATGAATTGGTGCAATCATTCTGGAAAGCAATTTAGAATTATGCTCTCAGAGTTCCTAAATTGTACATAACCTTTCACCCAGAAATATTACTACTACATTTATACCTCCAAAATGATGAAAGAAAGAGGAAAAGTTCCTAAATGTACAAAAATACTTAGACAAATTCTTTCTGTTGTGTGGCTAAGCACTGGAAATTAACAAGTCGGTCATCAACAGGGGATGGTTGAACAAATTGAATATATTAATATAATGGAGTAATAACATGCTGGGCATCTAGGTGACACAGTGGACAGAGAACCTGGTCTGGTGTCAGGAAGACCTAAGTTCAAATCTGATCTCAAACATTTACTAGCTATGTGAGCATGAGTAAATCACTTAATCCTGTTTGCCTCAGTTTCCTCATCTGTGAGATGAACTGGAGGAGGAAATGCCAAACTACTATAGTTATCTTTGCCAAGAAAACCCCAAATGGAGTCAACTGAACAACAAACAACAGCAACAGTATCATGTTATTATTGTTGTCCTTTGTCCTTGAACAAGACCAAAATAACACGACTGGGCTAGAGTCAAGTTACAGTGTGTCCAAGTGCTGCTCAAACCAATAGGAGCTCTGAACGCTCTATCACAGGTCTGGCACAAATAGTCCATGTGAACATTTGGGGTGGATTCTCTAAATTTGTGCATCTTGTGTTTCTTTCGAGCTACTTCAATTCTGCTTTGCTCAAAGAGTGCAGCACCTTCTCTGATGAGGGCATGCCATGCTGGGTGGTCCTGTGCCAATTCTTCCATGTCACATAATCAATTCCAAAGTTCTTAAAAGAGACCTTGAGAATGTCTTTGTATCACTTCTTCTGACCTCCATGTGAGCACTTGTCCTGTGTGAGTTCTACATAAAAGTCTTTTTGGCAAGCATACTTTTGACATTTGAACAAAGTGGCCAGCCCATTGGAGTTTCCTCTACACAGTAGAGTTTGAATGTTTGGCAGTTTAGTTTGAGAAAGGACATCAGTGTCTGGTATCCTGCTAGGTAATCTTCAGAATATTCCTAAGAATTCACATGGAAGCAATTCAGTTTTCTGGCATGACACTGGTATACTGTCCAGGTTTCACAGGCATACAATAAGTCAGTGCAATGATTCTGTAAGACTTTAGTTTGGTAATAAGTCTAATGCTTCCTCTCTCCCACACTTTCTTTCAGAGCCTCCCAAACATTAAGCTAGCTCTGGCAATACATGCATCAACCTCATTATCAATGTGTACAACCCTGGAAAGTAATAATGAAGGTAATAATAAAAAGTCCAGTTTCAGAGAAACCTGGGAGCTCTCATTTGACCTGAAGCAGGATGAAGTGAAGAGAACTAGGAGAACAATCTCTATTTTTTAAAAAACCAACCATTTAAAACAAACTATTTTGGGGAAAAAAACTGATCAATGCAATGATCAGTCATGATTCCCAAGGATTAATGATGCAAAATGCTATTTGCCTTCTGATAGGCAATATACAAAATGAGACAAGCATTTTTGGACACAGTCAATATGGAAATTTGTTTTGTTTGACAATGCACCTTTGTTACAAGATTTTGTCTTTCTTTTCCTTTTTTTGTTTTCCCTGAATCCAATAATTGCCAGTCTAGAGCCATTACCACACTGTATACCCTCCTCTTCACATCCTAGATGTTTTTATTTCAATAATGGAAATCTGGAACGTTTGCTGACACTGATGATTTGCAAACGTGGTGTCCTCCACATAAAGGACATTAGGAAACTGCTTCTGATAGAACTGTGAACACTGGATGTGGACATTATGTGCTGGCCTACCATGTGGCTGGGAGTAGCTTTTTTCCCACTGGACTTTTACATTGGACCAGAATTGTTGGGTTCGTCAGAAAAGCCTAAATTAGCACCAAACTGTGGCTTTTGCCACATTTACATTTTGACATAGCAATGTGACTTCTTCACTTATAATTGGAGAGACCATTCAGTAACAGGGAAGAGCCCTAAAGACCTTAATTTCCCCCCTGAGGTCCTGAGGTGATAAGGGCTTTGAGAAATGGGTCTAAGTATTTGCACTTTTCATTCATTCTTTTCTGTTCTACTTTCAGGGAATGGGGTTTCTAATTTTGCCTACAAGCACAAGCCAGTGAAGTGCAGGAATCCAGGGTGGATGCTATAGCCGGCCTAGCCGTGATGTTCTGAGAGCTAAGCATCTGGGACCGAAGCTGCCAGTGATTCTGGTTTGGGGACTTGAATTTTGTGGGACCAGTGTTATATAGGAACTGATCTAAATTCTGACACTAATTATAATCCCCCTCCCCAACTATGGTAGTAAGGGAACTTACACAAGTAATGATTGTATGTTTTTGCTGTATCTGTGATGTGTAAATATCTCTTTATTAAAGTTATCTAAAGTTAAAGCATTAAGTGGAAATGATGCATTAACCACTGGGCCCCTAAAACGGGGAGGGAGAATATCTAGTAAGGGTTTGAGTCAATGGCATAGAAAAAGAGACACCCCAAGCCCCTCAGGGTGCCTGAGAACCCTGAAGGGGTAGGTATAATAGGCCTGGCCCACAGAGAGTGTGGTCAAAGTCAATCATGTTACATTTATAGCAGTGAACATTTAAAGAACACGCTGTTCACACAACAACTCTGTGAGAAAAAGAATGTACCCCAAAATTATTGACATTTCATAGATGTGAACATTGAGGCTACAATTTGAAAATGTCTTCCCCAAATAGCTAGTAAGTAATAGATGGAAGAATTGAACCCAGGTCCTCTGTCTATAGATGCAGTCCACACTGCCTCTTTTTCCCTTCTAAGTGTGGCATAGACTATCTCTTGCCACCTCTGTCATTTCATTTGTAATTTTCATAGGAAGCACTGTCTGGCCCTTCACATTCCAGTCACATGGACCTGAGATAGAAAAAAGTTATTTTTAAAGTATTGTATGGAGCCTCATCAGGCTGTTCCTTCAGCTTGGGTATTCTATCCCACAACTCTTCAGTTACGCATAATTACCGAGGGAAATTGTGGTCCTCCTCAGAATTTAAAGGCTATTGTGTACAACCCAAGGCTTAATATCAGCTACAGTAAATATTTTACAGTGCAATCTCCCTTGCCTCAGATTTTCATTTTCCTCCTTTCATAATTCAACTCACTTCTCTTTTTAATCAGAAAAGGACAGGAAGGAAGATATCATGCTGGTCACACTGAAAGTCACAAACAGTTGGTGTTGGGCCAGTCAGTGCTCCTGTCTGGGCCCCAGAAACGGAGAAGACTGGATTATCTGGCTCCCAAACTCTGTTTCTAGAATTCTATAGTGTCGGTAGATAACTGTGCTAGATGTTGGGATACCAAAAAAACTGATATAGTTCCTGTCCTCATAGAGCTTTGATTCTATCAGAAAAAAATGTGTTCTATCAAAGATTTAGGAAATGAGTAGTTTTATTTCTCCTAATCTTGAAGTTTAAATGAAAACTTTTAAACAATTTGAGCCATCTAAAAGTAGAATTAACTACTCAGGGGGTAGTGATTTCCCTAAGCTTCTAGATTTTCAAGGAGAAATTGGATCACTCCCTGCTGCTGGGGTGGAAAATGGACTTCATGATATGGGTAAAGTAAAGTTAGATGGGGCATCACACAATTCTGAGCCTATATCCAGCCTTTTCTGATTAACTCTCCAAAAGGGTTTCATTTGTCCTGCTGGTGCTTTTCTCTTGAGGCTTTGAAAACCTTAGGAAGTTTTTATTAATTTATAAGTCAATTAATCACTAAGTATTTATTACACACCTATTATATGCCAGGTACTGTGGTAAGGCTAAGGAGATAAATCTAAAACTAATAAGCAATATTTATTCTTAAAGAGCTTTTAACAACATAACTTCCTTGGTAAGTAATTATTTTGGTTGTTTTTATGACTAGATGAGCCAAGACTTGGTAAAGTGATATGACTTATCAAAGGCTCTAATTTAGCTTGTCTACTTAAATAATCTGGAATATTGAGGCAAAAGTGTCAGCTGAAGTAGCATGCACAACAATAGTGATTTTCTGTTCTCCTACTGAACTTCAGTTGCCTGGTTCTACTAGCCAGCAGGTCCCATATAGGTGAGGTTTTTGAGGACAAGAATCTTGCCATATTTTGGTTTCCTCAGCAAGTTGGTGCAGTGGATAGAATGCTTGATCTGGAGTCTGGAAGTCAGAAAGATTCCTATTCCTGAGTTCAAATCTGGCCTCAGAGACTTACTAGCTGTGTGACCCCGGTCAAGTCATTTAATCCTGTTTGCCTCAGTTTCCTCATCTGTAAAATGAGCTGGAGAAGGAAATGGCAAATCACTCTGCCAAGAAAACCCCAAATGAGGTCACAAAGAGTCAGACATGACTGAAAAACAACTGAACAACATGACCTACTTTTGCCTTCCTAGACAATTATAAATACATATAGAATGAATGAGCACCTCCCTATATAGCAGTCATCCCTGGAGTGAGAAGCTTTGGTACTGTTCTCTAATGTGTTATCAGACCCGCCCCAATTCTCTAGGAAGAGGAGAGTTTTGAATCCATGATGAATGAGTAAACTGGAGCTCTTTGCGTTTCTTATATATCCTGAAACCCCCTTTAGGATCTCTTGGTCTTGATTCTACCAAATCATGCAGGGAATTCAGAGGTTTTAAACAGCTAACCCAGCCTTCTTCTTAAAGCAATCAATCAGCCTCTATTGCTGGTCCAGACACTGGGGATGTGAATATAAAGAACGAAATAATTTTAATTCTCAGTCCTAAAGAAAGAAAAAAGAGCTTGGAGGTGAAGAAGATTTTCTTCCAAATTTTGCATAGGAGGACAGAGGAAGAGATGTCATTCCATGGTGGGGAAAAAGTGACTTTGGAATCTGAAGGCCTGGTTTGAATCCTGGCTACATGTGTGCTTTGAATATATCTTTTAACCTCTCCTAGCTTCAGTTTCTTTATCTAAGCCAATACCTTAGCTGTCACATTGAAAGTCATAACACAGTTAACATTTGGGAAATCGTCTCTCCGCTCCAGGACTGCTACCTCATCTGTAAAAAGGAGTTGGAATAGAAATCTAAAATCCCTCTTATGTCTGAAAGAATCAGAACATGCAGATCAGTCAATAACTATTTATTAAGTGCTTCATATGTGCCAGGCACTGTGCTAAGCACTGGGGATAGAAATGGGAATAGAAAGAAAGGCAGTTGCTGCCCTCAGCAAGCTTACATTCTCATCGGGGAAGATAATATACAGAAGGAATCTGAAAAGGCAGGAGGTAGGTTAAGGTTAGAGAGGAGGGTAGATGCTCAATGGGAAGGCATGATGGAGAAGTCCAAAAGACACAGAGTTGGGAAACAGAATTGAGGTGACTGGAGGGGGGCCCTTCCCTAAATGGAGGTTTGGGAGTTCATGACTCCATTCTCCAATCAGAAGGGTAGGGACTATAGCAAGATACTAAGGCTGATTTGATTTTTCAGGATTCTGAGATTTCGCAATGATGAGGTTCCTAGTACATGAAGGAGAAAACCAAAAGTATAGCCTGGTGGGAAATGAGACACTAGGGAGAAAATTTGGCATAGTGAATTGCAATGCTGGATCTTTCAGTACCAGTCAGAACTCAACCAGTAGGACTGAATTCATAACTTTGCTCAAACATTTACTACGGTGTGGCCAGGGGTAAATTTCTGGGTTTGTTTTTCCACACCATAAGAGGATCAAAGTATTTTGTCCCTGAGATTCTGAAGTCTCTCCTAAGTCAGGAAAGTTCGGTTCTTATTATATGTGTATATACACACACACACACACATATACACACACATGTTATATGAACATGAGCAGGTCATTTAACCTCACTGAATCTTAGTTTTCTCATCTGTAAAATGGGGAAAATAATACTCATAGTTACTACCTACCTCAGAGTGTTTTGTTAGTTTCAGAAAAAATCAACCCATGGGAAGCATTTTGCAAAACTTAAAGTGCTATAGAATAGTAAGTTATTAAAAATGAAAGTTTTGGAATCGATACCCTTGAAATATCTTTCCAGCTTTAAATTCTGTTCCTTTTATTTGAATGAACTGAGAAATAAATATATGGGGCTTCATTGTAAGAAACATTCTGTAAGCCTAGCATTTTAGATATTGATACTTTCAAGAAAAATAAGAGACAATGACTCCTAGAATTTGGTTAATATTTAGGGTGTTTGACATTCCTAGAATCAGTGTTATTGTTAGTCATTTCAGTTGTGTCTAATTCTCTGTGACCCCATTTGGGGTTTTCTTGGCAAAGATACTAAAATGGTTTACTATTTCCTTCTCCAGCTCATATTACAGCAAAGGAACTGAGGCAGAGGTAAGTGACTTGCCCAGGGTCATACAGCTAGTAAGTGTCTGAGGCTGGATTTGAACTCAGGAAGATGAGTCTTCCTAACTTCAGGCCCTGTACTCCGTCTGCAGAGTCTCCTAGATGCCTATTTTTTAAGACTGTAAGTGATAATAAAAGTCTTATGAGATTTTTCCCTCCCAAATTTTGAATATGTAAAACTTGAGAAAGACTCATTATTAAAATGTTGTCAGGAGAACATAAATACATGAATGAAATGGCACTGCAATTGAAGAAGACCAAGAGTAGGGATTAAAGCGATAAGGTCTAGACCTGTGGTTCAATTGGCATAAGTGGCTTTTTCCACTAATGTGGGTCATAACTTCTCTTCAATTTATATTCTTAGAGAGCTGTCTAAAACTTAAATGACTGACAATTGTCTAAGTCACCAAATGATGAAGTAAAATATTGAACTGAAAAAGGTTAACAAAACTTTTATATTAAATATAATAAATTAACTGGTACTCACATATAATTGCAAGTAGTGTTTTTTTTTCATTTTTTTTCTTCTTGGATTTAAGTAATTTTTTGTGTTTCTCCAGTGTATATAATTGGCATGAATAGCAACAATTTTCTCTGATAACACATACAATTTATCACACATCATGAGAATAACATACCTGAAAGCTCCACATAGTTGATGCTTTTTCATCCAGGAGTAGGAATATCTGTGCTTACCTCCATGGGCACTAACACTTTCACTGGTTCACTTCTATAATCTCTCTGCCCCTCCCCTGCCAAACACACACACACACACACTCATACACAAACACAATTCTTGAGTGTGATTCTCAGTTGCTCCCTGCTTCACCCCATTATCTCGAATGCTCCAAGTGCCAAGGGACTCAAGCTTTGGTTAGCTTGCTTGAGACAGAGCCTGGTGATGATGCTTCTGTATTGAGGAAAATACCAAAGGATATTCAGTACCAGAAGAAAGTGGGCACAGTACACAGTAAAAAGGGAGCCATGTATCCCTCATCTCCAAGGTGTGGGGCCATCTCCAGTTGTCCTGATCTGTATCTGGCCACTGGACCCAGATGGCTCTGGAGGAGAAAGCAAGGCTGGTGACTTTGCACAGCCCTCCCTCACCTAAATCCAATTCACTTGCAAGTCATGGCATCCCCTTCCTGATGTCATGGTCCCCTTCAAGTATGAAAGTCAAACAGCAACAACAACAACAATCTCTGAGGTAATCTACAAAATCTCTCCCATGCATCTGAAATAAACCAGGACAAGTTTCCTATTTTTCCCCTTCTCTCCACAGCTCCCAAAGACGCTGGGTGATACCATGTCCTCTCCTATTTTTAGGGGTGTTGTGAGTGGGGTGGGGTGGAGAGGTAAGAGAACAGGAGAGAGTGCCTGAAGGTGGGGAAGGTTTTCCACTAAGGGGGAAGAAAGTACAGAAAGGGGAGCAAGCCCTGGAATCCAAAGGCAAATGTTCTCTAGGTCACACCATTGCTTACTGCTGAACTCTTTTGGTTTCCACAGTCAGAGTATTTTGCATTGTGTTTAAAATGTGAATTCTAATTGGCTAGAGAAGCTTCTTAGACATTTTGATTGCTTTTTTATTCTGAAGAATTGAAATAGTAGAGTATAGGATAGGAATAATTGTAGCTACCAATTAATTTGGGCTTTAAGGTTTATAAAGATATATACATACCCCCCATATGCGTGTATATGTGTACATATATACATATGTATATTTGCATATTTACATACACATATACATAAAATTTAAACTGAGTTTCATGACAACCCTTAAAAATAGGTGCTATTATTATCCCTGGACAGCTAGGTAGTGCTGTGAATAGAGTGCTTGGCCTGGAGTCAGGAATATGAGTCTTCCTGAGTTCAAATCTGGTCTCAGACACTAACTGTGTGACCCTGGGCAAGTCACTTACCCCTGTTTGTCTCAGTTTCTTCATCTGCAAAATGAGTTGGAGAAGGAAATGACAAGCCACACCATTTTCTTTGACAAGAAATACCCAAATGGTATCATAAAGAGTCAGACATGATTAAAAACGTGACTCAATTTGGATAACCGGTGTCCAAAAACTTACTAGATGTGTGACTATGGCAAGTCCTTTAACCGAATCTCAGTTTCTTAATCTGCAAAATGAGAGTCAATATTTCTTCCAATAGGCATTATTGTGGTGAATAGAAAAGAGGCTGGGACTGAGTCATTATATCTGAGGCCTATAGCTTGCTGTGACACTAACCTAACACAAAATGCTCACTTCCACTGGGCCTCAGTTTCCTGATCTACAAAAGAAAGGTCTTAGACTAGAATGATCTCTAAGACCCCCCTCTACTTCTACTATTTGGAGATTTCTAAATCAGAATATTTAAGAAAAGCTCAGTAACTAAAAATGTTTATTTAGCTCTCTTTGATGTTCATCAAAATTTGGTTTGGCTAGAGAAGACACAATTTTTGTATACAACTTCCTCATTATATCCTTTGCATCCTTAATTAGAACCTGGCTCTTATGACTTGGTGAGACTAAGATATACTCTCTGGAGTTGAGATGTAGGATTTTTGGTTTCTTTAAGCAGAATTCAAGTGGTTCAGTAAACTCCATTTAATTGGGGCACACTTGATTGGGAAAGTTGCTGAAATGGGAAACCAATTAAATCTAATGATAATTAGTATGTACTGCTGCTTAATTGGGATGGGTGGTCCATTGATTTGGGACCACTGTGAGTAATTAAATGATGCTCTAGGAAAGTAAGAGAAGTGGTCTTGGGGGTGTTATTAAAGACTGAAAGCAGTTTGTTTTCTCTCCTGATCTTAGATCATAGATTTAAAGCTGGAAGAGACTACAGAGTACGTCTAGTCCAATCTCTCTCATTTTACAGATCAGGAAACTGAGGCCCAGAGAAAGTAAGTGGTTAGGCCAAGGTCACCCAGGTAGCAAATACCAGGTCTGGAATTTCAGCTAGGACAGGGATATGAACCATAGTCCTCTGATTCCAAGTTGTACTGAGTAAAAGCTTTATGAAGGAAAGGATCATTTCTTATTATTTATTTCAACTCTTCCTCCTCCTTCTCCTCCTTCTCCTCCCTAATCTTAACATCTGGCATATTACTCTGCACACATTAGGTATCAGTTACATGAATAAATGACCAAAGTTTAATACCCTTTTTGGAACTTTCAAAACTTTGTATTTTTGTGATCCTTTTAGATTGAATTGGTTTTATTGTAGGTTGTATTTATTCGTTGTATTTATTGTAGATTGAACATTTTATTAAGAGTAATTTTTGAAAATGATATAATGGAAAGAATTCCAGACCTGGAGTAAAACAAAAAACTGAGTTTGAATCCCAACTCAGACATTGATTAACAGTGGGCAAATTACTTAACCTCTCAAATCTTTAATCTTCCTTTGTAAAATTATCAATGTTATGCAACTTTTTAACAGGCCAAGTGCTAAAATAAAAGGGGGAGGAGAGAAGGGTTGAGTATAAAAGGAACAATCCTGAGCAATGTTTGAACAGACTAAGTAGAAAAGAGGTAGGATTGGAGAGGTACAGGATGTGGATGAAAAAGAATCTGTAGATTGCAAAAATTAAGAAGATCCCAAAGCAAGAACACTCAGGACATTAAAGGTCAGGAAATGAGCTTCAGCAAGTGGGGAAAACAGAATAATGTTGGAATGAAGTGAAAGAAAAGCCAACAACAGGAAATACTGGCATAGCTATAACACCTGGGAAAAAAAAAAGGAGTAGAATTATCATGTTAGACAAAGGGACCTTAGTATTATCTTCTCCAATATCCTCATTGAATAGATTAGGAAACTGAGATGAAGTGACTTGCCCAAGGTCACATAGCTATTCCCAATCAGAGTTTAAATGAGTTATTAGGAGTATCCAAGCTCAGAAATGAATGTAGTCCATTAAAGTGATTACTAGTTTTATCTATGCAATTTTAAGACCATCAGCATAATCCCTAAGCACTTGTATAAAGACACTATATCAAAACAGAAATGTGGTGATTAAATAATTTGTATGTTGCTTCTTTTCCTTTCTTGTTTGATTTGCCTCTCCAGGGTGTTATGACTATTCAAAAGATCACCACTTATAGCTAGCCCCCACATAAAACCCTTACCAAGCCTGGATCACTGGTGCTTCATGACTAACCCTGGAACATTATCTTGATTTTAATGTATTTCTCTCTGTGCATCTCCATCTCTTTACGTGCCTGTCTCTGTCTCTGTCTCTCTCTGTCACTCTCTACCTCTTCCCCTCACTAGCCTGCAAAAGCTGAAGTCCAGATTATAATTTAAATAAACAGCCTGAATTTTTTTGCCTATGCAAAAGTAATGAAAGGTCTAAGAACAGCAATGACATGTTACCAAAGTGAAAAGTACTCATGTGTGTGTGCATATCAAAACTGAATTTACTTTGTACCATTTAAGTTATTCCTAGATTATCCACATTTCAGTTTTAAACAAGTGACTACAGCTTCTATCTTGCCTTTCATTTTCTTCTTCAGTTATTCCAGTATTCCATTTCCAAATGCTGAGAATTGTTTTATTTTTTTAGACACTGAATCATTTTTTGTTCACCTTGTATTTTGCATCTCTAATCACAAGTGTTATTGATGACTATGATTTTTCCATCATAATCACTTCCAATAATACACTTCCCTATCACCACCATCAAACCTGCCTTTGTGACAAAGAAAACCAGTGTAAGTACCATTCAGAACTCATAGTCCCCTTCTCTAAACCAAGAGATAATTTTTCATTATTTGTTCTTCAGGATCAAGATTAGATAATTACATTATTCAGAGTTCCACCAGAAGTGAATTGAATGGCTCACTTGTTTATCCTCATTATATGTGCTTTTAGAATATTTTCATTTATGTTACTGCGGCCATCACATATACCATGTTCTTCAAATGCATTCAAACATATTATTTCTCAGTTCATTCAGATCTTTCTGAGTTTTTGAGAATTTATCCTATTTGACATATTAAAATATTTTTTTAAAAGTCTCCCTCTGGTTAAGAAGAAAGCTCATGATTTATATATAGGTGTGTGTGTGTATGTGAGTGTGTGTGTGTGACATCAATGAATGACTATCCACAAAATTGGTAGTTGATTACCCCAAGATCAAAAGCTATTAGCCATGTGGAAGATGTTGTGAGTGATCACACATCGAATGAGATTCTGACTGCTGGGACTCAGAGCTGAAGTGGCATGAGCTACATGCTCTGTTGAACAATTTCCCCTTTTCTTTTGCATTTTGTGAATATCATAAAATCATAAACTGGATACTGAGGTAATGATGTATGATTCCCCTTCAAGGGCCTGTCTTAAAATAGAGATGTCTTTTATCTGGTCAAGGAGGGTATTTATGGGAACCCTTTTCTTCTTTAAAAAGAAGTCCATCAGGAATAGAGGGGCCTACACTGTCTCTTTAAAACTCCCTCTCCTCTGTCACTTGGAAAGCTCAGTCAGGCGCACAAGGAACAGTGCTTTGGGGCAAACTGCAGCAAACTCACCAGCGAAGGCATGGAAGCTTTGTTCACCAGAGGGACGAAACAGTTCACTGAAGCCCCAGCTCAGATGAACTTTACATATTGCATGCTTTCCTGCTTGATTAAAAATGTACTCATGCTTAAAGGCAAATTGCCAGCAGGGTTTCTTAATAAGGCGCAAGTCCACAGATAGATTTATCGGAGGTGCTTTGTGTAACCATCTTTCAGGAAGATGACTTTGTTTGCAAAGTTACTGCAGGCTGGAACGACAATTTCTGGGCAGCTCATTGGTGGGGTTTTCTGAATCAGTTCATGTGGAAATCAGCTTGCACCTGAGCAAATATTGAAGGGTGTAGCATGGGGGAAGGAATAGCTTTCACTTTGCAACCACAAATGTTACTGTGGTTTATGCACATTTCTTAGGAAAACATTTTTTTCTCATCTGAAATTGCTTTGTATGAAATGTAGGAATGAATTTCAGTGATGTGGACCATCTCCAATGTCCTTTCACAATTCCAACCTTTAGGGCAATTAAGGAGGGTACGTGCACCTGGACAGAAACCCTGAGGGGGTGCGGGTGGGAGAGATTACACCTTCTTCAGAACAGCACAAGACTTCATTTCATAAGGAATCATTCATGCCAATAGATACCCAAATGCTCCCCAGAATTCATAAAATGCCCTGCAGAATCCCATATAAAAGCAAAGTCAGGATAAAATAATCAACCCACATCTAGAAGGAAGCAATTCAGTTATTAACAATGGTGGCTATACTGGGGAAGAGGCATCTAGCCTAGGAGTGACATAATTTATGACCCTGAAATAAACCTGAGGCTCAAGAAGCCTGATCGCATGTGTAACCTTGATGCCTCCATCCGGAGAAGGAGAGTCTGATCACATGGGAGCTGTGATAAAACTTTATTTCAACAGAGACTTGGTCTGAAAGTCCTTTAGAGGGAGCATTAACTGGGACTGTGGTCTTTGATTTACCTGTCACCTGTTGAATTTCCCAGTCCTTCTTACCCCCATTTTTCTCTCTGTTCCCTCCTCCTTTTTCTCTCTGGCTTCTTTACTGTTCTCTCTTCTCAGTAACTATTGCTCTGTCAGATTATACTTATCTGAAGAGCCTTTGTGCAATGTCAGCCTTGACTTCTTCACAGAAAGGCAAAAAGTACTTTGTAAATTTAATAATAAAACAAAAAGAAAAATAAAGGAAAGAGAGAACAGACAATAGGTAAAGGGAAAAATCTGTTGGGTTAATCATGAGATGTTAAGTTAATAATGTGAAGGAATACATGAAAGGAAATAGAGAAGATAAGACTTTTGGAACTTTGGGAATGTGACCCTGAGACTAGAAGGTATTGGAAAGGAAGGTAATGCACATGGATGAATTTATTCTTCAAGGTCTGAGATCAAAGATGTGGCGTTATATTTGGACACTGACGACATTTTCAGATACTGACTCTGAGCCAAGTGTTTGTCATATAAGGTCATTCCAAACCACTGATATTTGTTGTTGTTCATTTGTGTCCGACTTTTAGGGACCTGGGGACTACACAATGCCATTCTGATGCCATATCTTTTAGCATTTTAAGACCGTCCATGAGGTTTTCTTAGCAAAGACATGGATTTGCCATTTTCCTATTCAGTGGATGACCTTTTGTCAGAATTCTCCACTATGACCTGTTCACCTTGAGTAACCCTGGATAGTGTGACTCAGTTTCTTTGAGCTACACAAGCTCTGGTATGACAAGGCAGTGATCCAGGAGGGACTGATTTTAGGGAGTCACTTTTTATGAGTAATTTATACATCTATGGAATCTTGTCTAGGATCAAAGCTGAATGAGATGTTTAGTTTAAAAACAACCAACAGCAATCAAATCTGTTGGGTAACTCCCAGGGGGAAATATCCCATTTCCATAGTCAGTTGTTCAAAAAAGATAGGATCCCAGAAAAACTGCTTAAATCAATGGGCATGTGGAAGTAAAACCCTATTATCATGTGAATTGAGAGAAAGACATATATTATTTAACAAATGAGTAATTCACTTGATATATGCATAGATTCATTCCATTTTGGTAATTTGAAGTATTATTGGTGACTATCATTTTTTCTAATTAGATCTCCATCAAAGTCGCAAGATAATAATATCATTTATATAGTACTTTCAGGTTTAAAAAAGCAATTTACATACGCTAGCCTATTAAATCCTCACAACAACCATTTGAAAAGTATTATTGTCACCCCCATTTTGTAGATGAAGAAATTCACTTCCCCAGGGTCACAAAGCTAACTAGTAAATGTCTGAATTATAATTGGAACTCATGTCCTCTTGATTCCTAGTCTAAGCACTCTGTTCCTTGTACCACCTTAATGTCTAATTTCATAGCCTGAGAATCGGGAGGATCTTAGAGGCCATCTAATCTGACCTCCATTTACGGATAAAGGAACTGAGTCTCAGAGAGATAAAGTGATTTGCCTATATCACACAGCTAGTAAGTAGAAGAGCATAGATTTGAACCCTGGTCCTCTTACTACAAATTCATTGCTCATTTTACTAAATCACCCAGTCCTCCTTTAATGCCTCATCATAGTAAGGAAGCAGATTCCTGAAAGATGTATCAGAAGGCCCAGAGATCCAGAGTCACAGACTTTGAGAATGAACCTGTTGTTTGCCTGTTGTCTGTAGAACTGAGATAAATTTAAAGAGGCTAATTATAAGAAGAATGACCACATTAAATAGCTTACTAAGATCTGGAAGGGGGGGTATAGAAAGGAGGAAGGGAGGAAGATCTGTAATGGTGGTCTCAGACACCTACTAATGGTGTGATCTTGGACAAGTCAGTTACCCTCTGTCTGCCTAAGTTTTCTCATCTGTAAAATTAGAAACCTTAGAATACTCTAAAAAGGATAGCTATTATACCTAAGTCCACTGGACTTGTTTACAATGGACTTGGAACATGTTGATTCTACCTTCACAGCATCTCCTCTATACTCCCCCTTTTCTCCTCTGACACTGTCACCAGCCTGGTCGAGGTCTTCATCATCTGGACAATTGCATTAGCTTGTTGGCTTGTCTCAGTGTCACAAGCTCTTTTCCACTCCAGCCCATCTTCCACTCAGCTATCCAAGTAATCTTCCTAAAGGACAAGTCTGACCTTGATCAATAGATTCTAGTGACTTTCTGTTGTCTCCAGTATTATATAAAAAGTTAAGATATATAATATATATAATAATATAAAATACTAAATATAAAAATTAATGTCTGGATTTTAAAACTCTTCCTGCCTTTCCAGTCTTTGTATTACTTGCCTGAATATACTCTATGATCCATTGACTCTGACCTCCTTACTGTTTCTTAACACAGGCACTTTGTCTTCCTACTCGATGCATTTTCACATACTGTCTCTCAAACCTAGAATTCTTTTGCTTTTTACCTCTGCTTCCTCGCTTCCCTCGTATCTTAGCTGAAATTCCACCTCCTACTGGAAACCTTTCCTGCTTCTTCTTAATGCCTTAATACCTTTCCTCTGAAATCATTTCCAATTTATTCTGTATATATGTATGTACATGGCTGTTTGCATGTTATCTCCTCTGTTAGACTGAACTTCTCAAAGGCAAGGACAGTTTTTTCCATGGTTAACACAGTGCCTAGTTCATATTAGGCACTTAACAAATGCTTGTTAACGTGACTAGATAAGAATAATCTCGAACGCCTCCCTTGCACAAATCTTTGTATTGCTGAAGGCCAGGGAAGTAGAAAAGGGAAACAGTTCTAGAAAGCTTTGGGTCATTCCGCTGACCCTCCTCTATGAACAAAAGAATTGTTGTTATGTTTGCCCATCTTGTCTAGATAAGGAAGTGCTCTCCTTCCAGTAACACCAGGTGCCAAGCATCCACTGTCATACATTTGCTGAGCATTTTTAACAGAAGAAGAAACAGAACAGGAGAGAATGAAAGCAATGGGAGAAAAATAACGCTCAATTTTTTAAAAAATGAAAAGTTGTGTTGAATGCGATCAAGCAAAGAGAAGAAAGCAAACCAGGAAAGAGATAGATTGGGATGTGGGTCCAAATACACACACACAAATTAATTTAGGTGAGCAAAAAGATCATGTGGATCTGAACCAGTGCCCTCAGATCTGATAGCTTTCCTCTGTTTTAGTTTCAGTGTCTATGTCTGGCATCATTTCAGTCACTGTTAACAGAAGGGAGCATTATTAAGCAACTGCTCCTTGTTTACACTGTCATAGGTACTGTGGGGAGTACAGAAGAATTTTAAAAAAATACAGCTCCTGCCCTTGAAGGGTTTACTCATTTAAGAAACAACTTGAGAACATGAAATCAAATGTTAGCACCACATGTTCTGATGTGTGTGTGTGTGTGTGTGTGTGTGTGTGTGTGTGTGTGTGTGTGCCACAGCCAGTTATAGAAGGTAATAGTTGTTAGCACTAGAGGGGAGCTTAGAGAGCATCTGGGTCAACCCCTGAAATGAAATGCCATAGGCAGACCCACATCCCAGTCTAAGGTCACCATTTAGCAAATGACAATTAAGTTCTTACTTTGTATTTAAATTCCAATATTTAAATTTATGATACTTTTTTTTTCCTTTTCTCTATTCTGTATTTTTGTTCTGGTGTTTGAGTCTAAAATAATTTTTTTTTATTTTAAAAAAGAAAAAAATGGCATTTAAGACTCAAACTCAGTTCTTTTCAATCAGATCTAGCACTCTTTCTTTCATTTTTGTCTTTTTAAAAACAGATTACTAGTAATACCTTTTGATCTTACATTGCATAGATTTCTCCCTGTATCCCACACCTTCCACAGAACCATCCTTTACAACAATGATTAAAAAAACAGAAATAAAGAGAAATAATCCACACTGACCTCTGCAGAGGAGCAAGGGAATGTATCTTCTTAGATCTTTTCTTTGGGTCAAGTTTGTTCTTTATAATTTTACCTGACTAGGTTTTATTTGTTTTGTGGCTGTTCTTTCCATTTGTGCTGCTGCGGTAGTTGTATACATGTTTTCATAGCCCTGCTTACTTCACTTTCCATCAATTCATATAAGTTTTTTCATCCTTCTCTGTATTCATGATGCTTGTCGTTCATTATAGTGCAATAATACTCCTAGGTGCAGGTGCTCACACTTTGTCTCATAGGTTCCCGAAGTGGGTGATGCCTCCCTCTGGGGGTGCTGGAACAGTCCAGGGGGGCAATAGTAGCTTCAGAAGACACAAATTTTAAAAAAATGCTGAAGGGTTAATAAAAGTAGATTTCCAGGGTGGTGCTGAGTAATTTTTTTTTAAAGGGGGTGATAGGCCAAATAATTTTGGAAACCTCTGCTTGATGAATATTTACTTTGTTTCTAGTTCTTTTTTAACACAAAAAGGGCTTCCATAAACATTTTGGTATATACGGAGCTTTTCTTTTTGTCTTGATACGTATGTATGGCAATGGAATCCTTGGGTCAAAGAATATGGTTATTTAATGAACTATATTTGCATTTTAAATTTCTTTCTAGGATGGTTATGGTGATGAACCAATCCACAAACAATGTGTGCCTGTCTCTCCACAATCCCTCTGACATTGATTATTCTTCTTTTTCTTATCACTGTTGATAATTTGGTAGATGTGAATTGTTGTTTTGAATTTCATTCCTCTTATTTATTAATGATTTTGGAGTATTTTTTTACATATAGTAATTAATAATTTGCCTTTCTTCCTTTCAGAACTGTATGTTCATATCCTTTGACCTTTAGTACTTTTCCTAAAGCTCATTATGGGTTACGTTAGTTGGGGGCTCAAAGATGCTGATGCTTGAACTGAACTTTGAAGTTTACATATATATATATATATATATATATATGTGTATCAGGGATAAACAGGTGAGCACTCCCCCAATCCAATTCTGGTGGACCAGTTAGGTTTTGGAATGAAAGGGTTTGTCTTCTAAGATGAAAAAAAAATTAATCTCTTTATTGGCTAATAAGCTAAGAAGAGTTACCTACTTAGTCAACTGTAAAAAGAGAGAATTTCTTTAACTTCCTTCTCTCTGGAATATGAGGTACAACATTCTTTCTTTATGATTTGAGTGAATGTTTGAAAAATCATTTATCAAACATTTATGATGTGTTGAAAACTCCACAAAAGCACAAGGCATTAAATTATGAAAGTAAAATTCCTCCCCTCAAGGAGCATATTTTCTAACAGGGGAAATCAATACAAAAAGGAACAAAGCAGTCAGAGAGGAGAATTTTGATTTGACAAGTAAGAGCTATGGTGAGTGGAGATATTGGGGGTGAGAGTAGGGAGAACAACACACTTTTGCTTGTAGCAGTGTAACAAGGATTTGATTAAGATTCCACATCTTTGAAGCAGGAATGGGGAAAAGGGACGGGCAGCAGCAGCAACAGGACCAATGACTGGGGAGTAGACAAAAGAGGAATAAAGTAAGGATAGGCTGAAGCCCCCTGGTGTAATAGTCTTGGCTCTGTGACACACTCAGCAATCAAGGAGGAGGAGAGAATGGTAATTGTGGTTTTCCATGTTTCACAATCATATAGCAACATTAGGAGTTGACAAAAATATCAGTATTCATTCCAGAAAGATGTTCAAAGTTATTGAAAATGCCATATAGTTTCCCAAAAGCAGTCCAATCTGTTTTCCTTCTCTTACTGAATTCTGGGCCAGGGTAATTGCATGTGTTCACTATTTAAGATGCTTACCAATGGACTGCCTCTGTGGGCTTGCCACCTATTACGAAGAACTCCTTTGAGAGTCTGTGAATCTTATTTGGAAGGCTTAGTGTTCTTTGACTTAATTCATTAACCATAATGTTTAAAGACAAGAACAGCTGGAGACCCTCTACATCTATATGGACTTCTGCTTCTGTTTGGACATTCTCTATAACAGTGATAAATACATTTGGCAAGCACACATCTTCCTGTCTTATGTCTTGCTTAATATTAATAATCGGAACTCATGAACAAAGTTATTTCACTTATTGCATCTATAGAGGTATTTTATATGATCTTACTATACATGTGGGAGATGTCATGTTGGCAGAGAAACTTTTAAGATGGAATTTTGCTCTACCAAATGAAAAGCTTTTTATAAAAAATCACCAAATAGGCACAATGAAATCTAGGATGCTCTGTAACTTTCATTGAGTTGTAACTATAAAAAGTGATATGCTGTAGAACATTGTTTCAGAAAGCCTACCTATTCACAACTCAAATTTTTATCAAGGATGTTTTCAATGTATACATATGTAGATAATTTTTATAAAAATTGTATAGAGAATAGAAAGTAGCCATAATAGCTAACCTTCCTACTCCCTTAAAAATTCTCTCTCTCTCTCTCTCTCTCTCTCTTTTTCTCTCTCCCTCTCTCTCTCTCCTCCCCCCTCCCTTCCTCCCTCCCTCTCTCCCTCCTTCCTTCTCTGATAGTTTATAACATACCATTTCCCTCTTTTGTTTCTTGGTCCTTAGTTATATTTTCCAATGCATCTTTTGCCATCTTCTTTTATACCTACCTTTTCATTGAATTTAACTGAGAATTAAAGTATGTTTTAGCTTAATTTAGAGGTCTAATCAAGCCTCTCTTAGAATTGTTCTACCTACTCATCCTCTGTAACAGGTATTAGTACATAAGGAAGAATTATCATTGTTTATGGTAGTCATTTTTGCTTATTCTGATCATGACACCATAAGGAAGCATAATTAGTGATTCCTTAAGGACCCTCTGTCAATGTTTTATCAGGATGTGTCACTAACCCTGAGTTCTCAAAGGCTATTCCTATGGAATATAATCTCTGAAAGATTCTACCATAGTGGAAAAGGTTCCAAATACAGATAAGGCAATGGACATTGTCTGAGGACCAGACCAGTTAAGTACATGATGGTTGGAAATGCAGTTATCAATGAAACAAATGAAAATGGAAAATGGTCCTCAATACTAAAGCTTCCGTTCTGCTGTGCCCCTGGCAGAGGGGTAGAGGGACAGTAAAGGAGGTGGAGGGTGCTATGGAATTCACTGTTTTTAGACCATCTATACAAATGGATTTAAACTATTGGTACACCAAAGAGGAAATCCTTGTTGAAATACTACTGGATGTACCATATCATATTGATATTGACAATCTCATTATATATGAAATAATGTATCAGGAAATTACAGTTAATTGAGAGGAGGGTTCACACTTTATGCTTGGTGAGGCAAATAATGAATTGGGAAAAAGTAATTTTGTGGTGTGTCCAAAAGCAGCAAGAATTATCCTCTCAAAGAACACAGTGAGTTCATAAGTAAACTACTAATTAAATTTGCAGCAAGGTAAAACATGCTTCAATATAATTTATCAAGATGGAGTCTAAGAAGAAAACAAGAAACTCTGTTTTAAATTCTTTTGCTGCTTAGATCAAAATGAGAATGTTATGTTGTGTTACCAAGAGTAGTTCATTCATTCATTCATTCTTCAACAAACATTAAGAACCACTGCATTAGGTACTGGGGAAATAGTAAAATTTTAAGAAGACCCTAAACAAACATTATCCTTGCCCTATTTCCTTAAACACTTTTACATACAACAATAATAACTAACATATATATGACATGTTATAATTTACATAGTTCTGTATTCATAGTAACTTAATTAGTTAGCAAATGAAAATGTTGTTATCCTTATTTTGCTGTCAGAGAAGCTGAGCATCAGGAAAGCTGTCATTTACCCACCGTCGCACAGTGAGCCTGAATCTAAACTTCTGATTCTAGAAGTCAGTGACCTTTCTAGTACAATAAACTGCTAGTTAGATTTTTACTATTTCTTTGTGGATTTTCTGATGTAGGCTATCTGTGTCATTACAATGATTCCTTCCTTTCTTGGCTTTTTACCTCCCTCACTCCCAGCCTCTCCCTCTCCTGCTGTCTCTCATTCCTTTCGTTCTTCCCTTTCTCCCTCCCTCCCTTTCTCCCTCCTTCCTTCTTCCTTCCTTCCTTATTACCTTCCTTCCTTCCTCTCTTCCTTCCTTATTACCTTCCTTCTTTCCTTCCTTCTTTCCATCCTTCTTTCCTCCCTTCCTTCCTTCCTTCCTTCCTTCCTTCCTTCTGTCCTTCCATTCCTCACCTATGTTTACTTCTTATTGCCTCCCTCACATTCACTACTAATCCAGTCAGGCTATGCCCAGGGAATGCAAATTAATTTGTCATTAACCTGACCAAAATATAATTAGGAAGGTAAATCTACTGTGAAAAATCATACAACACATTAATTTAACTGTTGTTACTCTTAATGCATTTCAGAGCCAAATATAAATAACTTTGGGATTATTTGCTGTTTTGGATTACCCAGGCCACAGCTTTATTTCACTGATGTGGATAATCAAGAGTTGAGGGTAGAACAATTTATTTGGGATAGTATAACGCAAGTCTTGCATAACACTGGTGGAGCAAAGAGGAGAGAGCTAGTCTCCTTTATAGCTGCCCCTCATCCCTCCTTCCCTCATATTGGTTGGGGTAACAAGGTTCTCCCTAAAACACTTTTAGTCAGCACTGACCTACAGCTTTCTGGTCTCCCCTTCTATTAAAATCGTAATTTAAAAATATTAATATTTTATGGTGTTTTGAAGTTTGCAAATTGCTTTATATGTTGTTTCATTTGATTCTCTGCAAATTGTTTTCTTTTCTCTTTCTTTAAAAAACAGCATTGTTCAGGAATTGCTAAACTAAAGGAAAAAAATCTTAGAAGATCTAGACATAATAAAAGATAGCCTGAGTAAGAGCATAAATCTAAGGATACAGAGCCACTTTTGCTCTACGGCCCACCACTTCCATAGACAGCAACAAGGTTTTGATTTTCAAGCAGAGAAAGGGAGTGAAGTACGCAGGCAGAGGGAACTAGATATGGTGGCTGAGGGCATGGTTTTATGAAGAAAAGGGTGGATATAGATCAGACAAGATGGTGAGCACTACTGACAAGAGAGGTTCTGGCATCATCTAGCTTTCTCCTTGTCCATACCCCCACGACCAAAAACAACTAATGAACAATTGCTTTGCATGAGTGTATATATTATACCCAGGACATATAACTAGGTCTCCAAGAAATGTAATAAGTTTATGGAGAAAGTGAGGTCTTCCCCACAAATGAGCCCTCAGAGCTCTCTTTAAATTGGGTGAGTCCATATGCAACATATCTCTTACAGTGGCATATGGCCACTCAGAGAAGGGAGGACAGATAGAATATCAGCTGCTTTCTAAGAACCACAGAGACCTTGGCATTCAAAGTACTTCCACGTATTGCAGTTGAACTCTCCCAGGGAAAGCATGGGAATTGCCTAGTGCCAGATTCTTTGTGTTGTATAGAACTAAGATTGTTGGCAGATAATATAATCTAGGAATTAAATCATAATTACAGAATTATTGATTGTTCAAACTAAAAGGAATCTTGACAATTATCTAGCCCAGTTGTATAGATGAGGATATTGTATAGATGAGGTAACTATGGTCCAAGGAGGTTGGATAATTTTCCCAAGTTCGTCTCACCAACAAAGAGCAGAACCCAGATTCCAATGCAAATTTCTCATTTTCTCCAAGCCCAGTCTCAAGTCTTTAGGCTTGCCAAAAATGTTGAAACCTTGAACAAGGGATTTATCTGTAAAATGAGTGAGTTGATCAGGATTTATGTTTCCTTCCAATAGTATTTAAAAATTCTATAGTCATTTGGGATTTTCTAGATAGAGGTCACAAAAAGACCACAAGGGTCATTCCTTTCCTTCTTCCCTTCTTTTCCTCAGTTCACCTTGTTTGCCAAACCTTGGGTGTCTGACAAAGCTTTTGGATAGTCTGTTTGCAATAGACTTTGATTTGATCTCCCCAGGACAAAGATCACATGAGGAAAGGTTATTCTTATTAACTGAGAGACAAAGCCAGGGAAGAGCTGCTAATTTCCTCTTCCATATTTTCTTGGTCTTGGATGTACTGGAACTTATGTGACAAGTTATATTGACTCTTCTCATAACTTTTATTTCCCAAATATCCCCAGTCCCAATTCCTCCTCCAAGAACAATAGCAAAAAGATTTAGAAAAAACAGATAAGGAAATTTTTATCACTTTACTGACCCTGTATTTTGTTTCTGCTGTTGATATATATTTCAATGATATATTTTACCTTTACTCCCCTGTAAATCCTAATGTGTCTTTTTCCTAACTTCTCACAAAATGTCATTCCTTATAGTGTGAGAAATGGTTCATTTGGACCCTTACTCTATTCCAATCAATATTAATCAGTTTGATATTTTGCATAAATCATATAAGGATAATTAGATAAGATAGATTCTCATAGTAGGCCTTTATAAATGGGCCTCAAACTTTAATGTAATGTTTACTATTTGTTTACCACTTATGAAAATCACATGCACAACCAAAAGAATGATGACAAAGATATCTCCATCCTGTTTTACTCAAATTCCATGTCCAAACGCAGCATGGTTGGGATGCCCTGATTCTTTGGGAAGTCTCCCGCTTATTTGGATGTCAGTCCCTATAAAAACAAAGTCCTGGGAGCCAGAGTCATCTCAGATTGTGAGGAAGATCTGAAGTCAACTTCATTAGAGGGGTTTACAGACCCTTTAATAAAGTGCCATTGGCTCAGAACTCTGCCTAGCACTTTTTTTTTTTGCCAATTGAGCAATTATGATCCCCACAATACTAAAAAATTAAAAATGAGAAAAGAAATAGTTCAGCTAAACTAGCCAATAGTAAGACTGAGGTTAAATGCAATGATCCTTAGCCATGACCTTCCCCTCCACCTCTATGTCTGTGGGAAACAGGGCTAGACATTAGTACGGTTTTTTCATTTCATCTCATTTTGTTTTCTTTTCTCATCTCTTCTTTAAAATCAAGTTTGGTCATCATAATTTCACAGCAATCAATTTGCATTGTTTTGCTGGTGTTGTTATTGTTTTTACGACTTCCATGGTTTTAGTCATCGCCTATACTGTTTTTGCTGGTTCTTACTTCACTTTGTATCAATTTATATAGATTTAAAGCAAGAAGGGACTTTGGAAGGCATTGGATCCAACCCCTCATTTTATAGATGGGGAAAGGGATCCAGAGCAATTAGTGACTTGCCAAAGGAAACACAACTGGTAAGTATATGAGGAAGAATATGGATCTAGATCTTTCTGATTTCAAGTCCAGTACCCTACCCATTATTATGTCATGCTGCCTCTCTATCTAGTTTTATAAGTACCTATGATAGTTTGATTGACAAAATATTAAGCCTGTAAATTTAAAAAGTATCATGACTGTTGTCACGTTGGTGCAGCCCAGCCATGAACTTTAGTCAGTGTTCCAGATATTTAATTTGTTCTTAATTTCTTTAGGAAGTATTTTTTTTTAATTTCATTTGACTGATATTGAGTATGCTTTGGAAGATTGACTCCCAGACACTTTGTGGATTTCATAGTTATTTTAAGAAGGATTTCCCTTTCTGTTATGTCTCTTAGATCTTAATATTGCTATATGGAAATACTGTGTTTTATGGATTTATTTTAAAGTTTGTTTTGTTACTGAAAATATTGTCTTAATTAGTTTCTTTGTTGATTCCCCAAGATTTGCTAAGTATGAAACCATGTCATCTACTATTAGGAATATTTTTGTCTCTTTTTTGTGGGGGTCTACTCTTATGCCTTTTATTTCTTTAACTTATCTTACTGCTACTGATGGTTTTTCCATAACTATGTCAAATAAGAGAGAGGAAAGGTTGAAGAGGGATCTTTGCTTTATTCCTGTATTTATTTAGAAAGTACCTAGTGTTTTCCTGTTGCTAGCTTTTCTTTTTAGGTAATTTTCAATCATCTTTAAGGGAAAAAATTCTATATATCTATACTATCTATTCTGTACAAAGCACCACAATAATTTCTTTTAAAAATTATTTTTCCAATTACATATAAAAATAATTTTTAATGATCATTTTTTAAAATTTTGAATTCCAAATCCTCTCTCCCTCCCTCCTCTTTCCCCTCCTTGAGAAGACAAGTAATTTGACATAGGTTTTACATGTTCAGTAATATAAAATGTATTTCCATGTTAGTCATGCTGTAAAAGAAAGCAGATCAAAAAAATCTCATAAAAAATAAAGTGAAAAATAGTATGCTTCAATCTGCAGTCAGAATCCATCAGTTCTTTCTCTGGATATGGATAGCATTTTTCTGCATGAATCTTTCAGAATTGTCTTGGACATTGTATTGCTGAGGATAGTTAAGTCATTCACAGTTGATCATCTTACAATATTGCTGTTACTTTGTACAATATTCTCCTGGTTCTGCTCACTTCACTTTGTATTAGTTTACATGTGTCTTTCCAGGTTTTTCTGAGATCATCCTCATTTTCATTTCTCATAGCAAAAAAAATATTCCACCACAATCATATACCATAATTTATTCAGCCATATCCCAATAAAAGGGCAACCTCTCAATTTCCAATTCTTTGCCACCACAAAAGAGCTGCTACAAATATTTTTGTACATACAGGTACAAAAAATAGGACATATGGATCCTTTTCCTTTTTAAAAAAATCTCTTTGAGACATAGAGGTAAGTATTTCTGGGTCAAAGGGAATGGTTTTGTTAGCCTTTGAGCACAGTTCCTAATTGTTCTCCAGGTTGGTCAAATCAGTTCACAACTCCACTAACAGTGTGTTCCTGTCTCAGTTTTCCCATATCCCCTCTCACATTTGTCATTTTCCTTTTTGTGTCAGATTAGCCAATCTGATAGGTATGGAGTGGTATCTCAGAATTTTTAAAATTTTTATTTCTCTAATCAATAATGATTTACAGCATATTTTCACATGACTATATATAGCATTGATTACTTCATCTAAAAACTCCCTATTCATATTATCTATTTATCATTTGGGAAATGACTTTCATTGTTACAAATTTGAAGCACTTCTCTGTATCTTTAAGAAATGAGAACTTTATAGAGAAACTTGCTGTAAAATATTTTTCGTAATTCCTCTATACTATTTCCTTTGTCCTCCTGTTTATCTTACCTTTCACTCTGTCCATTCTCAGAAGTGTTTTGCTTTTGACCACCATACCTCCCAAATCATCCTCCTTCCTATCATCTCTTACCCTTCCTTTACCCTTCCCAGTCTACTTTCCTGTAGAGTAAGATAGATTTCTATATCCAACTGAGTGTTTTTCTTATTCATCTCTGAGCAAATTTTGATAATAATAAGGTTTGAGTACTTCCCCCATCTTCCCCTCCATTGTAAAAGCTTTACTGTGCCTCTTTTGTGCGAGATGTGTCTGTAATTGTGTACAATGTTCTGCTGATTCTGCTCCCCTCACTCAGCACCAGTTTATATAAGTCTCTCCAGGTTTTTATGAAGTCTATCTGCTCCTCATTTCTTATTGCACAATAGTATTCCATTATATTCATATACCACAACTTGTTTAGCCATTTCCCAAATGAAGGGCATCCACTTGATTTCCAATTCTTGGCCACCACAAAAAGAGCTGCTATAAGTTTTTGTTTTTGTTTTTGTTTTTGTTTTGCACATGGGTCTTCCTCCCACTTGTATGATCCCTTTGGGATACAGCCCTCCAATTTTCCCAGATAGTCTATAAAATATTGGAATTAATTATTCTTTAAATGTTTGGTAGAATTCACTTGCAAATCCATCTGGCTCTGGAGATTTTTTCCTAGGGAAAAAATTGTTTGATTTCTTTTTTCTAAGATGGGACTATTTAAGTATTTTACTTCCTCTTCTGTTAATCTGGGCAAATTATTTTTGT
>CM053580.1:440695197-440712607 GCA_028627135.1 Pseudochirops cupreus | reverse complement strand
GGGATTGGACCTATGACTTTATTGGTTCAGGGAAATATTTGGTAAAAGCAATCCTTCTACCAATGTAGATTGACATGATCTCTGCAACTTGCAGCTTTAGCAATTTCTTAACCCTGGAGTCCATGAACTTTAAAAATACGTATAGTTTGGTGACCACATTTTAATATAATTGATTTCCTTTTCAATATAATTGCCTTTCCTTTTCCTATAAATTTTACTTTGTGCATTTGAAAATATCCTGAGGACAGGGTCATAAATTGTGTCAAACTGCCAAAGGGTTCATGCCTAAAAAACTATCAAGGATTCAGTTCAATTTAATAAAGATATGTTAAGTCTCTAATCTTTGTCAGGCACTGTGCTAAGCCCTGGCCATTACAAAAAAAGGGCATAAGACAGTCTATGCCCTCAAGGAGATTACAATCCAATGTTGGGGAGGCAACACGCGAATATATATTGTAAGCAACATATAGGACAAATACAAAATAATTCAAAGAGAAAAGGTACTGGAATGAAGGGCTGCTGTGGAAGGCTTCCTGTAGAAGGTGGGATTTTAACTGGGACTTAAACCTGGGATGTTAGCAGTTGGAGTAGAGGATGGAGAGTATTCCAATGATAAGGGACAGCTGGAGAAAATATCCCTTTAAGTGGATAAAACATTTAGATGTCCTGAGATGCTCAGGGTCAAGCAGTTAGTATGCCTCAGAAATAGGATTGACCTAGGTCTTTTAGCTCCCAAGACAGCTCTGTCTCCAAAGAGCTACACTGCCTCCCAGATACACACATGGATGCATATTGTATGGATGCATGTATGAACACTCATATATTTATGTATTTGCGTGGAGAGCAAGTGAACAATTCATAGAAGCTTAAAAAGACTTAATTCTCAAAAGCAGGCTGTCAAGTTGAGGTCTCTTTTGCTTGCTGAGATATCAAGGACACTGCAGATTCCTTTAGACTGACCTCTTCCTACTTCCCCCATAAAAAAAGAAAGATATAAAAATTACATGAAAATAGAAACTCTTAAAATATATCAAAGGAGCTGGCTACTTAAAGGAATCCTGTGGTTCAATGCTTTCATACTTCAAGAATCTATGATTTTCCTCCACTGAGGTATACCTTAGTGACCAGTCTTTGTGGGCTGCAACTATAAGATTCTCAGGTTTGGGCTTTGAGATGTCAGAAGTCCAGTCCATAGGTGCCCCAGATGGATAGGATCTCCTGAGCCTTGTCCTTTGATAGCATAGACTTCAAGAGACTGGAGGAGTGTAAGCAAGATTCTAGTTGGGCCGAATTATTAAATAATGTGAATAATCTCCCACTGTTCTAATATTTTTATAAGTCTAACTTTTCATCAATTCTACTTACTTAAAGAAAGCACAAACTTCTGTGTATATTTTCATATTTTCGGTGCTATGTGTATTCCTGTGTGTGTGTATGTGTGTGTCTTTGTACTTGTGCAATACCCCTGAGTACCCTCTTGATAAAGAAACTAGGTATTTTTACATGAAAGAGTACTTGAAAATGCCTTCATAACATGAAAACATGGCTTTTACACCTGACATGAGAAAGAAAAAAATACGTGGAAAATCTCTGCATATTCTTGTAGGGAAAAACGAAGTTCAGAGAGGTATTTACTTCCTTACGGAGTCGTTAAAAAAGGAAAACATTAGAAATAGGAGAGGAGGGGGAATAAAGAACTTTCATTTTGTCTTTTTTTCTCCTCCATTCCTACTTACCTTTCGTTCATATCTTCCATCCCAGTTGTCATAGTATCTAAATTCTTATGCCGCTCTGTACACCAAGGGGCTTTCTGCTCAAAAAGGAAAGGTCAGTCCAGAAAAATATAAGGAATAAAGCAGCAGTGGCAAGTATCTCATGAATAAAAGATCAGAACCCATCCTACATTCCCATAAGAACTCAAAACACCAGTCAGGAGCTAGAGGGCTGCCACACTTTAACTGGTTACATCATGGACATGGGTACAGGAGTAATTTTTCTCCCCAGAACCTACCAGAGCTCTTTTTTCTGATCTCCACGCCTAAAAAGTATTGCCTCCTCCTCTCTACTTGCTGGTATTCCTAGTGTCTCCCAAGGTTAGACTCAGAAGCCACCTCTTTTATGCGGCCTTTTCTGAGTTGTTCCCCCAGTTATAAATGGCTTTTTCTCTAAAAACTACTTTGCATTCCTTTGTGCATTCTTCGTATTTTCTTATCAGTGGGTACCCAGTAGATTGTAACCTTTTTGGAAAATGGAGCCTGTTTTTTTCTGTTGTTGTTTGTATGTTTTTTGTATTATCAGTAGTCTTAGGAATTACCACAATGCCTTGGTGATGACTTAAAGCTACTCCTCCAAAGCTGACTTGTACTAGCAATCTAGGTCCCAAGACCACAGCTACTGCTTCTCCTCATCAGAGCTCTAGGTGAAGTGGTGGTGGTTATGGGAATAGTTTCATAGTACTAGGGCTCAGTAGACTTTACTGGTGTTCTTTACCAAGAGATTATCAGTTGATATGGAATTAGTCAGTCATCTTGCAAATGATCTCTTCTGGTTTTCTATGCAATCAGCCTAAAGGGTATTTAAGATCTATTTGTAGAAAATGCCATAGATAGAGATGATAACGTCCCCTCATCTAAAAAGGGCTGAGCATGTTTTGAAAGAGTTCTATGAGCTGGAAACATTTCTATGCAGAGTTTCGCTATAGCCCGCCCAGTGAAACCATACACCATGCTGGAATTCCATCCTGTTCAACTTGGCAATACTTCCTTCCTCAAGTAATGAGTTCAATTCATGTTTTCATTTCATTTCATTCTCAGATACAAATCAGTGTTGTCTCTGCCACAGGCAGGATTTCACCAACTGCTTGAGTGCTCACAGTGGGAGGGAATTTCAGAAGGAAAAAACACATGCCAGGTTTCTGTTCTGAAAGGGGAACTCAGTGGCACCTAGGAGTTCATGCAAAAGCCAGAATCAGTTCATCTTGGTACTGCTGAGTTGGGTATTAGAGGGAGGCTAAGGCTGCAACCTCAACACAAGATAGTCTCTTAAGAACTCACTGTATTTCTTGGCATAATTTCTCTTTATAAGAGTCGGTGCAGGGTAGTGCATAGAGGAGCTAGTTTGGAGCCAAAGGAATTCACTTCAAATCCTGCCTCTGACATGTACTAACCATGAGACTGATCTCTGTGCCTCAGCTCTCCAAGATCATAAATTCCTAATGTGTTACTCACTTGAATGGTTCCAGAAGTT
The DNA here is from genome assembly GCA_028627135.1 of Pseudochirops cupreus. Classification (NCBI taxonomy): domain Eukaryota; kingdom Metazoa; phylum Chordata; class Mammalia; order Diprotodontia; family Pseudocheiridae; genus Pseudochirops; species Pseudochirops cupreus. The sequence goes on along the minus strand of CM053580.1, from coordinate 440,709,361 downwards.
TTAGCATCTATGTTCTCTACATAGATGAAATCATAGATGTGGACAAAACAAACAAGTAAACAGGTAAACAGATCAATAAAAATTTCTCAGTGAAAGAAGTCACCATAAGCTGGCAGATGTAGAGCTGGAAGGGACCTTATAGGTCATCTGATCCAACCCCCTCATTTTACAGATGAGGAAACTGAGGCCCAAAGACTTGAAGTGACTTTGCCACAGTCATACAACTAGTTGAATGAATTCTGTGAATATTAGGTTCTTTGACTTTCGAATCTAGGGATTTCTCAATTACACCATGATGCCTTTTTTTTTAAGAATGACGTTCAAGAACATAAGTGTTTATTCTTAGGGATGTACTTAGTTGGGTAGGAACCACTAAATCAGCCGTGTGAACTTGGACATATCATTTAACTCTTATGGCCCCTAATTTCCCCATCTGTCAAATGAGGAAGTTAAACTAAGATCCTAATTTCCTCTATTTGATGTTCAGTTGTTTTCAGTCATGTCTGATTCTTCATGACCCCATTCCATTTGGGGTTTTCTTGGCAAAGATGCTGGTGTGATCTGCCATTTCCTTCTCCAATAGGAAAGCTCTATGCGAAGGATCTGATGATTCTTCTGGCATTCACTGTCAGGGGAGAGGGTGGTGGGCATATATGCATTTCAGGTGAGAATTAGTTTACAGGACACATGCTTGGAAATCAGTGACACATTTCCCAAACACAACAAGTAACCTAAATCTGGATCAATGGCCATTTAAAAATGCTTCTTGTTATGACTATCACAGCAACACAGACCATAACAATAGTACCCAGTGTGTGGAAGGTTCTCTTTCTGCCTGTGGGGATTCTGTCCTGATCTGCATTGCCTTTTAATGACTTCCTGCAGGCAAACACCTGCAGACACTGCCCTGAAGGTACTGCTGTACTCCAGAACTGTGGCATCACGTTAAGTCTTCATTAAGAGCTACAGACTCTCTTTAGCCCTTCTCCCCTCAGCAAAGTTCTCAGACTTCCAAGCTAGCATCTGAGGTTGAAGGGGAAGTGAAGGGGTAGGGTGGTTTGGGAGAGTGACAGAAGTATAGGTAAACACCAAGGTAGATACCAACATATCAGAAAGGGAGGTATTTTGTTTGTTTTTAAGAACAAGAATATAACTTCATTTCTTTGCTGTCCTAGAGTGAGTGACTTCCCTTCACTAAGAAAAAGAAAGACAGAAAAAATGATCCACTTTAGCATCTCACATACTGTTCAAGGGCTAAGCTGTTCTGATCAGGGAGTAAAAACCAAGCTAAGCTGAGTCCCCTATCCAGGAGGAGAGGAGAGTTTTGAAGCTTCAGAATTGAAAAGGTCCTGGATTATAAATTAAACTGTAGGCACACTGCCTGGCTGCTGGGGGCAAAGAACCGTCAAACTCCCTTGAGGTCAGTCAGTCAACAACATAGATAGATATAGAGACATCGCTGATAGGTATATGGATAGACAAATATCAGGGAGAGAGAGACACAGAGAGAGAGAGAGAGAAACAGAGAGAGAGAGAGGCAGAGACAGAGAGACAGAGAGAGACAGAGAGACAGAGAGAGACAGAGAGAGAGACAAAGAGAGAGGGAGACAGAGAGAGAGAGGCAGAGCATTTATTAAGTGCTTACTATATATTAGGCATTGTGCTAAGTGCTAGGGTTACAAAGAACAACAAAAATATGGTCTTTGCCCTCAAGGGGCTCATATTCTAAAGGGAAGAAAACATGTAAATAGCTGTGTATATACAAGATCTATATGGTTTAAAAGGAAGGCAATCTCAGAAGAAAGGGGTGGAGAGAAGTGTACATTCAGAAGGGTTCTGCAGTGGAATATGGTATTGGTCTGCTTCACCCTGTCTCATATTTTGTTCCTTGCTTGGCTGGCATGTTACTATATCCAGGTCACACGCCTGTCTTTAATTCTTTCCTCACATAAAGGGTTCATTTTCAATTCTTGGTTGCCCTTCACTACTGAGATGATCAGTATCTGAGTAATTCAATATACTGTTTAAAAAATCTATGATTTCATCCATGTATTTACTCCTGCTACCAGTGCAGATGCAGACCTATCCATACCTTAACAGACAGTGTCTTAAGTGGTCATTGCCATAGGAATAGATCACCTGGTAGTCAACTCCTTAATGATGAGCATAGGGACAGCTAGATGGTACAGTGGGGTAAAGATGGACCTATTGTCAGAAAGATCTGAATTCAAATTTTGCCTCCTGGCATTTAAAACATTCCATGGTCTAGCTCCATCCCTTCTTTGTTTAATTCCTCCCACATGTCTTCATGTACTCTATTCCAGACAAATTGTTTTTGCTGCTGTCTGAATGTGAGATTTTATTTCCTACCTCTATTCCTTTGCATAGGCTGTTCCCCTAGGTATGGAATTACCAGCCTCACATCTGCCTCTCAGAACTTCTAGCTTTCTTCCAGGATTACCTTCCCTATGAAGTCTTTCTCAATCGCAGCTGTTACAAGGGTCTACAAGACAGATTTTCTCTGGCCTCACTCCCTAAGAGTCAGGGGAGGCACATTTCATTTCTCCCACAGGGTTCTCCAGTTCCCTAGGGGTTTAAGAATGGTTCTCTCATTCTCTACCATTGCCTAGAGCCCTCACTGATTATATTAGGGTAGATAATAATAATAAATAATAATAATAAACAGCTAACATATAGCACTTACTACTTACAAACCAGGCGCTATGCTAAGCTCTTTACAATCATTTGATCCTTAAAACAATCCTGGGAGGTGGGTGCTATTATTACTCTCATTTTACAGATGAGTAAACTGAGGCAAATACAAATTAAGTGACTTGACTCGTCACACAACTAATAAGTGTCCGAGGCTGAATTTGAACTCAAGTCTTCCTGATTCCAAGACTAGTACTCTATTTACTATACCACCGGTTTCATTCAATCACTTAGATTATGTAAACAAAATGAAATATTTAAGTATTTAATTAATTAATTGAGAAATGTTTACTTAAAAATATAGCAAGAAAAAATATACAAACATTTCCCCCCAAACATCTGGAGTGTAAACCCCTCTATCACCATACCAGCTTGGTCTCTAAATTAGAGAGGAATGATTAAATTCCACAATTTGACAGAGTTGCTACATATCATCAGGCCCACTCCCTTTCAGACACAAGTTCATGCCTTTCCTGGGCTAGCATCCCAGGACCTGGGTTCCTCGGGGCTCACCTACTGTGTTGGCTCCAACATTTCCTAGGTTTCAAGATGCCTATGACTCAAGTGGGTTGGAGAAACTGAAATAGACCAAAATCCCCAATCCATTTCTTAAGAGCTTCACATGGCTTAAAGGTGGTACAGAGGGGGCCCTCAAACTCTTGCTCAGAGTGGAGGCCTTCACCCTGGACACATAGAAGGGAGAAAAAGTAATGAATTGTCTTTAAGTAAATATAAGCAACTAGTTTTGGCTACACAGCCAAGAATAAGAATCTATTCCCAATCCCATAGTGGGCCATTGACAGAATGTTCAAAAATGCACTTGTCTCTGAGAAGCAGGGCTCCAATGCCTCCTAAATTAATAAAGCCATTTTTGGTAGTCTCGCAGGGCATGTGTCAAATCCCTATTAAAGTACTCTCTACCTTCAGGAATTACTCTCTATTTATTTATCTCTGTACGTGTATGTCACAAATAGAAATACAAGCAACCTGAGGACAGGGCCTTTTCCCCTTTTCTATTCTTAACACAGCTTAGTGCCTTCCAATGTGTAATTACTTAATAAATGTTTGCTGTTGACATGCATTGAATTATGGAACTTAGATATCTCTTTTTTATCAGAAATATTTATGGACAAGGTTTTCTCTAACTGGTTTCCTCAGTTTTTTTTTTTAATGGATGTCCTATTTATAAGTGCAAAAACTCTTTAATTTTACATAGCTAATCAATCCCCTGTACTTTTTCCTTCTATAGAATGGGCAAATAATTTTCATATATATATATGTATATGTATATATATATATACATATATATTCATGCATGCATGCAAATTTGTATGTATCGATGTGTATATGTATGTAATGGGGGCTTTGCCCAGATCACCTAATATGGAGACACCCTGCTTCTGGGAGATGATATCCTAATTCTCCCTACCATTTAGGAGGGAATAGCCTCTTTTCCTTGGATATATAGCCGGAATAGGCTTCACCTTTAAAATTACCATCCTGGGACAGTCTCTATCTCTTTCTTATGAATTCTTTCCAGCAGCACAGTCAGAGAAGGCAAAAGTAGCATCTACTTAGAGCACCTAACTGGATGGGGGTTGGGGGTGGGGGGCAGGGAATAGGCTTCCTTCCCTTTAGATTTCATGGCTCAGAGAAACAAGCTCAGGTGTTAAATTTCTCAATTTCTAGGTGCCGGTGGTAACCCCATATGACCCAGGAGTTCAAGCCACGGCAGCCATAGAACCAGGATTCCAGGAGGAATGCCACATTCAAACAGCCCAGCAGGAAAGTCCTAAGAAATCTGGGTTCCTGGGACTGGGCCCCAGGGGGTGGGGTGGGGGCTAGGGACCTTTGAACTTACAACTCTATAGGGACTGAACTAAGCTATCAACCTAATCTCCCCTGTCCTCCCTGGAGACTGAGAGGGTGGGTATGTGTGTGGCTGGGAGAATTATGCTCACATGTAGGAGAGTGTGTTCCCATGTTTGTTATTATGCCTTTAAAGTAAATATTCCTTTGTAAAAGATAACCCGATTGTTAGTGGTTGAATGAAACTGAGGTACAGGGGACCCACCCTTATAATTAGGGGAACACCATGGGTGGGGGATGGGGCCACTGGCAGAGAGCCTAGATAGTTTCAAAGTCATTTAAGGGTACTGTAGAACTCTAGGGGAAGGGTGAAATAGAAAAATATAACACATATGGTTTCTAGGCAATGGGGTAGTCATCGTGTGCATGTTTATAGACATGTGCATACCCATGTATATATGGTACATATATAAACATAAACATAGGCATGCATATTACTGTGCTAGCCTCCATTGCTTAGAAGCCAGGTGTATTATAGTTTTATATTTAATATATACATATATGGGAACATGCATACACACATATATACATGTAACACATATTATATATGTTATATCATATACAATGAATCTATTATGAATGTCAAATATATTCTATATGTGTGTCTCACATGTTCCCTATAACATAATAGATATGTACATGCATGGGTTAATATGTGTTCATGTACATCTTTCTGCATATATATTAGATCATTCATATAATATCCCACAGTACATAGAGGGAGAAAAGACTTTGGTTTTGTGCTGAGAAAAGAACACTGTATTTGGCATCAGTGAGTCTGTGAATCCTGTCCCTGTCCCTTCTTGTGTGTCCTTGGGCAAGTTCACTATCCCATTTCCCCATTTCTACGCCTCATTTTTCCCACGTGTAAAATGAAGCAAAAGGACTAGATGGACAAAGGCCCCTTCCAGCTCTCATTCTATGATAATTGATTAGGAGGGCAATATTTGTGCATCTGCAATAAGTGAGAATCAAGGATGCACTACTGGTTTTTAAGGTGTGATTTCCACAGTAATGTTGCATATTTTCTTAAGAGTGCTTACAAGAAACAAACTGCCAGTATAATGGTTGGTAGCAGTACATTGGCTCTACCCCAACCATTATGAGTAGATTCCATTCTTCAGAGGCAAATTCTTCATTTTTAAAGGCAGTTTCATTTTTAGGCTGTTGTGTCTCTCATCTGCATCTAAAGTATAGAGTCCTAAACATGCTGAGCTTTATCAGAAGCTTTGAGCTGGTGCGACACCAGGATACCTTTCTCAGTAACCATAGCTGTTGTTCTTTCATTTGTCAGAACTAAACTAACTGTCCCCAGAACCTAGCTCTCACCCGCAGATTAGCCACGTTTGCCTTTGGGCATGAGGAAGCATGTGTCCCTGGCCTTGTCCTCCTCCCAGTAATTGGACACTACAGTCCCTTTTCCCATCTGAATCTGTGAAAAACTGTGACTTTAGAGAGCTACAGGAAGAACAAATTTAAAATTCACCATATGAAGAGAAACCGCACTAATTGCAAAGTTTCCCACTGTAACCAGTGGAAAACAGGGCCTTGCAGTTTCCCAAGATATGAAGTCAGCAATTTCAAGAAACAAGATGGGAAGAGAAGGAAGAGATAGAGCAGGCTGAGCAAGGCTGTGGGAGGAAAGGAATGGGGGAATAGGGGGGGAGGATAAAAAACTGTGCCAAGATGTCAGTTGAAAAGGAGAGTGACACTCTTACAGAGCTAGAGGAGGTCAATAAATCACCACCCTTATCTTGCAAACAGAGCCTGTGACTTCAAAAATTAGCTCATTTATTCTGCACAATTAAATTTATTGAAGTGTGACAGAAAAGTTTAGCAGGCAGCAGAGCAGAAAGGCAGCAACAGCAGAGGCAAGCATCTGAGTGAATGACACAATTAGTTGATTTTCATTTTATTTATCAATATAATTATTGAATTGTATTTATCCTATTTCACAGATTTCTACAATTATTACTGCCCAAGCCTCTAGGGAAAGAATTAGTTCAAATTTTTAGTCTAAGTTAATGTGATTATGGAGCGTCTAAGAAAAGGGAAGTCCTTTAAAGTGCTACGTAATCTTGTATTCAATGTCACCCCATCGTCAGGGTCTGAAATCCAGTCTCTTTTCATCTGAATGGAGTAAATTGAATATGAATTGTGAATGTGATGAATTCCCCAGGTGGGGATGGAACTGGTGCTGGCCAGTTACCTTTATGTGCCAGGGATTTGTCTTGCCTTTTAAAATTAGAGATTAAAAAAAATTCAATAGGTTTTTGTAAATTATTTAAAAAATGAAGCCCTCTCCAGAAACATTTGCTGACATCAGTTAGATCTGGGGGTGGGGTGGGGAAAGGAAAGCTGGTCATTGGGTTTGATTTTGCTACTTGAAAAAAAGAAACATTTCCTATTTAGCCTTTGGCTTTGTACCACATTTCTTTGTAAATGTAATAAGAAATAAAGTAGAGAAAAAAAGGAAAGAAGGATGAGATGGAGATGCAAGAACATTTTCTTGGTACCTATCTTATCCCAAATGGAGCAACAATGGGTGAATACAACTGGCCTGCTTCAGACTTCTCCCAGTGCATTGAGAGGTCTTTGGGAATGGAAGAGATTGATCCCTGTAAATGCTAGAAAATAGTCCAGGTAGTCAGAACCTTTTTTGATTCTCCCACACCCCCCATACTCCCCTTTTTAAAAAGAGGTCATTGGTAGTCTTTTTTAAAAATAATATTATTATTTTGGTGGTAATTGGGGTCAAGCGACTTGCCCAAGGTCACACAGCTAGTGTCTGTGGTCACATTTGAACTCAGATCCTCCTCATTCCTGGGCCAGTGCTCTATCAACTGCAACACCCATCTGTCTTTTCTTTTTCTTTTTTGCCCTTGTTTACCATGTGCACAACCTGACAGCTTTCCAGGTCCAGCTCTGGTAGGCCTTTCTCACGAAGCCTTCCTTCCCTGAGCCTGAGAGTCAGAAGTGATCTCTTCCTCACTAAAATCCTTACAAGCATTGTGCGGCTCTCTCAAGCATTTTGTACACCCTGCTTTGTATACTTCTAATTTGTGTACCCCGCCCAGACGGTAAGCTCCTTGGGAGCAGAAGTAATCTTTTTCTAGGTTGCCTCCGCTCAGATTGTTTGCCTGTAATAGATGCTCGGCAAATGTCTTTTAAATAAACAAAAGATTTTAACACATAAAGTTGCTGAGTATGAAAAAGACAGTGGAGTATAGTATCTCTACTCCAGACTGTTGGACAAGAAGGTCCTTGTCTTGGGTTCGAGCATGAACTCTGTCACTAACTCATTTTTTGATCATGGTCCTATCACTTAACCTTCTTCTCCCAGATCCTGCCTTGAAGGAGGGTGCCCAGGTCAGCTTTCTCTTCATTGCCCACCCAGCTGTATTCCTCTGGAGTACATCATGCCCAGGTACACTCCGATTCTCTTTCGGCTTTCTGGTATGTATCGATTTCTTCATTAGATTGCAAGCTACTCGAGGGAAGGATTCTTTTTTACATGCCCAGAACTCAGCACAGTGGCTGATACATAGTAATTACTTAATAAACAAAACCAAAGAAATGGTAAATAATGTTTATTCACTGCTTGTTAACTGACTGACTGTTGACTTTCATTCCCTCATCTATAAAATGAGGTGGGTGCCCTCACTGATCTCCACTTTTAAAATTCTATTAAAAATTCATGGGCTTTAAATGAGGAAACTCCCTGAAACAGAGTCAGAAAGCTGCTCAAGGTGACTTGAAGGGATCACTGTAGAGTTTTCTACAATGTGGTCATTCATGTGATTTATTTTGCAATTAAAAGATAGCACTGAAAATATTTGTTCTTTTGTATGTGAAGAGGGGGTTACTGAACAATGCTATCAGATTATCTTCTAAGCTTCTAAGTCATGATTTCATAAATATGTCCTTTATCCTTTGTTAAACACAAAGGCTCACCCCCGCACACACCACACACACTCACTCCTTGCAATGTAGAAACTGCATATGTAATATTTTTTACCTGTACTTTATGCTACTGATTTGTAGAATATGTGCCTGAATTCTTTCCCCCATTTATCATAATGAGTTTACAATGGTCCAGCCCCACTTTTTCCTTTGTACATCTCATGACCAATAGGTGACTGACCAGTCCTAAAGTCAGCATCAGAAAAGGACAGAATGCTAGAGTCGGGGAGATCTCCAAGGCCATCTAATTTAACTCATTACTGAATAGGAATTCCCATGCTACAATGTCCCCTGCAAGGAATCATTCGTCAACCTCCACTTGAGATGTGGCCTGTGGCCACTGAACTCAGGGATGCTATCTGGCTAATGGAACCGAGTTGGTGAAAATTAGGACTGGGCTCTACCAACTATATTATTTCTTCATGACTTAGTAAGCAAATCCCAGGTTCTTACACAGAGATTTTAGGGGTGACTGGAGACTTTATTCCTTTTGTTTACCTGTCAGGCAATCAAGAAACATTTATTTAACTCCTACCACATGTAAAAACTGAGAATATAAAAAAAGACAAAAGACAGTCCCTTGCTCTCAAGGAGCCCACAGTCCAATGGTGGAAGTAGGTAGCAGACAATAATGTACAAACAAGTTATATACAGGATAAACTGGAGATAATCAAGAGAGGGAAGATGCTAGAATTCAGAGGGATTGGTAAAGGTTTAGAAGGTGAGATTTTAGCTGGAAGGAAGGCAGGGAAGCAGGGAAGCAGAGATGAGGAGAGAGAGTACTCCAGGTATGGGGGCAGTCAGTGAAAAAGTCTACATTTGGAAGATACTGTGTCTTGTTCAAGGAACAGCAAGCCAGTGTTACTGGACTCCAGGGTACTGGGTGGTTCTGGATTGCAGATACTGGAGGGCTGAGATAGAATGGACCTGGGGGACAGGGGGTGGAAGAGGGAACTTTGAATATGAAGGACTTTGGAGGCCAAACCATTACTCAAAACTTCTTCCTTCCTTCCCTTAACTTTAACAGGGTTTTTTTGTTTGTTTGTTTTTGTTTTACCTTTTAGGGCAAAGGAAGGAAGACTACACCACAGCAAGGGAAATAATTTCAAAACCTAATATTTACTAACTCACTGATTCTGAACCTCAGTGTTCTCACCTGTAAAATTGAAATAATAATAATAATAGTAATTCACAGAGTTATGTAAGGATCAATTAAGATGACGCATTTCACGCTGTAAACTTCAAGGTGCTATATAAATGTACAATAAGTATTTTTATCCTTAAAAATACATTCCCCAAGTGAAACTGACAGCTTGAAAAAACATTTCCATTCAAACCAAAAAAGCTTAGATTGGCATGAACCATGTAGCTTCTGAGTTGATTATCCCAGAACCCTCAATTCCCTTAGAAGCTGTCATTACATTTTCTCACAAACGGTCTTAGGGTTTATGCTGGCTTCCACATGTGCATAAGGCAAGTACAAAACTTTCATTCTGTAAATCAGAAAATGGGCTCAGTGGACTTAAACAGCAATGCTTCCCAGTTTCTGGAAATCCTCAGTGTACACTCCTGTGGCAGATACCAAGGACACATAATACTTGGTTTCCTTTCTCTTTCAACAAAAATTATCTATAGCTATATGTAGCTTTACATATCTATCTATCTGTCTATCTACATATACTTACACACATAAAGGACACAGAGGATAGAATGTGAGTTTTGGAGTTAGAAAGACCTGAATTCAAATCCAGCCTCAGACACTTATTAGCTGTGTGACCCCAGGAAAGTCACTGAGCTCTGTTTGCCTTGCTTTCCTCATCTGTAAATGAGTTGGAGAAGGACATGACAAACCACTCTACTATATTTGCCAAGAAAACCCCAAAAGGGGTCACAAAGAGACAGGACTGAAACAATTAAATAAACATGTGTATACATGCATACTTCACACACACACACACAAACACACACGCATACATTACTGGGATGTTTATTGACTAACAAATAAGCAAAAGCCATGACAATAGCCATTCAACCCAGGAATTTGATACTCAATAAGACATGAGAAGGGGGCAGGTAGGTGGTATAGTGGATGGAGCACTGGCTCTGGAGTCAGCAGGACATGAGTTCAAATCCAGCATCAGACACTTACTAGCTGTGGGACCCGGAGCAAGTTACTTAACCCTGATTGCCTCCAATAAAACAAAAAATAAGACATGAGGAGGTAGGATAGAATCCAATACTAATGAGCTGGGTAACCAGAAAATCATAGCCTGTTAGCTACATCTCCTAAGTTTTAATGTGAATAAGAATAAGTGAAGTGCGCATTAGATCAAGACAATTGCAATTATACAAACTTTTTCTGTGTACATACCATTTTTTTTTCATTCACTCTCTGCCGGAGATATGGTAGAAAGATGAGGAGGGAGAGCACATGGGCACTTGGAGGAGTCCTTCGAGTTATTATGGAGCCACTGGGCACCAATTGAGAATGCATATTAAGTGATTTATTGGAGATTGGCTGCTAATTAGTGGCACAGCTGAGACTGGAACCTAGGTATCCTAATTCCTGCTACAGTGTTGTTTTTCTTACTACAATGTGAAAAAATAGAACATAGGATAGACTATTGTCAGGATATCAGCATCTTGGTCCTGATTATATCAATGACAAGTTATGTGAGTCATTTTCCCTCCTCTGAACTTCAGTTACATCATTTGTTAAATGAAGGAGCTGATTTTTGAGCCCCCCCTGGCTAGCTCTAAAATGATTTGATTTTATTATTTGTGTAAAGTTGGTGACTTCTCATTAGATGGCAGAATATAATTTTAGAGTAAAATTTGGCATTAGAAGACTTTTATAAGGTGGTTTCACCTGAAAAAAACAGTAGTATAAGATCTCCACATACCGTGTATATAAACAAGTGATGTTATACTATTGTCGATTTCTAGGATAAACGAGAATGTGTGAAATGCCTTGAACACAATGGGTGGAAAGTTGAAATAATACTGAAGATCTTACAGCTATTGATAATGAGCTATAATAATCAGCTACATACCAAACTGTCTCACCATGCCAAACCTCCATTTCTGTGCCTGGAGAACTGTATGGATTCTTTTTTTCCCCCCTTTTATAGACTATTTTAGAAAAGAACTTGTTTTCTCCTTATGTGGAAAAACATTTCTGGGTATATACAATCTTCCTGAGATTCATTTCCAATCTTGTTTCCCTGGCCAACTATAATGTCAAACCATAAATGGCTACAATACTCGTCTAGCTAAAATTAGCTTTGTTTCACTATTGTCAGGGTGATGTTGAGCTGGGTGTAGCGCAGCTAAGAGAGAATGTGACGGATACTTGACCATTGGGTCATTGCTCTCCTGAGTTAAATGCTTAGCCTACCCAGAAGCTAGTGGGGGGAAAGGACATCAAATATTCCCTATTACAATCCCCATAGTTAACTGCTACTACTTGGTTGTTATGATCAAATTCTTTTATCTCAGTACTCATTCTCCTTGACCTCTCTGCAGCTGTTGAAGCTGTTGATCCTCTTTTCCTATGGAGTTTCTTCTTAGACTTCCTTGGTGCTTTAGTTCCCTCGTGTTTTTCCTATTTCTTTGATCACTTCTTTTGTTATCTCTTTTAATGGCTACAATTCTTCCTTCTACCTTAGAATATCCTCTCTAAAACTCTGGAATTACATCCTCTACCAAATTTGTAACTACCATTAATGGGTCAGGGAAGAGATTGTTTTTTAAGGTGGGGAAAAGGATGTGTAACTGATTCCTTTCTTCCCAGTCAGTAACTAAGGATTTTTAGGCAGCTACAGCATAGTGAAAAGGCTATTGGTTTTGGAAAGGTATGATCTAGAAATTGACCCTTTTAGCTCTAAATCTATGATGCTATGAACAGAACATTATATGGGCTGCAGAAACATAGAATTTACTTTTTCTCAGGAAAGAAAAATATCTTCAATTAGATCATAAAACAAACATGAATTTACATGGAAATTTCTAACTTAAGACATGCAAATCCATCAAAAATAATTTCTATGTAGTGAGGATATAATTCTTAACAACAATCCTAAAAAAGATACAAAACACAGAGGAATTTTGGCAAAAAGGATAAAATTAGAAAACGTCTCCTGGACTCTATAAGATTTATGATAATGTAGGACCATATAGGTTTCATAGTTCCAAACCCAGGAGCAAGGGAGAAATGGGGAAAAGAGAAAAAGAAAGAATTACTGTGTGTGCATTCATGGCCAACAAAAACAAACACAGAGACAGAGACATACATACATAGGCAAAGACAGAGACACACACACTTAGAGAGAGAGAGAGAGAGAGAGAGAGAGAGAGAGAGAGAGTAATCATAAACGAGCATTTATTAAGTATCTGTTATGTATACTGAACCATTCTAAGTTCCAGAAATACAAAGAAAGGCAAAAACAGTCTCTGACCTCAAGGATCTCACAATGTAATGGGAGAGACAACATACAAACTACAAGTAATAAATATACAAGAGAAGTTGGAAATAATTTCAGAGGGAAGGTACTACCTTTTAAGGAGGACTGGAAAAGACTTCCTGAAGAAGGATGGATTTTAGCTTTAACTTGAAGGAAGTCCCAGAAGGCCAGAAAGGTGGATATGAAGAGGAAGAGAATTCCAGACATGGGTGACAACCCATGAAAATGTAGAGTCAAAGAAAAGTGTGTCTTGTTAAAGGAATAGCAATAAGGCCCGTGTCACTAAATTAAAGAGTACTTTGAGGGGAGTAAGGTATAACAAGGCTGGTGAGGTAGCAAGGGGGTCAAGTTATGAGGGCATAAAGCCAGACGATTTTATATTTGATGCATGATAATGAAATGAATTTTGTATATTAACCTTGTTTCTTAGATCAGAATGGAGGAAGCCACTTCACTTAACTGGAAGACTTGTGGAAGAAGAAAAAGAGAAGTTGGAGAAGGAAGAGGAGAAGCATAAAGAGAAAAAGAAGAGGAGAAATTAGTTTTGAGAATATTTTTTCATATTGACAATGGAATGGAGTAAATAATCTAGCACTTCTTATCCAACTCTATCTACTTTCTCCAAATAATTTCAGATGCCATCTTTTTGCTGAGCAGTATTAATTTTGTGTGTGTAATGTGAGATCTACTCATGTTTATAGCTCTGAATACTTCAGAGAAATTTCCATGATGCCAGGCCAACTATATCTGCCTTCTGTGTATGACAAAATTTGTTATATACCCTCCTTTGTAGCACTGACAGAATTTGTACCTATCTATCTATTTACACACATATCTACACACATATATACATATATATGTATATGCATATGTATATATGTATGGCTATATAGACAGAATAAAACAAAAAACTGAAGTCACTGAAAAATCTCTAGGGTCTGCGGTGCTATCACTCTCTGTTTGGATGTCACCCTAATGTCTGGTGCCATGTTTTCTTCAGCTCATTTGTGATAAAAATATCAGATAAAAGTCATTCCTTCCAATGAACAATGACTCTGTTGCTATAACTACTTTCTGTTAGGTCTGTAGTATTGGTTCTTCATGTTCTTGGTTTAGATGTTCAGTTATCCACAGAGAGCTCAGAGTGAGAAGGATAG
>CM053580.1:440655197-440690197 GCA_028627135.1 Pseudochirops cupreus | reverse complement strand
TAATAGAATTCCAGATAACATTTTTTTCTTGTATGCTCAAGGCATTTCTGAGTTAGAACATTATTTCCTAATCAGAAAAATGAATGCCTACCGCTACAGCTCTGTGTCCTCTTAAACAAAGACTCAGAAAATAGAAATGGAGAACTATTTGGAACCTAAAGTAAAAGTCCAAAAGGAACCACATCATTGGTGGATTATTTTAAATAGGAAATAAGAAAGTGGAATGACTCCAGTGGGCATCTAGAAGCAAAGACAAGACTTTTGGAACTGAAAGAGACATAAGAGATCATCCAGTATGACTCCCTCATATTATGGATGAAGAAATAAACAGTGCCTAGAGAGAAGTAATTTCCCAAATTCACAAAACTAGTAAGTGGAGTATTTTCCTATTCCATCCTGGGATTTCCTAGTCTTCTATAAGATTCAGATCAAGCACCACTGTGAACAGGAGGCCTTTCCTGATTCCTCCCAGCTCTCTGGTCAAATCACTTAGTACTATTTTGTATATACTTACATATTGTCATATTTCTTCCTCTGATATACTTATATATATTTTCCTATTACATATACACATGTGTGTATACTCAGATATACATATATACAATACATATTTGCATATGTACATACACACCTGTACAGATATATAAGTATATGCACATACACATATATACACATATAAAAGTATGCACATCTATTCACATATATACACACATATACATGCATACACAAACATATAAATATACACACAAATTCCTTGAAGGCAGGGGCTGTCAGTGTTTTGAACACTTTATAAATGCCTGTGACTGAAGAGAACTCAGGTCTCTTCTTTCCCAGTTCAGTGCTCTTTCCACATATTTAATCCTAAAATTTACATGAACAAAGCCAAGGTGGCACACCTCTTCTTACCTGATGGCAAGAATAAGAATTAATCAGAGAAGCATCAGTGAGGGGAATGGATATCTCACACATCTGAAACACTGTTAGTCCTAACTTGGGCTTCTCAGATGCCTTTGAGGTTCAGCTCACTCTCTTTGGAAGACCATTGGTACCACCTCTCCCCCTTCCCTGTTCTCTGAGAAGCCTTCTCCTTGAGTTCACTTTCCACTGACAACGTAAGATCTTGTATATACGTAGTCATTTGAATGTGGCCTCCCCTACTAGAATTTTACATCCTTTTGCCTTTTTTGTATCCCTGGCACTCAGCATAGTGTCTGGTAAATAATAGGAGCTTAATTAATGCTTGTTGACTGACTGGCTTCATCCCCTCACCTCAGGAAAGCTATACTAAAACCATCCCAAACAAATGGGTGGCTACTAATTTTTTTAAAAGTATATACAGAAAATAAGATTAACCAAGCTCTTGCTTGAGAGGTTCACAACTCTTAAGGGATTCTGGAAATCCTTTCTTATATTTTACATAAATATCTCCTTCCTATTGACACAATTTGCATTATGCTGATATCAGTTAAAATAAAGAACATGATATCATTCTTTCATAGCATAATTATTAAAAATTAATTTCTACTTTATCTTGGTAAATGGTGTAAAATGTTGACCTATGCCAAAGCAGCATGACAGAAATTGGGCATAGATCAATACTTTATACCATTTACTAAGCTAAGGTCAAAATGGACTCATGATCTAGATATAGTGATACTACAAGAAAATTTGAAGGACATGGAACATATTAATTTCTATAGCACTTTAAGATTTACAAAGCTTTTTCCTCACAACAACTCTGTGAGGTAGATAGAATAAATATTATTATCCCTATTTTACATATAAGAAAACTGAGACTTAAGGGACAGAAGTGACTTGCTAATTACACAGCTAGGAAATAATAAAGCCACTTTTCACACCAGGCCTGGTGTTCTTTACTCACAACTATACTGCTTTTAAAAATAATGGAAGATAACTTTTAGATTACAGATCAGGGTTTTTGTTTTTCCTTTTTGGGTGAAATATCCTAAATTCCTTAAATGTTTTTCATTATTTTGTATTGCATTGTAGTAACATTTAGCAGCAAGTATTGTCACTGTCATCAATTGTTATGAAATGCCTTCTCCACATAAAAATAGTCTCTGTCTCTGTCTCTGTCTCTTGCTTTCTTAAGGTAGACGTTCTCAACATGCAGGGAAAACATATTCTTGGGTGCCATAGGAATAAACCTATTTAGTGGAGATGAGCTAAATAAGACCTTATTGTTATGTATAGGTAATCTTTCATTCCCTCTTTCCTCCCCACCTCCTTGACTTTGTTATCTTTTCATATAAAGAACTGAAGCTACTGGTTGATCTGGAGATCACACAGGGATTTAGACTATCTCACTTTGAGGGAGGCATTTCCATGGGGAAAATAGAATTTAAATTGTAAGAAGAGCTTTTAGAAAAGTGTGCTTGGTCATGAAGCCCTTGTAGGAAGAAGTGGACTTATACAAAAACATGAGAGATTTCGGTTGCACATGAGGAAGGACTTTTACTGTCAGAATGATAAAATACTGAGCTAGACCACCAAGAGGGAGGTTGTGCAGTGTTTGTCCCTGGAGTTCTTCAAGAAGAGAATAGATTACCTGCTCCCCTGCCTGGTTTAGAGATGTACCTGCCTCTAGGCAGGGGCTGGACCAGATGCTCTTTATGAACGATGATTCTGTAGGTATAAATTGTTCAGAACAATGGAACATTTAACAAATTTACATGTCAGCTGTGCTCAAGGACCAAGATCATTTTTCTATCATTCACATGTCAGATTATGTACCAGTAAAGCAAAGATGGCCTCCACTCATTGACCTGGGTTTAAAACACAGGGCCATAATCAAATATGGCCAAATAGATGACATACGTGATAGAGTACAGGGCCCCAACTCAGGAAGACATCTTCCTGAGTTCAATTCTGCCCTCAGACACTAACCAGCTCTGTGACCCTGGGCAAGTCACTTTGAGGCAAATCCTCTTTGCCTCAGTTTCCTCATCTGTAAAATGAGCTGGAGAAGGAAATGGCAAACCACTCCAGTGTATTCACCAAGAAAATTTTAAAATGAGGTCACAAAGAGTTGGACACAACTGAAAAATGACTGAACAAAACGCAAATATTTGGGAAAAAATGTCCCCTCACACCAAAAAGTACACCTCCTGTATCTCCCACCCTCTGCCTCTTCTCCTTTATTGCCACATTTAGACCAAAAATATAGATTATCTGATCTGGAAATGCACAGGGCCTAGAGATTTAAAGGTTTAAGGAAAAGAGGCTAACTAGTTAAAATATTAACTTGGTGGTCTATCTGCAAGTGATAATAAAAGCTCTCATAGAATAGAACAATATAGGGGGCGGCTAGATGGCTCAGTAAATAGAGCACTGGCCCTGGAGTCAGGAGGACCTGAGTTCAAATCCAACCTCAGACACTTAACACTTACTAGCTGTGTGACTTTGGGCAAGTCATTTAACCCCAATTGCCCTGCCCTCACCACTCCAAAAAGCAAAAAAAAAAAAAAAAAAAGAATAGAACAATATAGCCAGGCCCTTTCTTCACAATAACCCTGGATGACAGGAAGCAGAAGTATTGTCATCATAATCGTTTTATAAGACAGGAAGCAAAGGCTCACAAAGCTAAGGTGGCTTGTCCAGGGTCACACAGCTAGTGCAGATCAGAACTGAGCCACCTCCTCAAATCTTACTCAGAGACCCACAGTGCCTGTTCCACTAGGTTGCAAAGTCTGTTTTCAAAGTAAGTAAGTTCTCTAAGTACCTAATTTATAAATTGTAAGCATACTCCATGAAAAAAAAACTGTACTAATTTTGAGGATATGTAGGTAAACACAAAAATAGACTCTGCTTCCAAACATCACTGAAAAAGATCTAGAGTTGGAAGGAAACCAGAGGCCATCTTGTCCAATTATCTCATTTGACAGATGAGAAAACTGAAGACCAAGGATGTTAAATCATTTGTCCAAGGTCACAGAGATAGAATAAGAATTTATATGTGGGTTACAGAGAGAAGACATGTACATGTGAAAAGAAATGAAAACTATTTAAGCATATGTTCATCCTTCATTTTGAAAAGTGCCAATGACATCACTGGGTGACGGTTTGACTCATGTGAATTGGATATAAGTGAGGCAGAGTTACACAAAGTCAATAGCCACACTCTGTCTTCCAAAGTCATCAAAGTACAATGCCAAGACAAAAAGTCAGGAGAGTTGGTGATGTCTTGGGATGCAGTGAATGACCTTGACATCTTTGATACCCACTTTACTGCCTTCACACTCATTAGAACAAATCGTTCTCATGCGCCAATGCTACCAGGAAAGTCTTCACATGATTGGGGTAGACACCCTACCTAGCATCAACAGATTTGAGTCCTGTTGGTTACCTTCAACCTGGTTTAGCCCATTTGCCAAGATGGTTTTTATCAGGGTGTAGCCAATGGGCATGCTACAGTTTCTTGGAGCCAGAGGTTAAAGTTTGGTGAAGATGGACACCAAAGATGGAAAGCAGCCTTGAAAAGAGCTGTGCAAGCCCTCACACCAGAGGAGCTAGTCTTCCCTGAACACACATACATATATAATTTAAGACTATATATAACGTGTCATGAGTAATAGAGATAGTAAAAATTCAGAGAAGGAAGGTGATTTTTTAAAAGGGTTGATCTGGGAAGGGTTTGTGAAAGAGCTAGGACTTATTGGATAACAACAGCAGCAACAACAAACATTTAGATAACATTTACTATGTGTCAGACACTGTGCTAAGGGTTTTACAATTATTATCTCATTGGAACCTCACAACAACCGGTTGTAGGTGCTACCTGGGAGGTAGGTGCTACCATTATCTCCATTTTACAGATGAGGAAACTAAAGCAAACAAGGGTTAAGTGATTTACCCAGGGTCATACATTTGGTCTCCCTGACCCTAGGTTCAGTGCTCGATCCACTTCACTACCTAGGATGAATATGAACTCCATTTAGGAATTATTTGACTCAGTGAAAAATACTCACACCAAGGGTAATAGAAAGGTAAACAACAAACAGTAAGTTTAGCAAATCACTCAAGATTAAAAATCTTCAACCATCACTAATTTGAAAAGAAAAGTAAGATTCATCCTCCTCATTCCTCCAACCTGAGAGATGATGGAAAACTTTTGGTCAATCTCCAGTGTCAATGACTATACAGATTAACTAGTATTGGTACTGAGGATAGAACTATAGTGATATGTGAATTAATTGGGATAAAGTTAAATTAATTAAATTTCTATAATAAATCTTACAACCCTTTGCATTTAAAATTAATATGCAATATGTCCTTCTTTAATAGCAATCACTTGTTTTACACAATTTAGCATGGAATTTACAAGATTTTGACACATAACCTTTATTCATCACAAAATCACACATCACATTGGATTTTTAAGTATATCTTTGATGAACAATCCATTTTCCCCCCAACTCTAGCCTCAATTATGACCCATCATTTTTCAATGAGATTTACATCAGTCAAGTTTACAGGCTAATGAAGCATGTTCATCTCCATTTCTTGTATATATTTCTTAACCTTTCATGAAAAATGGAATGGTTCAAATTTGGTTGCGGTATTCCATCTCAATTTGACAATTTCTATAATTCTGGCGTTATTCTACTTCTGAGTATATCAATATATTTATCAGAGTTCATCATTACCTCAGTGTAGACAATAAAATACAAAAACATGCCCAAAACATTTTGGTAGAATGGATGTTTTACAGCCTTATGAAGATGCCTACATCTTCAGGTTCACCTATCAGATTTCTTTTGACAACAGTTTTGGTATAACCATGAATGAAAAAAGTTAGTTTCAACAGCAAAAAATACCTTTTTTACAGGCATCAGTATTTCAATCTTTGTATTGTCTTGTACACAAGAATTCCCACCCCTAACTCCTTCATTCTAAGAGTTAGCTGCTGATTATTTTTAAAGCTTGGTCTTGTCACTGTTCTTTGAATTTCAAAAAGTCTACGCTTCAAAGAGGAATCAGTAAGTCCTCAACTTGCTAGGTTTTTCTGGAGGTTTGGTTTTCTGAGGACTAATTAGGCTATTTTGCAGCAAAAATATAACAGATATTCTTGGAATTGATTTTACTTTTGAGCGCACCTTTCTTTGTACTTTGGTGTGACTGATTATGTTTCGTTTCCAGCTTGAATGATACTGAAACACTAGATTTCCCTATATCAACAGATGCTGTGGTATTTCTAATAGTCATTGAAATGTGCTCTTGAAGAGTTGTAACTTTTTCATGCTTCCTTGGAGTAATATCCATTCTTAAAAACTACAGAAATAGCAACACAACAAAAAAGAACAATGAAACTCATACATATGATATTAAATCCATCACTTGACTGACAGAGAACTAAGTCAATCTGGAGAAACCAGTTTATTCCTGTCTTACCTAGTCAAGGTCAGACATTCTATAGTATCTGCATGTCAGTAAAAGTATATGTATATATATATATATTCATTGCTGTCACAAAATGAAAGGATACCAATTACTCTACAAACTCCGGTAGAACTGCTTCATGAATGTGAGAGGTAGTCAGTTTCGGGGTTAACATAAAAACATTCTACTAGAAAAAACAGGTTTTTCATTAAATTGAGAGGTCTTAGTCAAGGAAATTATTTCTATCAGGGGTAAGCCATTTTTTTCCGAGATGCTAAAGTAGATATTCCTACAATGTGTTATAAATTCAATCCAATTTGATTCCACTAATATTTCTTAAGCATCTACTATGGACTAAGTGTTGGGAACATCAATAAGATCACCTTAAGGTCTTTTCCAACTGTGATTCTCTAATGCCAAGTCTTTATTGAAGGCATCACACCTGCTCTATTCTCCACAATTTACTAGATTGTTTGGGGGCACAAAAGAAATGTAAGACACAGTTCCTTGCCCACGAGGAGTTTACAATCTAACGGCATAAGAAACCATTAACCAAAGATGAAGGAAAGGTTTAAACAAAGCAATTGTTAAAACCAAGGATTGCTCAAAACACTGAATTATAAATTCAGTGACAAGTTGCCCTATTCTTGCTATGTATAAAGAAGTTCAATCAGAAAGTACAGCTTCCCTTCAAGTACAAGGTGTCCTCCCCTACCTCCACGTACATACTGTAACCACTTAGAACTCTGTCACTGAGGACATGGACTTCCAGTTTTCTCTGCTTATCTGGCTCAGTAAACAGATTATGCTGGACAGGAAGGACTGAAGGGAAGATTACATGGGAGACAAAGTAACCAGTCTCTGCCTTTAGATCTCTAAAGGGCTTGAGGCTAAAAGGAGGAGATAATACTGCCCACACACTTTCCATAAGTTTGAAAGACTGAGTCATTCTTCGTCTTGCATTGGAATGTCAAGAGCTCTCAGTTGCTGAGTGATGATGGCAATAAAGACTAAACATGGTTCATGTCCCTGAATGACCTGAATTTTACCTGAGAAGTGAAAAGGATCCCAAATTCATAATATGAGGTTGTTTTGCATGAGTATGATGTTCTCATCAATGAACACTTTATTTTCACTTGCCAAGATATGAACAAATGATCTCCTGCCAGCCTCTCAAGGACATTTTGGGTCTCTATTGTCAGGTGAGAAATATCAGGTACTATTAAACAAAACAAAACAAAACACATGGAGTGGTGGACGAATTTTATTCACTAAAAATTAAATGGGGCATAAAGAGAAGAAATTTATAATAGTACTGATTGGGACGAAAAACCCCATCCAAAAATGTGATTAGAAATTCAGAGATGTCTTAGGATAAAAAACAGGAATTTATTCTCTTCTCCAGGAGAAGAGGGTGGTCTTCCCTATGACTGATCATAAGGAAGGGGCATGTTACAAAAGACAGAACAAGAATTTATACCCTAATGTAGTCAAGCCCCCTTCCCCAACTGTCTCCTCTCTCATTGGATGAGAGGCAGACTTAAGTCTTGGCGCCAAAATCTTCCCCAATGGCAAGTTGCAAGGAAGCCGGCCATTATCCCTCAGTGGCTGGGAAATGGGTTCACAAAGAACAAGGATGCTGATTGACAGCAAGGGAAAGGGGGGAAGGGTCCCAAACCAAGGGAGGCGGAGTGAGCCTGGGCTATCCCTGACTCCCACTGGCTGGGAGGAGGGGCCCACAAAGGTAGGAAATCAGAAAGGGCTCACTGCTGATTGACAGCATTATTGGAGGGGAGGAAGTTAATCCAAAACCGCCTGAGAAGTTTTCACTCTCCCCAGACAGTACCACAGAATTTTGGAACAGGATGGAGTCTTTTCCAAGACAGTAATTTTAAGATGTGAAAACTGGGGCCTGATAAGGTTAGGAAATTCCGGTTAACGTTCTATGTGGTTGTTGTTGTTGTTCAATTGTTTCAGCCATATGTCTTACTCTTTCTGATTCCATTTGGGGTTTTCTTGGCAAAGATACTGGAGTGGTTTCCCATTTCCTTCTCCAGCTCATTTTACAGATGACAAAACTGAGGCAAAGAGGGTTAAGTGACTTGCCCAGGGTCAATACAGCTAATAAGTATCTGAGGCTTGGTTTGACCTCAGGCCTTCCAGACACCACGCACAGTGCTCTATTGATTATATCACCTAGTTGAATCAATCATGCACATTAAAGACAAAACCAAAAAGCTTTCTATCATAGGTTTCCTCTCTGTCATATTAAGTAAGGAGGAGGACAAGGAAAAGAAGAAAAAAGGAAGAAAGGTAGAAGAAGAGGAAAAATGGGAGAAAGAAGGAGGAGATGATGATAAAGATGGTTCATAATCAGGCAATAGACTTCAGTGATCAATAACCATCCTGCCTCATGAAGAAAAAAAAGTTTCACCTACTACTTGGACTAAAAGTTATGGGAGTTTCATATAATTTAAATGAAAATGCCATTTTTTGGTTGTTTCTGTAGAATCTGAGAACTCAACAGGACCTCACAAAATAATTAATCTTCTTCAGCCTGAGGCAGAACTCCAACCCTACCAATCTGAATCAATCTAAGCTAACCTAAACCTGAACAGGTAAGAAAGAGAGAAATTAATTCCATAGGTAGCTTTCATTGACAACCCATTTAAGCACCTCAAGAACTCTTTTTGTGTAGGAGTTCTTTCTTGTGCCTAAAATCCCTCTTTGCCAGAGTCTGAAGCCATTCTATGCAGGGCTGTCTTCACAGGAGACAGGCAATAGTTGGTCCATCACCAAACAATTCAAAGTATTTGAGGGTGTATGGGAAGGTAGGGGCCAGGAATGATGAAGATCTGGCACTTTTCTTTTTTCCTTTAAGCTCTTCTCCAAAGAAGAGCAGTTGGAATCCAGGCAAATTTCCCACCTCTCATTTTACTTCCATGAAGAATAGACTGAAAAGACTCAATACTTCCTAAAGTCCCTTTTATGGAGGAATTATCTGCCCCAAGCAACTATCCAAAGAAACTCAGTGACTTTACTTGTAATGGACCTTTGAGCTTATACTTGTCATCTTTAGGTAGATGTGCAAGCATAATTTAATAATAAATAAAATTTATACGACCCTTTATTTATACAAATTGTTTTTACAAATACTATCACTATAAGATAGGTGCTGTCTTTATCTGCATTTATTGGATGAGGAAATTGAGTCTGAGGGGGAGAGAGAGAGAGAGAGAGAGAGAGAGAGAGAGAGAGAGAGAAAGAGAGACAGAGAGAGACAGAGAGACAGAGAGAGACAGACAGAGAGACAGACAGAGAGAGACAGACAGAGAGAGAGAAAGTGACTTGCCTAGGACTTGTCTGAGGCAGGATTTAGTCTTCCTGACTTTACGTCCAATACTTTATCCATTGTGGCATCTAGGTAGGTACAGTAATGTGTTTATTTCTCTTTTGTTTTCCTGTCATCAGTCATTTTTGGAAATGTCCCTTCCTTCTTCCTCTGTCTCTGCCCTCCCTTCCCCCCCCCCCCCAATTTATTTCTCCCTTAGTAGAATTAGCATTTATGTAGCACTTTAAGGGATTCTCTTTGCATACACTAGAAGCCAGGAGAAGTGTATTCCAGTCCCAACTCTTTCAACCAATTGGTTGCATGATCTCAGGTGTAGTCATTTAACTTTCCTGGGCTTCATTTACGGATAAAAGAATAAGGAATACTAAATTTGGAGTTAGGACCTGGGTTAAAATCCCCACACTGCTACTTACTATATGTGTGTGTGGGGTGTGTATGTGTGTGTGGGGGGGGGGGGTTACTCTGCTTCCCTGGACTCCATTTCCTCATTTCTTTGTAGGTCTCTTCTAATTTTCAGTTTATTTTACTGTGACTAGATCATTCCTTCCCAGCTCTAATGTCCCTTCAATCTTCTCTGAGTCTAAACCATTGTTTTTATTTTTCCCTCCACAAATCATCTGGTCTGTATTGTCCCTCACTACTGATAAATAGATTTGGAATACTTTACAGGAAAAAAATTCCAAAATAAGTAAACAAAAAAAACCCAAGAACAATAATAGTAACTCAAGATTGTGCAGCAAATCAGAATGAAGTAGAACACTGCTCTGGACCAAAATGCATCCAATTGCTGTCCGCTGTACTTTGTAAACGCTCTGTTCTTCATTATGCAGTTTTCTTGATATGGTCTGAAACGTGGCAATCTTTAATCAACAGTAGGTAATTTATTTATGTAAGCCCATTCTTTAACACATATTTATTGGCCCCTCCCCCATTACATGTTGGATCAAATGTAAATGCTTTGCTTGAATATTAAAACTCTTAACAACCTGTTTGCTTCCTACCTTTGTGATCTTCTTGCATTACACTATTCCCCTTGTCTCTCCATGTATGAGGCACTTTTCTCTATAACTGTCATGTGAAAAAACAATTACTATTAACCTCCATTCCTTCCCATATCTTATTTTGCTCTGTTTGGAATCAGTGAACAATGGATTGGAGGGTAGGGAGGGAGGAACAGCAGGGGTTCTTGGAACACTCTGAGGCCAATAATGAAACAAAAAGAAAAAATAAAATTGCATTGGCAATTAATATACATATTTTTTTTCTTCAGAAAAAAGGCTCTTTTTGTCATTTTATTTTTAGAACATGAGAAAAGCCTGCAAAGCTTAAGGTTTCAAGTACTTCCCTGCTGTGCTGGTGACTTAATTTATTTCTTTAATTTGTTATAACCCCACAAAAAATGTTATTCTATGGAGAGCCCACTAGCCTGAGTTTTGCATGTATTATTTGTTGTAAGAGATTAATGAGGTAGCAGAAGCAATTTCTAAATGGATTCCCTTGGTTTTCTTTTCCTTTTTTTTTCCCTTCAAACTTGGATGCCAATCTTGGTCTATGAATCTGCTAAGTGTTCTTGGCATGTTTGATGTGGAGTGGGAAGGGAGAGTAGTAAGTAGATAATGAAACTGAAATTTCGCCTCCATGACCTCTCCCTCCCACTCCTTGGCCCTGCACCTTAAAGAGATAAAGCAGGAGCTGAGCTATTCATTTCCCACAGCCTAGGCAGGCAGGCATGCTTTAAAAACTCCAGGAAACCCTTGACATTTGCAGATTTGCTCTCCTTGCTTTGAACATTTGCGGTTCATGACCCTGACCCTCAAACTTCCTCATGCACATGGATACTGCTTCGTTACCATGACACACATTAATATAGTAGGTTGCCACATTTTCTGATTTTTTTCCTACTGAAGGACCTGCTCTGGATTGAGGTTTAGATATTTCTATGCCCATAGGTTTAAAGCCTGGAGGCATGGGATGGGGAAAGAGCTGGGACCAAAATCATCAGCTTGATAACATGAAAGATGTGGATGTAGGATGAGGAAGAGAACAGCAGTGAATCAACACCAGGTCGAAAACAGAGCTAAGAATGAAGAAGAGGTTAGATTAAAGGGTTTCATACAAAGATCACATTACACAGATCTTGCAATTCTAATCAAAAGTACGCAAAACTGAAAATGGACCCTAGTTGTCCAGCCAGAAGTGATCTTAGAAACCATGAAGTTAACCTTATTTGCAGATGATGCAACTAGGGTCCAGCGAATTTAAATGACTTGTGTAAGGTCATCAAAGAAATCTATTTCTATACACATTTAAAGTTATAGAATCAGGATTCCTTTAAAGCCAGCACCCTGTAGATTGTACCCTCTGTCTTATAGCAAGAATATAACAGAACTCCCATAACTGAATGCACTTAGTTTTCTACAAGTGTTTTCATGAAGCGCTATAGAGATATGAGTTATATGACTGTTATTATACCCAGCTGTGCTAGGCAGGCTTTCCAACCTTCACTAAATTAATTGTAGCTGGACAGCTCCTGCTGGTGGTAGCAACTTCACTGTCTAAGTAAATGACTATTTCCAAGTGCCAGTGGACAAATCATGGCACCTTTAAAGACAAGCAGAGAATAGTGGAAAAACAATTAGCTAAAAAAGAAATGTCTTTATTATTGGTTGGATACAATATTCTCAAATTTTTCAATTTGGAGGTTCTCTAGATTGGAACCCTATAAAGACCAAGAGCCATCTTGTGACATTGCAAATATCATACTATCAAAGGATGAGACAATTATAGTTTCTAGCTGGATTAGGCTTATATCCTTGTTGAAGAATCTGTTATATCAGAACTATTGCAACTCTTTCTGTAATATTTGACTTAAAATTTCTATGAATCTTTCTTATGATATATAGTACGTATTGTATTTATTATTATAAGTGTTATTAATGCATAATTATAATATAATTAATTATAATTTATATAGTTGTATGTCATGTTATATAATTATTATATTTTATCATGTAATAACATCTCTCTGTAGATATATAGATAGATATGAATGTTTCAGTGTCTTTGAATTTTGTGAACTGAAAAGACCCTTTTATTTTTTTTGAATGGAAATGAATTGATATTGCTTACTACAAAATACATGTATGCAAACAAATTTATACACAGGCATAATTGTATATTTATACATAGCCATATACATATAAACAATTGAATGAATAAGAAATCATTTAAGTACTTACTATGAGTAAAGTGCTACTCTAAGCACTGAGAATGCAAATAAAAAAGCAAGATGGTGCCTGTCCCCAAGCCTATCCTCTCCCACCCCTAGTTCAGGCCTTTCTCCTCTTAATAGACTATTTGTGTATTTTTAGTATATTTCTTCCACCATTATGAAATCTGAGCAAGCATTTTACTTGAAGAATCCAAAAGGGAGTAAGCCAGAAGCACTCAATAAGGCCTTGCTCCTCACTTAAGAGAATACGCACAAGCTAACAAGAGGAAGACATCCTCAGGATTATTCATACCCATAATAACTGGCTAATATTCTCTAACTGTGGCTCTCATTGAAGCCTGCACACCTTCTGAGTTTTCTGGAACCACCTGTAAGAGCCAAGAAGATGACAGGACTATAGTATCAGTTCCAAAATAATTCTGAAGGGGTGACTGGAAGGATAAGTCTGAATTCAGATCCATCTCCTGGTAACCTCTAAGAATAATCATAATCACTCTGTAGCCTATGAATGGAATCAGAGTTCTTTCAGGGGATTTGGTATACAGCAATGAAGTAAAGCAGCTTTTAGAAATTCACATCAATGATTTATTGCCTTATGTTGTTCCATGTGGAATAATAGCATCTTCCATGCCTATCTCCCTGATATTATGAAGCTTATTTCCAGATAGAAAGATAAAGGCATCAGGAAGGTAAATGAACTGCCCATTGGCACATAAAATGGTGAGGTTGGAGCTGGAATCTGGAGAAGCTAGAAGAGTTGTAAATCAGATGAGGAAACTGAGGCAAAGAGGTCAAATGACTTGCCCAGGATCACAAAGTTAGTAAATGCCTTTGGTGGCATTTGAATTCAGGTTTTTCTGACTCTGGGACCAGTGTTCTATCCACTATAGCACTTAGTTATAACTATGCATACGCATATCGCTCTTGTATATGTTGCTTTCCCTCTGCTCAGATAACTACCACCTTTGCACAGGCCCTCATCACCTCTAGTCTGGACTATTATAACAGCTTTCTACTTGTTCTCCTCAACTCAAGTTTCTCCTCACTCCAATCTAGTAATCTAATCAGCTGCCAAAGTGATGTTTTTTAAGTGTAGGTCTGACCTATTTGTACAAAAATATTTATTTATAATAAGATTTATAGCTTTTTTTGTGTTGGCTAAGAATGGGGAATCAAGAGGTGCCCATCAATTGGGGAATGGCTAAACAAGCTGTGGTATATGATTGTGATGGAATATTATTGTGTTATAAGCAAGGGCAAGCAAGATGATTTCAGAAAAATCTGGAAAGAATTAAACACTGATGCAAAGTGAAGTAAGAAGAACCAGGAAAACATTGTACACAGTAACAGAAGTATTATATGATGGAGAAGTATAAATGACTTAGTTATTCTCTGCAATACAATGATCCAAGACAATCCCAAAGGACTCATGATAAATTATGCTATCGCCTCCAGATGATACAGTATGAATACAAACTGAAGCATGCTATTTTTCTTTCTTTCTTTCTTCCTTCTTTCCTTTCTTTTTTCTTCTTCCTTTTTTTTCTTTCTTTTTAAATTCAAGTCTTCTCATACAAAATGACTAAAATGGAAATGTTTTATATGATTGAACATATATAAACTATAATGGATTGCTTACTATCTCACCAGGAGGGAAAACTTTTTTTAAATATTAAAATTGTTTTAACACGTAAGGAAAAATAAAATATTATTTAAAAAAATAAAATAAAGTATAAGTTTGAGCCGACACCACCACCATCCCTCCCTCAATAAACTCCAGTGGAGGCCTGCTACCTCCATGATCAAATATAATGTTCCTTGCTTGGCATTTAAATCTCTTAACAACCTGACCACCTCCTCTTTTTGCATTCTATCCCCATGGCTCTCTGTGATGCAGCTACACAGTCCTACCTGTTCTTCTTCACTCATAATGCTGCATTTCCCACCACTCTGCCTTTGCATCAGCTATTTCCATACCTGAATATTTTCCCTCCCAACTTCCACCTCTTAGAATCCTTCACTTCCTTGAAAACTCAACTCAAATAACTACCTGTATAAGGAAATCTTTCCTGGTCCTTCCCTTTCTACTCTTCTGATCTACTTATGCCACCCCCTGAGGTGACCTTCCATCTACATTATCTTATATGTTCTGATTTACATATGGTGTCTTCCCACTTAGAAGGTAAGCTCTTTGTGCCTAGCACAGGGCAATGCGAAGGTTATACCCTTAGCACATGCTTGCTGATTATTGATTGGGTGAGCACAGATCGTGGAAAGGAAGAATTGAAGTGGATTGTAACAATAATGCTGTCCAATGCCCCTCATTTTAGAGATCAGGTGACATGGGTACAGAAAGAGTGGGTCATATGTCTTACCCAAGGGAATATCACAACTCAGTGTCAGATGCAGGCAGAACTCCAATCTCCCAATTTAAAAATGAGGGTTCTTTTTTATCACATTATACTACTCTTCATTCTTGTCCGTGTCACATGTCACTTTGGTTATTGGTGAAAGGAAAAAGTCAGAAATCTAAAGATAATATGAAGTAAAAAATAAGCAAAACAATCTCCAATACAGAGGAAGGCAAAACTTGACTTTAGCAGAAGTTATGATTTTTAGTCCAATGTCAGAATACATCTTTGCCAGAAGCAGTACGGTGTAATGGAAAAAGGAGTAGCAGATGGGTCCCTGTTTCCTCTACTCACTTCATGTATGACCTTGACCAAGTCACCAAACATTCCCTCCCCCTCATCCTTCATTTCCTCATTTGTGAAATGAGGATAATAACGCTTATAACACTCCCCTCACCTGGTTGTCATGAGAGAAGTCAAACAAGACAGTAGGTATTTAGTGGTGGCTACCAGGGAAAAATTTTGCAAACTCTAATACAGTATATAACTGTGAGCTATTGCTATTCTCTAGCAATTAATTCTTAGGATAATGAATGTAAGACAAAGAACTTTCTCAACAAATTGAGAAATAGAAGAAAGATGGTGAGTATATTACTTTGCAACTGTACATTTAAAATCCAGAGTCAGTCACTAGGTTTGCATGTGGTGTGTATGTTTAAACTATGTTTTATAATAACTGTGATTGCTGTTTTTCCTTTTGAAATGTATTTTAGATGGCTTCTGTTCAGCGGAGTTAATTAAATAGCAAAGAAATATGTTTACTGCTACAAGTTCCACATGCTAGCAAAGATTTGTCACTGACTTTGGTCCAACCAGGACACCTTTGGAAACATAGCAACACTTAGCTGCACTTGGGAAAAGCTTAATGAGTCATTAACATGTCAATATTGCTATTCCCCCCTTCCTCAATATCCCTGCTTCACCCACTCACCCATTTTGTATATTTAAGAAAAAGAAATCCAACTTGCAAATTTGGACACTCAGAAATTAATTCCTAGATGTTTCTTAAAATACATTTCTCTAAATATTTCCAGTAAGTAAAACAGCCCAAGTAAGTCTGTTCTAGTTTAAGCATTTGTGCTCCCATCCAAGTACAGCAGAAAAAAACACCAGACTTGGAGAACAAACAGGATTTTCTATTCACATTAGATTCAAAATGTTATGCAAAAATAATTTTTCATTGGTGAAAAATTTTCCTTGAAGACCTCCTTTGATGACTTAGATGGCATGGTCCCAATAAAACTGCAGGCATCAAAATAGTTGGACTCTCACTTGGACGAATCACTCTAAGCAGCACAATGTTCTTTGTGGCTTTTTAAAATCAATGGTTTAAAACTTCTTAATGCAGTAACCAGACCTTTGCTATTTAGCATGAATTTGTCATTATATATTGAGTTATAAAAGCACTTATATTTTGTTCTGCTCTGACCCAATATAATTTGGCAACTATTTATTAGGGACCATAATATTATTACCAAAAAATGACAATGATGATAACTGAGAAGACATCAGTATCTAATACACTCATACACTTTTTGTGAAATATTTATGAAAATTATCTACACCTGTTTGTGCTTTCCATTTCCTATTGGGTATTCCCCACTAGCCACAGCCTCCCTAGCTACTCTTTCTAGTACTGGCTGCACCTACCTCCCAAGGTGGTCCTGAGAATCAAATAAGATTTGAAAAGTGCTTAGCACAGCCACTGGCATATAGTAAGTGCTATATAAATGTTAGCTATGGTTGTTATTATTAAGCCCTCTCCCCACTTAACTTCTTTATTACTGTTGAGGGCAACACCATCCTCCCAGTCTCTCAGGCTTGCAACTTAATTATCATACTCTACTTTTTACTAGCCCTCTCTGCCTCTCCCCCACCCAATTTGTTGCCAACGTCCATCAATTTCACCTTTGTAATATTCCCCCCAATGTACTCCCTTCTCTTTGTTGACACTGCCACCAGTGCAATAGCCTGTCTGAGGGTCTGCTGCTTCAAGTATTTCCCCACCCCAAGTCATCCAATCCATCCTCCATATATCAAAAGGATTTTTTTCCCCAAAACATAAGGCCAAATATATTACTTCCTTCTACTCAACAAATTTCAGTGATTCCCTATCATAAGTCCAAGATCAAATACAGAACCTTTTGTTTTCCATTTAAAATCCTTCATAACCTAGTGCCCCCCCCCCACCTCTTCACTCTTCTTGTACCTTACATTCTGCTACAAATTCTTCAGTCCAGGAACACTGGGCATCAAATGCACCCTATTACAATCCCAATAGTGAGTTGTTACTACTTGATTCTCATGATCCAATTCTTTTATCTCAGTACTCATTCTCCTTGATCTCTCTGAAGACATTTATGCTGTTGATCCTCCTCTTCTTCCTTCCTTCCTTCATTCCTTCCTTTCTTCCTTTCCTCCTCTTCCCTCTTTTCCTTCTCTGTCCCTTTCTTCTTCTTCTCCTTCTTCACCTTCTTCTTGTCCTTCTCCTCCTCCTCCTCCTCTTCCTTCTTCTTTTCCTTCTCTTCCTCCTCCTTTCTTCATACATATATATGTGTCAGTATATATATTATATATATAATGCACATATACATACATACACATGGTGTGTTTTAGTTATTTACAGGTTGTCTCTCCCCTTAGAATGTAAATACCTTGAAAGCATGAACTATTTATGACGTTGTTTATATCCCAGGACCTGAGCACAGTGCCTGGCACATGGTGGGCTCCTAATAAATGCATATTGACTGAGTGATTAATTGATTATAGGTATCTTTGGAAAACTCTAAGGAACGTTTCTATTAGAAACTTCTATCAAACAGTGTGGTGATCTTAAATGGATCAATAACAGAGATTCCTTACAAATCTATATATTACAGCCCACACTTCTCCATCTAATTCGCTTAGTTCATCTTTTTTATTTCCTATATATATATGTATATATATATATGTATATATATGTATATATATATATACATATATATATATATATAGGTTATGTGAAGGGGTTAGAGTTTGAAGAAGTAGGATAGAAAGGGAAGAAAATAAAGGAAAAACAGGGAGAAAAAGAGAAAGTTTTGAAAATAATTCCTCTTATGTTTCACTCTCTGATATTTTAGGGACTAGAAATTACAAGATGCTGGGAAAGAAACAGAAAAAAGGAGGGCCCAGTGATGCAAAGTCAAATAAATAAATAAGAGTACTTCCACCCATATTCCTGGGGACTTACCTGCCCCACCCAATACCCTTGGTAGTTGGACTAGATAGTTTCTAAATTTCTTCCAGCTATAAATCCTGATCAGGCAGATCCATCATTGTATATTTTGTTAATGCTAATTGAAATGGTCCATGTAGGAGGAAATAATGCATAAGATTTAGAGGAGGAAATAATCACAAAGATCATCTAGTCAGGCCACTTTGCAGCAGACACACAACCTAAGACCCACAGAAGTATAAGTGACTTGCCTAGGCTCACAGAGTAAATAACAGATCCTGGAACTGAACACTCCTCTAAAGTTAGTGCTCTTTGTCTGCTCTGTGCTACCTCTCAAGGTGGAACACATTTCCACAATTCTGAGTTAGACATGCTTCTGCCAGGATTTGTACACTGACAATTCCCTCTTAGGGTAAGACTCTTTATGATCTTGGGGGCAAGGAAGATCATAGATAGGGCTATTACTGAGAGAAAGAAACAGACAGAGAGACAGAGATGCTGAGATCAAGACACTGAAATGGAGATAGAGACAGAGATACACAAAGTGAGAGATGGAGATAGAGAGACTCTGAGATAGAGAGACTGAAATGGAAATTTAGACAGAGGCACACAAAGTGAGTGACAGAAACAGAGGGTTGGAGACATGCTAGGGAAGACAGATTCCTTTACCAGATTGTTACTAGGATCTCATGCATGCTGAATAGTGACATAAAAGGGTACAATGCCCAGAGCAGGATTGATGATGAGCCTATTGTGCTTTGCCCTGGTCAGACCACATCTGGAGCAGTATATTCAGTTCTAAGCACCACTTTCTTTTTGTGGGGAGGAGGAGTAAACCTGTAATTTTATATGTGTGGGGAGAGGTGTGGACACTCTCTCCATTGCATATATCAGCAACTCATCTAAGACATTAAGTGATTTGTTGCCAAGGTCCATCAATTTCACCTTTGTAATATTCCCCCCAATGTATTCCCT
The DNA here is from genome assembly GCA_028627135.1 of Pseudochirops cupreus. Classification (NCBI taxonomy): domain Eukaryota; kingdom Metazoa; phylum Chordata; class Mammalia; order Diprotodontia; family Pseudocheiridae; genus Pseudochirops; species Pseudochirops cupreus. The sequence continues at coordinate 440,670,614 of CM053580.1, read as the reverse complement.
CCTCTTTGTTGACATTGCCACCAGTGCAATACCCTATTTGAGGGTCTGCCTGCTTCAAGCGTTTCCCCACCCCAAGTCATCCAATCCATCCTCCATACACCAAAATGATTGGTGGTAAATACAACCAACATACCTCAGAAGCAAGACTTGAATTCTTTCCTATCCTCCAAAGCACTGGGCCAGGAGTCAGCAAGACCTGAATTCAAATGTAGATTCATACTAATTAATTTCCCTTCTCTTTCCTTCCTTCCTTCTCCTACCTTCCTTCCTTCCTTCCTTCCTTCCTTCCTTTCTTTGTTTATCACCTTAGATGTTCAGATCTGTAATTTTCTGTGCTGTTGAACATATACTGTTGACTCCAGAAGACTTTACTTGGCACCAGAAAGGGGGTAGGAAGAGCAAAGTTCAACTCCTGCTTGCAGACAAGTACTAGCTTTATGACCTGGGCAAATCACTTATCCTTTTTCAGTTTCCTCATCTATAACATTGACAAAATAGCAATGATTTTACAGAATTCTTGTGGGGACTGAATGAGATAAAGTACTCTGTAAACCTTAAGGTATTATATAAATGTGAGTTATTAAAAATATTCCATGAGGTGTGGGTCTCCCCACAGATGGGGAAACACATCATATAAGAGTTGTGAAGGTTATTAGTCAAAGCTCACATATCTATGGCACTTTAGGTTTTCTATTTTTTTCTTCATAAACAATCCTGTGAGGTGAACAATTAAGCACCTACTATGTGCCGAAGGTACTACGCTAAGCACTGGAGACACAAAGAAAGGCAATCTTTTTCTTAAGGAACTCAGAGCTAATGGGACTTGTTGGTGCAAGTATTATTTATTATTATCATCATTTTGTAAGTGAGGGAACTGAGTCTCAGAAAGATTAAATGACTTGCAGAGAATCAAACAGTCTTTTTCATGTTTTTCTCTGGTACTTAGATTTCGGAAGCCTTAACAGTATGTTTTAGGGTCAGGGACCTAGATCTCCTAACTGTCAGACCAGTGCTCTTTCCACCATAACATTCTGCAAAAATTCAATCAATCATCATTTCTATGTGGATGATTCTCAGGTCTAGTTGTCAAGACGTAACTTCCCTCCTGACTTCCAATCTCTTTTTTCCAATTGCCCATTGGACATCTTAAATTGAGTGTCTAACAGATATCTTGAGCTCAACATATCCCAAACTGATCTCATCTTTTCCATTTCCCCCAATCCTTCTCTTCCTAACTTCCCTGTGACTGTGGTGGGTACCACCATCATCCTAGCCACCCCGGTTCACAATCTTGGTGATATCCTTGACCCTTCACTCTCACCCACCATATCCAATCAGTGACCAGAAATTGTCAATTTTTACTTTGACAATGTTTCTCACATATGTCCCTTTCTCTCCTCAGACATTGCCACTATCCTGGTCTAGGATCTCATCACCTCTTTCCTGGATTGATTCTGTAACCTCCTAATTGGTGGCCCTTTCTCAAGTCTCTACCCTTCAACGTCTACTCAGTTGTCAAATAGGTTTTTCTAAAACTCAGGTCTGACCATGTCATACCTCTGGTTAGTAAAATTCAGTGGCTTCCTATTACCTGTATAATCAAATCTACAAGTTTCTTTTTGACCTTTAAAGCCTTTCTTACATTTCTGTTCTTGTACTTTACTTTAATTCATATATTCTAGGATTCAGTGATACTGGCTTCCTTGCTATTCCTTTGCATCCCCAGCACATTCAGTATATAGTAGGTGCTTAACGCATTCTTGATGACTTCTTGACTTGAAAGGATAAAATCAGAAAGGGGGCTGTGGAGCGGGAGTACATTTATCAGAGAAACCTAGTTCTGAATATTAGCTCCACTAGTTATACAACTGTGTAGGCCTCAGTTTCCTCAACTATCAAATGAGTATTAAGGTCCCTTCTATCTCTAAATACTATAATTCTTTAAATGTACACTTGCTATAATTAACCTGAGAATTGAATTCAAGAGACATTAACAAACAAACTGACAACATGATGACATAATAATGTCCATGAGGCTATTGGGAAAATTATTAAATGACAACTTCTGGTGTTATCAAGATTTTTACCATATTGTAGTGCCAACACAATATCCACAGCACTGATGCCATTACACATATCTACCTCTACAAAATATCTGCTTTCTTATCCTTCTCCCTCCCTACCATCCCTAGAATTTTAATGAAAACAGAACACTTTCAGAAAAAATCTATTAAAGTTCGTTCAATTTTTCATAATGTCACATGATAACATAGCAATTATATCCATGGTATACACCCAAGGCATAACAAATGAGTTTGTCATTTCACTAACTTCTAGGGAAAATGTCCAAGAAAGATGCTTCCTCATCTAAATTGGGAAGAAGTAATTTTTTTTAAGAGAAACTCCTTTTAGAAAATGGTCTGAGGAAAGTATTTAGCTTTCATCATACCTTTTATCCTAAAGGAAAGGCAAAGGATATAGACACTGGGTCACTGGGCTTTCTTGGCCTAAGCCACTGGTAGCTATGACTCTGATATGATTGCTCATGTGCACAGTGGCAACTCAGTATAGTGGCTGCTGAGGTGACAGATTCCATCCAAAGATTGGAAAGCAGTTCTGGGACAGTTGTGTTCTTGGCCAATTCTCATTCACTGCATCTCTTTCATTCCTGAGCCTCATCATTTTTCTCTCCCTTGACAGTCTTCATCATGGGGGTGGCAGTAGAGGGAGTGAGGCAGGGACCTAGCAGAATTACAAAGTACCTTCCATTCTTTCAATTACCAGGATGGGAGACATGGTGCCACTTTATTCTTACTTCCCACATATTCAGTCTTTTGAAATGGCTGTGCTGCTCTTTCCTCATGAGTTAATGAGGTTGTGTGGAGGGAGGGTTAAGATGGCCAGCCAATTAAAAGGATGATATGAAGGTGATCAGAATGATCCAGACTGCTGAGATACTGTAATTTCCAGAATTATAGCCCGTGTAGGCATCACTAATGAACTCAGTTTGGGCAGACTCTGTAACCTTCCCATGACACATACCAGTGGTTGGAATTCAGCTTGTGGGCTGCTTTTTGTTGCATGGTGTTTGCTTTTTTGTTTGTTTGGTTTGGTTCCCTTTTTCAAACAGGAAACTGCTTCTTAGATTTCAAAAAAAACACAAAACTCCCCCAAACCCAAAACTAACTAGTGAGATGGCAAATCCCTGTGCAATAAAAAATGGATGAAGCAAAGGTATCCTGCTCATAAAATGCAACTGTGAAAATGAGCCAACAAGCCTATTGAATACATGGATGTAAATGACTGATAGCTATGAACAGGATCTCAACATGCAAATGCAGAAAATGGAAGAAAATTCTGTCATATACTTCAAGTGAAGGTGGTACATTATAGGTGTCAACTTAGGTGCTCTTAACTCAAGAGGTACAAAGGTTGAGCATGTGATATCACAAAAGTTTTCTAAATTTCATGCAATACATAGTATATGGTGCAGTCTAATGTAAAGATATCTATGTGGAAGATACAGAAATGTGAGTCATCATAGATTTTGGGTGATGAGAATTTTCAGAGACAGAAGAGAAGGGAGAAATATGAGAGAGCCAGCAAGTGACAAAAAGGAGAAAAAAAGAGAGACTGGGGGATGATGAAGAATTTAATGGAGCATCCTGAGCCTTCATTTCCTGAGAAGCAGCTTTCTCATCTTCCATTCTGAACCTTACTGATGATAGCAGTAATATGGCCCAGGCTTTCATGTTCAGCTGGATGCCATGCCATAAAATCCAACATGCCCAAATGCTGCTGCAGGAACTATTTTAATGTTCTACCTGCCATACTAATTTAGGAATATGGGGTAGGAATGGGATGGGAATACAGACTCTCAACCTTTCATCTCTCAAGACTGAAAAGACATCTTTGAGAAATAAGTGGCAAGAGTATTTGTTATAATTTTCTAATAATGAAACTTGCATTTTGATTTTACGTAAATGTCATTTATGATAATATAGTCTGAATGCGTATAACTCAGGCCTATTGAGATTTAGAAGAGAAACAGACATTCATGAATAAGAATACAGACCTCAGATAGGTTCTAGAGCCTGTAGATAAACATTTACAGCTGTTGCACATGCATCATTTTATTTAGCAGGTTCATCTCCCAAGACATACTACCTCTCTGGACTCCATGCATTTTCACTGGCTGGCTCTCATGTCAAGTATATGCCCTCTCCTTATCTCTGTCTCTGGGTTTTTCTAGTTTCCTTGAAGTCTCAGTTAAAATCCCTCCTTTTGCAAGAAATCTTTCCCAGTCTTCCTTAATGCTAGTGCCTTTTTTCTGAGTTTACCTCCAGTCCATCTTGTATGTACCTTGTTTTTAGTTTGTTGTGTTATCTCCCCTCTTCAGACTGTGAAATCCTCTGAAAGTGAATATTCTTTTGCTTTTCTTTGCATTTCCCATGCATAGCACAGTAGCTCACACAATAGCAGATGCTTACTAATTGCTTGTTGATTTCATTTGACTTGTTTAATCAACAATCAATTAACAAATATTTATTAAGTGCCTACCACAATGTGCCAGGCTTTATGTTAAGTGCTGGGGATACAAAAAGGCAAATGACAGTCCCTGCCTTTCAGGAGCTTACAATTTAATAAATTATTGACAAAGATCACAATTCCTTTCTGTCCAGTAATAGTGTCTGGATGAGTTGTATTTTCTCCCCACTCCACGTGATCAAGACTATCCCCCCCAAACAAAAATAAAACTCTCCATCATGTGGTAACCAAACTTCTAGTGATGAATTTGACACACTTTGTCAGGCTGATTCTCAGAGATCAGGCACAGTCAATCATGGAGTCTGTACTTGAGGCTTGTGCAGCTTGGTAGGACCTACCAGAGATTGTACTCTCTGTGTCACCTTCAAGAACCCAGAGGCACATCTGTTCTGAAATGAAGATCAAGGGAGGAATATAGTGAAGTTCGGTAAGTAACACAGATATGCTACACTGATTGGGCAATATATATGTAGGGACTTCATGGTAACTCTCTCATCTTTTGTCTCTCTTGATTTGATTTGTTTACAAAAACAAACGGGTTCCATTTTTACTTATCTTTTTGTTTAAAGAAAAGAAGAGAAAGAAAACAAAAAAAAAAGTGGCTAAGAAAATCTTCTAGGAAACACTATCCTGACTCTTTACTAGACATCAGATAATGGTTTGGGGGAAAACTTTTTACAACTACTTATTTATTTTTAGTTTACAACATTCAGTTCCACAAACTTTTGAGTTCTAAATTTTCTCACCCTCCTTCCCATTCCCCCTTCCCTAGATGGCAAAAAGGCTCCATATACATTCACATTAAACATATTTTCACATTAGTCATGTTGCAAAGAAGAATTTTAACAAATGAAATGAACCATGAGAAAGAAGAAACAAAACAAAACAAAACAAAAAAGAGAGGGGAAATAGCATGATTCAATCTGCACTCAGACTTGGTAATTATTTCTCTGGATGTGGATAGCATTTTCCGTCATGAGCCTTTTGGAGTTGTCTTAGAACCTTGCATTGCTGAAAAGAGCCAAATCTATCAAAGTTAGTCATTGCACAATGTAGCCGTACAATATTCTCCTGGTTCTGCTCCCCTCACTCAGCATCAGTTCATATAAATCTTTCTAGGTTTTTCAGAAGTCCACCTGCTCACCATTTCTTTCTTTTTTAATTATCAATTAATTAATTTATTTTTATTTTTCAACATTCATTTCCTTATTATTTTGAGTTCCAAATTTTCTCCCCATCTTGTCCCTTCCTCCTACCCCAAGATAACATGCATTCTGATTACCCATTCCCCCAGTCCACCCTCCCTTTTTTCATACCCCACACCCACTTGTCCCCTTCCATCTTACTTTCTTGTAGGACAAGATAGATTTCTAAACCTCATTGCCTGCATATCTTATTTCCCAGTGGCATGTCAAAGCAATTTTTAACATTTGTTTTTAAAACTTTGAGTTCTAATTTTTCTCTCTTCTTCCCTTCCCACCCACCCTCATTGAGAAGGCAAGCACTTCAATACCAGTTATACATGTGTAGATATGCAAAACACTTCCATTATAGTCATGTTGTAAAAGACTAACTATATTTCCCTCCATCCTACCCTGCCCTCCACTTATCCTATTTTCTCCTTTGACCCTCTGTAGTAGCAAGCACTCTAGCATACCCAGGATGGCTGCTAGCACAGGTTCTTAGATCTGCTTTTCTAAAGGAAAGCAACTCAAATGGGTTAACGACCTTATTTTAATCAATCAAAAATATATCATTTACTTAGTTCAGGGGGAAAAATCAACACCCTGAACTTCAGAGAATACAAACAAAAGTTACAAGCAGACAAAGAAACAGATCAGAAGACGGGCTTCCAGCTGTCTGACCATTACATCTATACCTAGTTAGTTACCAGAGAGGGAAGCATCAATATCTGGGTTTTCAAAGCCGAGGAGGCTCAGTGGCTACCCAGAGTCTCATCAGGCCAAATCACACAACTCTTTCCACAGTGAGCCCCAAAGCAAAAACTCACATCAGGGTGTATATGTAGCCTTCTCTTGGATCAGAGAATGTCACAGCCCTCTTGACCCACTGCCCAATCACAAAGTAATAAGGTGTGGGCATTCCTGAAAAACAAGCTTCCCACCACAGCTCCATGTGACCACATTTAGCCTATTAGGGGGCAGAATATATTTTCAAATCAGGGAAGGTTCTCAGAGTCAATTAAGCCTATCAAAGGGCCTAGGGTCAGGGAACATCTTCAGATTCCCATAATACCCTCTCCCTTTTCAAAAGTGTTTGCTTCTGACTACCCCTTCCCTCAGTCTGCCCTCCCTTCTATGACACCCCCCCCCCCACCCTTATCATCTCCCACTTTACTTTCCTGGAGAGTAAGATATCCAATTCAGTGTGTATGTTATTCTCTCCTTAGGCCAAAACCAATGAGAGTAAGGTTCACTCATTCCCTCTCACCTCCCCCCTCTTCCCCTCCATTGTGAAACCTTTTCCTTGCCTGTTTTATGTGAGATAATTTATCCCATTCTATCTCTCCCCTTCTCCTCCCAATATATTCCTCTCTCATCCCTTAATTTTATTTTTAGATATCATCCCCTTATATTCAATTCATGCTGTGTCATCTATCTATCTATCTATCTATCTATCTATCTATCTATCCATCTCTTCCACCTGCCCTAATACTGAGAAATGTATCATGAGTTACAAATATCATCTTTCCATGTAGGAATGTAAACAATTCAATTTTAGTAAGTCCCTTATGATTTCTCTTTCCTGTTTACCTTTTCATGCTTTTCTTGATTCTTGTATTTGAAAGTGAAATTTTCTATTCAGTTCTGGTCTTTTCATCAAGAACATTTAAAAGTTCTCTATTTCATTGAATACCAATTTTCCCCCTGAAGTATTATACTCAGTTTTTCGGGGTAGGTGATCCTTGGTTTTAATCCTAGCTCTTTTGGAATATCATATTCCAAGCTCTTTGATCCCTTAATGTAGAAGCTGCTAGATCTTGTGTTAGCCTGATTGTATTTCCACAATACTCAAATTGTTTCTTTTTGGCTTCTTGCAATATTTTCTCCTTGACCTAGGAACTCTAAATATTTCTAAAATATTTCCAGGAGTTTTCCTTTTGGGATCTCTTTCAAGAGGTGATCAGAGGATTCTTTCGATTTCTATTTTGTCCTCTGGTTCTAGAATAACAAGTTTTCCTTGATAGTTTCTTGAAAGATGATGCCTAGACTCTTTTTTTGATCATGGTTTTCAGATAGTCCAATGATTTTTAAACTATCTCTCCTGGATTTATTTTCCAGGTTGACAGTTTTTTCAATGAGATATTTCACAATATCTTCTATTGTTTCATTGTTTTGGTTCTGTTTTATAATTTCTTGATTTCTCATAAAGTGATTAGCTTCCTTTTGCTCCATTCTAATTTTGAAGGAATTATTTTCTTCAGTGAGCTTTTGGACCTCTTTTTTCATTTTGCCCATACTGCTTTTTAAGGCATTCTTCTTCTCATTGACTTTTTGGATCTCTTTTGCCATTTGGGTTAGTCTATTTTTTAAGTTGTTATTTTCATCAGTAATTTTTTAGGTCTCCTTTAGTAAGCTGCTGACTCATTTTTCATTATTTTCTTGCATCTTCTCATTCCTCTTCCCAACTTTCCCTCTACTTCTCTTACTGATTTTTCAGAATCCTCTTTGTGGTCGTCCATGTGCTATGACCAATTCATATTTTTCTTGGAGGCTTTTGATGCAGGAGCTTTGACTTTGTTGTTTTCTTCTGGTTGTATGTTTTGATCTTCTTTGTCACCAAAGTAAGATTGTATAGCCTGAGGTTTTTTTTTTTGTTTTTTTTTTACTGTTTGCTCATCTTTCCAACCAAATACTTGATTTTCTAACTCATTGTCAAGGTAGGACTCTGCTTCCACTGGGGGTGGGGGTGGAGATGGGTGTCCTGTTCCAGGCTTCAGGGATTTTGCATCAGTCATTTGATCCCACACCATTCCTGGGCCCAGAGCTCTGAAAGCAGCTGCTGCTGCAACTACTTCTGCTGCGGCCACCTCTGCCACCTCTTCTGCCCTGGGGCTGTGGCTGGACCCCAGTCAGACCACATTCTTCTTTCATCCAGGTCCCACAGAGTTTTCTCACTGACCTTCTATACTGTCTTTGGAGTTTATGGGTTGAGAAACCTGGAAACTGCCACAGTTCCCAGTGATTCAGTCCCCTCAGTTCTGCTCTGGCCCTGTCTGTGCTGGTACCACCCATGCTGTACTGTATTCTGATCCCAGTCCAGTGTAATATACCCTTTCTGTTGGCCTTCCAGGTTTCTTGGGCTGGAGATTTGCTTCACTCTGTCATTTTGTGGGTTCTGTAGTTCTAGAATTTGTTTAGAGTCATTTTTTACAGGTATTTGGAAGGGTTTGGGGGAGATCTCAAGCAATTCCTTGCTGTACCATCTTGGCCCTGAGTGTAAATGTTAACATGCATCAACACCAAATGCCCTGATTAACTTAACTAAGTATAACGCTATTGTTCAGGCTACATTATTTACTTAAAAAAAATTGTTCCTTTTCTACTTCCAAATAAAAGGGTTTGAGGTCAAGCACAAAGATAAATGAAACCAGAAAGAGGTTAATTAAAATATAAATAGAAGGACATTCCATAAAATAAAACATAATCTGCATCCATTATTAAGATGGAGGCATGAATTAATCAGTCAGTGTTTGTTAAGTGCCTAGGCACTGAGATACAGGACAAAACAAAACACTCCTTTAAGGAGCTTACAATCTAATTGGGGAAATGTACACATATAAGTAGACACCACACTTATCTGGTGAATATGATGGAATATCTGGGGAAGAGTATCTGGGGACAGGGTTTGGAAAGGACCTCATATAGCAGGTCGTGCTCAAGCTGAGTCTTAAAAGGAATCTAAGAGGAAGACATGAGAAATAAATTCATTCCAAGTACAGAAGCTAGCTTGTGGAAACATGAAGAGATAGAAGATGGAATGTCATGTGTGAAGAAAAACAGGTAGATCAGTTTGTCTGGAACTCAGAATAAGTGAGGAGAATAATGAAAATAAATCTAGAAAGGTAGTCTGGAGCCACATTGTGAAGAATTTAAAACAAAGCAGAAGTTTTTTGTTTAATCGTAGAAGTAGGGAGCTCTTGAGTTTCTTGGGTAGGGGAGTCCCTTTAAGAATGCTCTCCTTGATATTGTCTTCTCCCTAGGTTTTCAGGACACCACCTCCTCCTTCTATTTATCAGACCACTGCTTCTAAGTCTCCTTTGTGAAATCTTCATTCATATCATGCCATCTATGTAGAGATAATACTTGATACCATGGGAAGTACTGTGATTACTGAGAGAGAAGTTGAGAGGAAATTAAAGGAAATGCTTTAGGCTATATCCATAGTTATTGGATAGGTCATAGCTAATGATCTAATATATGGGACTAAGAAAGAGATGTCAAATAGGAGGATTAAGAGAAATCAGAATTACAAAAATCCATAGAGGAGACTGTACTTAGGAGGTTAACAGTATTAAAATTGCAGAGAAGTCCTAAAAAATAAACACCAAGAAATAGGATTTATAAATTATAGTTCATTGATGACTTTGAAGAAGGAAGTTTCAGTTGACTGATGAAGTCAAAAGCCAGATTGCAAGGTCTTAAGAAATGATTGATAGGAGTCAGAATGGAAGCAGCAAGTATAGAAAGCTTTTATCTAAGAGTTTGTCCATGAAAGAGAAGAGAGATTATAGGATGATTGCTTTTTGAGAAGTTGGCATGGTCAAGTGAATGTTTTTGAAAGATGGAGGAGACCTGGGTATATCTGCAAGCAGCAAGGAATAAACCAGTATATATAGAAAATAAATATTACAAAGAAAGAGGATTCTCTCCAACAGAATCTAAAGTAAACGGTAAGAGAATGATGGATAATATCAAGGGGTTTTCAGAAGAGGAAGTTAATGGCAAATTAATAGCCTCTATTTTACCAGTAAAGTATAAAGTGGAATACTTTGCTGAGAAAAGGGGAGGAAACTAGCAGACTTTTTGCCACAATCTAGATTTTTTTTTTTCAGTTTCACCCCATAAGCTCTTATCATGTATACCATCTGGATATTTTACAAGCTTTATCATACTTGCGTAAAGACACTGATGAGGTACACTATATGTTTGATTAGCCAGGTTTTAAGAAGAAGGAAAATGCCTTCCAACTTGCCAAATTCTAAAGCATTTAGCAGCCATAGAGCTATTTGTACACAAATAAGTGTATGTATGCAAGACAGAATCTGTCATGGTGAATATTGCTTCAAAGTAAGAGGGACTTCAAAGGAAGAAAAGATGTCTGGATGGGGATATAAGGGAAAGCTTCATGGAGATAGCCTTTGAAGAACCCATAGGAATTGGACAGCTCCAGCTAGATGGAGAAGCATCCAAGATGGACAAACACAAGCAAAGTTATTATTTAATATTCCAGGACTATGAGGTATTGATTTTTTTGGACCACACATTTGATTCCAGTTATGAAATATTCAAGATTCACAACATATTCCTTTCTGCTTTTCAATGATCTGTCTTAAAATTCTGTGGACCTTCATTTGGTGAACTTTGTGTCTGTGTAATTCATTGCCCTTTAAAAAAAAATAAGAATAACTACTTACATTTACTCAGAATAGCTCTTTGATGTAAGTGAGGACCAATGAAGTTAAGGGATTTGCTCACTTTCACAAGAGTGGGTAATTAGCAGTCAGCATTCCCATGGGAGTAATAGGTATAAGCTGCAAAGAAGCAAAATTTAAGCTTGATATAAGGAAATATCTCCTTACAATTAAAGCTTTCAGTGGAATGTGTTGTCTTCAGGAGTATCTGACAAATAGGTATTAAGTCTTTTCATAGAGACTCAATGAGGCAGAATCTGCTGCACTGACCAGATGCCACTACACTTTTTACATTGGGCTAGTTGCCTATTGCAGTCCTCTTCCAACTCTGAAACATCTTTAATTCTATAAGTGGCACTAATTAAGTTGAATAGATAGGTTGGAGTTTGGTGAGCGATGGCCTTAAAAATTGGGGAGAAAAACTCAGACTTGATAAGGGAGTCAACAGGAAGCCATAAAAGTAATAATACCATGAGAAGAACTATATTTGAAATAGGGAGACATATACAGTAAAGTATTATTCCATTATATAATGATAAGTGACCAATTATTCTATGATCTAACAACTGGCAATATTGGAATCGATTATAACTAGCACAAAACTGGGCTGACTTTGCAGTGGCATTCATTTGTTTTTTTCAGGGAAGTTTTCAACTTAGAAATAATTGATAATGCTAAAACTGTCATTACTGGTGCTACCAGACAAATTAACACATAGTCGGATTCATAGTCTATAAAAGATATCAGGACAAATTTAAAAGAAATAAAAGAAGGGAGATGAAAAGAAACTGAAAAAGCTTTGCTTCTTTTAATTAGCCTTTATATGAAGTCAGTATTGGGGTAGGGAAAACTGAAGTGAGGAAGGGAAGAGGAAGAACATGGATTTGAAGACAATCTTTTTTTCTATGCTAGCTCTGATTTTGTGCATCTACAGTAGCTTCAAACCATACTTGTTTTGCCCCAGTGATTTTCACTCATAAGAAGGATGATGAGCGTGGCCAGGATAGAGAGTAAGAGGACTTAGGGTGGGAACAGACCTCAGAGAAAAATTAGTCCAACCAAAGCTTCCATTTTTCAGATGAAGAAACTGGGGGCCATAGAATTCTAGGTTACTTGCCCAAAGTCACAGAGAAAAGAGTGGGATTGGGATTCGGACCCAGGTTCTTAGATTCAAGATCCTACCCTCTTTTTCCCAGATATTATAGCTGCTTTCAGTCCTCAACTCTTCCCAGCCTATCAGCAATCTTGTTTTAATGTATTTCTTGGAAGTGCAACACAAGGTCAAAATAACTTTAGTGATGTGACCTAAAAAACTTCCCTTCTATGGAAATATTTGGGAGGAAGAAAAGTATTTTGGGAGATCCATTATGAACATATTAACCATGTAATGCAGGGAGGTCAGAGTTCTATCATATTGCAAATCTCTGTTAGGCTAGGCAGGGACTTGAGTCATTGTATATCTATGACCATTTTAATGGTCAGTGACCATTGTAATCTAAAGCAAAGTGACGCTATGCTACAAATTGTTTGGAACTGATGTGTCTGTCACTTGATAGAAAAGTGAGTGCTGAAAGCACAGTTTGAATTTTGATGGGTAATAATTATTGAATCTGAATAATTAAGCATATCTATTCTTGGGGATCATTTAACCCAATAATTATTACCCACAAAATTAAAATTGTGCTCAAAATTTGCAGTTCTTTCTGGTGACGAGAAAACGTCAATTTCCTTCCATTAGCAATTGTTTCTTACATTCAAAAAGAGGTAGAAAGCAACTGACTGGGGTAAAAAGAAGCTATGACAATGGATAAAGATATTAAGATTGTAATACAGGAATTCAGGAGGTAGAGGGGTGATCCTTGAGCCAAGAAAACTAGCCCTACCTCTTTTATATACTGCCTTGTAACCAAGGGAAAGTCATTTAACTTCTCAGTGATTTACTCAAATTTTTAAAATTTAATACTTTATTTTTTCTCAATAACATGTAAAGACAATTTTTATTATTCAATTTCTAAAAGGTTTTAGTTCCAAATTTTCCCCCTCACTTGCCTCCTCCTCGCTAAAATGGTAAGCAATTTAATATAGGTTATATGTGTGGAATAATGTAAAATATACTTTCATATTAGTCATGTTGTAAAAGAAAAAAAAGCTGAAAAGAAAAAAATAAAGCAAGTGAAAAATAATATACTTTCATCTGCATCCAGACTCCATCAGTTCTTTCTCTATGGCTAACATTTTTCATCATAAGTCCTTTGTTATTGGTGTTGGATGATTGCATTGCTAAGAATAGCTAAGTAATTCACAAATGATCTGCAGTTTTGGCAACGTGAATTCTCTTTCAACAAAAACTTTGATTTTGTCCACTCTCATGAACCGTGCTGTAGTAAAAAATTAAAAAGCTACTTCCCCTGAAAAAAAAACAACATTGTAATACTCTGATGCCCAGTGTTCTATTCCTTTTAGAAATGGCTCATGATCTATCATTGGGTCCCCACTCAAAGTCATTTCTTCATGAGATGACATTTTAAATCTTTTGCTCCATTAACATGGGTATAAAATAGCCTAGGATCACTTCCATCCTGCAATGAGATGTCAGAAGAAGGCAATAGAAGAGGCAATCTCTAGACTTTCTATCTCATGACCCAGTCAATGATTATTACAAAAAAAAAAGAAAAAAAATACTTGAACTGCAGGAGAAAAAAAGAGTTGGAGATAAATTAGAAGGAGGATTCAAGGAGAAGGAGAAAAATGTAAGCAGAATGATCTGAGGAGAAAGAGATGGATTTCTGATGGTGGAGGGAGGACCCGAGAAGGAAGAGTGTAAGGAGAAAGCCTCAAGATTAAAGAGAATAGAATGATACCAAGGTGGAAGAATCAGAGGAGGAAAGAGGAAGGTTGTACTTGAGATAGGAAAAGAATTTAGTAAGATAAGTCAAAAGGAAATTAGATGTGACTGCAACGTTCCTAAAAAGGTAAGAATAATAGTGACAGTCCTTTAGCTGGACTCCTCACAAGCAGCTTACAAGATATTTGACAAGAAAGCTATGATTAAGAACAAAAAAATGACTGAGGTTCTCACCCCCACATCGTATGAACAACAAGTACATTTTACAGAGATATACTCATCTGTGTGATGTCTGTATTTTTGCAACAGCTAAATAGTTACTTATGTTCAACTAAGGGGGCAGCCGGGTAGCACTGTGGACAGAGCACTGGGCTTAGTGTCAGGAAGACTCATCTTCCTCAGTTTAACTCTGGTCTTGGATACTTACTGAATGTGTGACCCTAAGCAAATAATTTAACCCCAGTTGTCTCAATTTCTTCATCTAAAAAATGGTCTAGAGAAGGAAACAGCAAACCACTCCTGTATCTTTGCCAAGAAAACTCTAAGCTGGGCCATGAAAGTCAGGCATGACTGAAATGACTGAACAACAACAAAATATTCAGTTGCAGGCAGATCTTTCTTCTAAAGGGGAATGTAAAGGGAATTGAGCAGTGGAACTTTATTTACTCCTCCAAGATAGGTAAAAAGAAATGTTCCTTAACACAAAGCCTTTCATCATGGCTGGTCCCAAACCTCTGTTACTAGCCTAGCCCTCCATTATCCAGCTAGTCCCCACCCTTTATCCTCCCAAAGTGTCTAAAACCCAAATCAACTGTTACACACTTGAACTGGCCTAGCACACCATTGTCTGTTGTCTCCAGGTAGCCTCCAGCAACTTCCCACCCTTAATCACTCATTTACTGGAGTCTGATCTCATTAACTCCTCCTGAAAACCCTCCCCAAACTCATTACTGGAGTATGACCTCATTTGACTCCTCATAAAGATCCTCCCCAAATGCCTACTCTAGACCACCCCTAGGTCCCTCCCACAACCTTTCTGTATATAAGACTCCATCTTGCCTCCATGTGGTGTGAGAGCACCCTAGAATTTTCTAGCACAGACTTGCTCTGTGTCCAATACAAGCCTTACAGATATCAAGGCTCCTTAAGAGTCTACTCAATATGGCAACTTTTAATAAACTTTGCTTTTCTTTGGCTGAGAGAAGATTTGAGTCAAATTCAATCAGCAGTTCCCAGCATGTTAGAATTTTGAGGTCTCAAGCACCCTAACCCTGACTCTCTTCACTTATACTGAAACAAATCAATAACAAAACAACCTAGAAGGATTTAAACAAGCAAACAAAGAAAAAGGATCTTAAGTCTTTTTTTT
>CM053580.1:440622592-440654697 GCA_028627135.1 Pseudochirops cupreus | reverse complement strand
GGTGGGCGGGGGAAAGACGGGGAGAAAATATGTAACTCAAAAAAAAATTTAATAAGATAAATTTTAAAAAAAATTAAAAAAAAAGAAATAGCACTGCACTTACAATTCTTTTGCTTTACTTTGCATGAACATGCTTACGTGCACACACTGAAAGCAATTGTTTACATTATTTTACCTTACACTTGCCTACACATGTTGTTTATAGGCCCATTAAATGTCCTATATTTGAATATAGTAAGTTATCTAAAAGGGTGCTGCATTGCCTACAACATGTGCCAATTTTTCAGAAATGCTTGGTAAATATCTCTATTATATGGTGTGAAACTAGCTCTTAATCTTTCACATAATAGGTACTTATATTTGTTTGGATTTCAGTGAAAGAATAAAAAGCTGAGGTTCTAATATGAGTAATTGAATGCTTGAAATCTTCTTTTGCTATTTTGTATGATGGTCCTACTGTGACCAGCCTCCTGCAGGACAGTTTAGAATAATACTATTTTTCAAGTGGCTGTATCATCCCAACAATCCTATTTTGCTATATGTGTAAGGATTTGTGGGCTTGAAATAAACAAGGGAGATTACCAATACCTAATATATATGCATCAATTCAACTTCAAGGAGAAACAGATGGGAAAACTCTAATAATTATGGTCCTCAATGGGCACATTTCAAACATAGATAAATCTAAACAAAATAAAATGGAAAAGAAAAAAAGGATAATATTGTGGGAAAATTATATATAAGGTCTCTGGCAATTAAGTGGAAATAGAAAGAAATATACCTATTCTCAGTGGTATATTAAAACTTTACAAAAAATTAGCTCTATACGAGCACATACCAACCTCTTAAGGAAGAAGAGCAGAAATATGAAACTTTTTTTTTTGCTAACAACAATTTGACAATTATTTTTAGCTTGCTTGGTCCTAAAGTTCACTATGGCATCTTCCAGCCATCTCCAAGTCATGTTACCTGAACTCTGTCTACCTTTTCCTTCCCTAAGAACCTGGAGCCTATGAAAACATTCTACCAAACTCTTTCTTTGGGACGAATATGATCCTAACACCTAACACAAGTAGAGATAAAGTTGAACTAAAACATATAAAACAGTATCTCTGTAGTAGGGGATTGGCCAATAAGGGCCCAGTCTTAGGAACAGGAACTCTATCTGATGTCAACTGATGTAGATGCTTGGAGAGCTTTATTCCAGTGAAGCAGAATGGAGGAATGCCTTTCATTTCATAATATATGTGGGTATTTTGTGCCTGTTTCCTGTTTCCTTAGTGTGGCCATACAAAAGACTTCAACAGAAGAACTGACCTTCCCTTTTTCCTTTCTACTGTCTATGAGATACACGGAGGACTCTCTGAGCTCAGAACTCTGGAGGGCCAGTGAGAGGATAACTCAAATAGTTTTGAGTACTCTGATCAATACAATTTTGTCAAGACTCCAGAAAACCGGTAAGAAACACACTCCCTATTATAGGTATATAATGAGACATAAATTTTCAGACACAAAAGAACTTGTGACTTTCTTCTTTTCTTGATTGTACTTATTTGTCACAAAGGAGGGCTATTTTTGTTGTTGGGAATGATATAGAGGGGTTGAGGAGCATTGATAGTGAGACAGAAAAGAACACTGATAAAATATTGATAATGCGCAGAAGGTAACAGAAGGAAATTCAGAAAGAGAGACAGATGAGGAGGGCAATTTTGGTGTTACCACATTAAATTTAATATTTATTTAAAAATAAGTAGAGTTTCACAGTTTCATATAAAATCTATTTTTTCTCATTTTTCCTTTGAATATGCAAATGTTTTACTTTTCTGTGTTTGTCAAGTTCATAATAAAAATTAAATTAAAATAAATAAAACTGACCCAATGGATGTAGTGCATGAAACATTCGTTATGTGATATGGAGTACCATTTGATAGGTAACTTAGCAAAGTAACTCAACTCTATCAAGTGCTGATTCAAGTATGACTTGGAAGGACTGGATATGTTCTTGCAACTCTAGGAAAGTTCCATGGTATTTTTTATATATTTAATAATAACATTCACATTTAAATGATACTAATAAGGGCAAAACACTGTTGACTACAAAAAAATCTGTTTTTCCATCTTGACTATACTTTTTATTGAATTTCATTCAATCGTTAGAGGAAAATATACCCACAGTACAGTGGAAAACATACTGGGCTGAGAATGAGAATCATACAATCTCAGAGGCACCTCATTTCCTGTCTGATCCAAATCATTCTTGAACAGGAATTTTTTCTAAAAACATCCCCAACCAGTTGCCAGCCAGCCTTCTGAAATGGCTAGATGGTATAGCAGATAGAACTAAGGGTCACTTTCAAATCTGGGCTCAGATGCTTACTAGCCATGATCCTGGGGAAGTCACTTAACCTCTCTCTGTCTCAATTTCCTCACTTGTCAAAATAATAGCACCTACCTCCCAGGGTTGTTGTAAGGATAAAATGAGATAACATTTGTAAAGCAGTAAGCACCGTGCTTGGCAAACAGTAGGCTTTTAATAAATGTTTGTTTTCCTTCTTTTCCTTTCTTTCTTTTCTTGAAGACTTCTGGTTTAGGGGAAATCTTTCTACCTGTTGAGTTCATCAAGTCCATCTTTGACCAGCTGTCATTGATAAGGCATTTTCTTCCTGCATGAAACCTAAATCCATTCCTCTTTAGCTTCCAAATTTATCTCTAATTCTATCATGTGACACCAAGAGTACTTAGATTTTAACACTAAATCTACGGTACTATCAAGCAAACTACAACTCTGCTTGACTTTAGTTTTGGTAACTGAGAAATTGAGGGGATTAGGCCATGTGATTTCAAAGATCTATTCCAAATGTAATGGTTCATGGTAATAGGTATGAGTCCTAACAGACTGGAGGAGCCTATCTTTCTGCTTCCACATTTGGGCCCCCTTTTAATATCCTTTCAACCTTGATGCCTGGTGCCTGATTGTCACTGGTTAGGAAAGAAATCTGATGAATTAAAAGTATCCAAGACTGATAAAAATAGTCACTTTTTGAAGCACTGGTAACAACTTCTTATGCTATTCCTCCCTAGAAACAGTTTCAAAAAGAACATACAGAAAGGACAATTTTCATCCTAAAGGAATTGGTGGTGGAATTTCAAGAACTGTGGCACCCCCCCAAATACAACAGATATATTGGGTCTGGTTGCTGAATCACTCTAGTAGTCAAGCACCTATTTTACATACACATAAAGCTGTTCCTCCCAGCTTGTGGCAACAACATGTGGAACAGAGTATTACATTACAAGGGCTGAGTCTAGAGCGCGCCATGGCAAGGCATTGTTTACTTACAACATTTTTCCTCCCTCCTATTAGTCTGTTTGAGCTGCCAAGGCTCTTATAGATAAGGCAAGGTGGGGACTTACTCTACTTTGAGCCAATTAAAAGGCTTCTCTCTCGAAATCCTGACCAGAAGCAACTTGTTCACAGCCAATAAGCAGGTTCTGATCTAGGAAAATTCCTACTATGAATTCTGAAGGAAACATTTCCAAACAAAGGGTGCAACCGGTTCTCGTATTAAAACAATAATTACTGCCCACAAGTTTATTTATGTAAAGACATAAAAGTGTCTTTACATTCCCCATTATTTGGAAATATGTGGATAATTATTGAAATCTAAGATCCTATGATCTAATTAACTGGATTTTTCCATTTTCTTCTGGCTCATCTTGTCATGTAGAACAACTTGAGAGTACAGAATGAAATGACTTCAAGAATTTGAAGGCTCGTCATGTGGGAGGAGAATTAGACTTGTTCAGCATAACACCAGAGGGCACAGCTAGGTACACAGGATGGAAATTTCAAATGAGACAGTTTTAGTTTCTATGCAAGGAATACACTTCCTAACAATTAGAGCTATTCACATGGGAAGTAGTGGGCTACCTCCAGAGGTGGTGGGTTCCCACTTGTCTGCATTGCTACACAAGAGATTCTTGTTCTGGTTTGGGTTGGACTAGATGACCTCTGAGATCTCTTTCAACTTTGAGATTCTTAGTTTCTTTCAGACTTTGGAAATTCTGAGAGGCACAGACCCATTTAACTCATGTCAAATCATCAACAGTAAATTTTAAAAAGTTATCATGTTCTTGTTTGTAATACAATAATCCGTTCCCATTTCTCATTCCCTCTATTTAATAATAAATTTCTTAAGGTCACGTTCTGGATCGGGTTTCAAGGGACCTTAGAGGTAATTCAATCCAGCTACTTTTGTTTTCTTCTCTTCTCTCCCCTCCCTTTCCCTTTCCCTCTCCTCCCCTCCCCTCCCATCTCCTTACCTTTCTCTTCCTTTCCTCCCTCTCCTTCCCTTTCCTCCCCTTTTTCCCCTTCTCTCCCCTCCCCTCTCCTCCCCTCTCCTCTTCTGCTCTTCGCTCCCCTCCCCTTCCTTTCCCTCTTTCTACTTCCCTCCCTTTTCCTTTTCTTCCCTTCCCTTCTCTTCTCTCCCCTTCTCTTCCCTTCCCTTTCCTTCCCTTCCCTCCTTCCCTTCTATTTCTTCCCCTCTCCTCCTGTATCCTTCCTTCCCCTCCCCTTCCTTACCTTCTCTTCCCTTCCCAACTGAGGCTCATAGAGGTCAAGCAACTAATAAGTAGCAAATGTGGGATTTGAACTCAGTTCTTCTTACCTGAAATCAAGTGCTTTTTCCCCTTCACCCTGCTGGCTCCCTTAAATAATAGATACTTAATATATGCTTTTGATGTTGTTGCTGAATTCAGCAATCAACATTTATTAAGCACTTAATACGCTCCAGACACCTCTAGGCACTGGGGATTCAAGTGCAAAAAAAGGAAATGATCACTGTTTGCAAGAAGCTTACATTGTGATAAAAGAGGAAAAAAAATACATACACACATTTATATGTGACAGAAACAGAAAGTGAATAACTACAAGTATAGACAAAGCAGCTAAGTCCAAGGTATTTGAGGGGGCAGTACTAGCTCTTGGGAGGATCAGGAAAGGCTTTCTGAAGAAGATGGTGCCTGAGCACCATCTTAAAGGAAGAGAGAGACTATGTACTGATGAAAGGAAAAGATGAAGATCAGTGTCATGCCAAGAGGCTGACTAATATGATTATTTCCTTATGAAGCTGTAGGTTTCAAAATGCTGATTCTGATTCAGGGGGATAAAAATCCCAAAAGACTTGAAGAGCATATTTTGACTTTTTGCCCAGGAATATTTGGAAATTATTTTTACTGGAACTAAGCATTTCATTCCAGATAATCTCTTCGCTGAGGAGAGATTTTCCTCGGCTGAATCAAGATAATCATGATAGCCTGAACACAATCAGTTTTAACACCATAACACACACACACACACACACACACACACACACACACACACACACATTCACAGACCTGCCAGTGTACAAACGAAAGAGAATGAGCGAGAGAGAAAGACAGAGAGAGAGAGAGAGAGAGAGAGAGAGAGAGAGAGAGAACTTAGTATTTTATACCTGGTCTTATTACTGAATAGTTTTCATTTAAGATGGAAAAATCTATTCAACAAGAAGGATGATAACTTATGGCAATGGTCCATTATCACATTTTCTCCCTCAATGAAAAGTGACATCTACCATATCTTTTCTGGTGTCCATTACACCCAATTAATTTAAACTGGATTTATGTCTATCCAGCTTTTTTTTTTTTAATGTCCATGATATGTTGGCTTATACCTACTAATGAGAGTCCATTTCCAATAGACCAAAATAGGGGTGGGATACCTGCAGCCTCAAGGTCACATGTGGCCCTCTAGGTCCTCAAGTGTGGTCCTTTGACTGAATCCAAACTGTACAGAACAAATTCCCTTAATAAAAGGATTTGTTCTGTAAAACTCAGATTCAGTCAAAAGGCCACACCCAAGGACCTAGAAGGCCACGTTTCTCCATCCCTGGATTAGAGCAACACTAGGATCATTGGTTAGGTCCTGAATAAATTTTACTTCTTTTGAACTAGAGCAGGATTCTAAACATTTCTAGTCCTACTAAAACTTTTACTTTAGTCATTGGATAGCAAACAATATTGTGTCAATACTCTGAAAAGCAGGAGAAATCCCTTAACCCTAAATGTAAATAATGAGATTCTTGGAACAGAAAAGGAAAGGAAATTGAAATCTGGATTTTGACAAAAGAGAAAAAAGAGAGGAATTTGCAGTAATGACGTACTTGAATCTTGAGAATGTTTTCTGCCTGTAAAGACTGTTTTTGCCAAGTAGCCCACCTTTTCTTTGGTGAAAGTATTTTCATTCTGAATCTGTAATCTTTCATTGTAAAGTCTGAAAGCACATCCTACCAGTCACCCAGGCTCAAAACCTAGATATTACTCTTTAACTCATTCTCTCATCTCCCATATCCAGTCATCTGCCAAATCTTGTTGATTCTACCTTGCAACATCTCTTCTCTGACACTGCCAGAAACTTGGTATAAGCCTTTACCACCTCATGCATAATATATTGCAATGGTCTTCTGGTTGGACTCCCTGACTAGTCTCTCCCTACTCAAGACCATCTTCCACTCAGCTAGCAATATCATCTTCCTAAAGCATAGGTCTACTCAGTAAACTTCAGTGACTCCATACTACCCCGAGGATCAAATTCTCTATCTGGCTCTTAAACTCTTCCATAATTTGTCCCCTTTCTACATTTCTTCATTTCTAATCTTCTCATATTCCTCATAATGTGCTCTAGGATCTATTGGCACTGGTACTCTTGCTGTTTGTTTCTCACACAAGACACTCCATCTCCTGAAGCATTGGCTGTCCTCCCACACGGCTGTAATTTTCTTCCTCCTCCCTTTTACCTCCTACTTCCCCAACCTTTAAATCTCAACTACAATCTCACCTTCTATAAGAAGACTTTCCTGATCCTTAATATTAGTGCCTTCTCTCTTGATCATCTCAAATTTACCCAGTATTTATAAATAGTGCTTGTATGATGTCATTGAGTTCAATGGGCTTCTTGAGGTAAGGGACTGTTTTTGTTTTTTGTTTTTACCTTTCTTTGTATCCCCAGCACTTAGTACAGAGTCTGGAATATATTTCATGGTTAATCAATACTTGTTGACTTGACTTGACTTGTTGACTTCACGAAACAAGAAGATATGATTTCATAATGGGGAAAAGTGATTGAGATAAAAATGAATGCCCAAATTCATACACGGAGTTGGAGCTAAAGCCATTGTCTCTCCTTGTTCTGATGAAAATCTGACCTTTATGAGGTGAGTACACACCCAGGTGAATCAGCTCTTCAAGAAGCAGCAGGTGGCATATATAGCATTGCTGATCCAGAAAAGTTGACATGGCTCAAATAGAGAAAATTTCATTAACTTCGTGAGTTCATTCAGTCTAACTATCCATAATAGACCAAGAAAAAGATTTCTTAGATGTAGTAAGAATAGAACAAGTTGGGAAATGGCTAACAGCTACATGTATCAACAATGCAGTATTCACAATGCCTACAGTAACTATAAATATGCTGATATGTTTATTAATCACAAAATGTAACAGGCTTTCTACAGGGGAGACAAAGCTAGAACATTTATTCAAATACCAGAAACCTGAGTCCCAAAACCAGAAAGTCAAAGCCATCACAGTAGTTACAAAGTTGGCACATGTAGTTAATGTAGTAAACGCCCACATTCTCAAGCCTTCAAAACAGGAGAGGCTACCTCAGGCAAAGATCCTCCTCTCCTCACTCACGGCTCAGCAACTGCTCAGTATCCAGGCAGCTTGCTCCCAGCAGCTCTGACCCCTGCAGTTCCTGTTCCTGGAAGTCCTCAGCAGGAGTCCCTAGCAGAGATTCTTGGCTGGCTCACAAAAAGGAGTTCCTGCCACTACTGCTGCCACTGCTTCCAGTCACCACTGCTCAGACTCTAGCTTGGCTCTGGCTTTCTCTTGTTCCACCCCTTCCTGCTACGTCAGCAAGTTCAAGGGGCATGGAAGATCTTCAAATCCCATTATCATTACACTACATTAACAAAAACAAAGCAAACCCTTCCCCCAAACCCCAACTTTTATTTGTTTATACAATTCTGGGAAAGAACTAGAGTCACACAGTGGTTTGCCATTTAAAAAGAAAAAAAAGTTGCCCCAGTTTCCAACCCCTTATGAGAAAAACTGGCACAAATAACAAAATTTATAGATGTGAAAGACCATTGAGGCAATTTTAGCACACATTCCTATTTTATAGATGAGGAGTTTGAGTCCAAGAGAGGTCAAATTCCCAGCCCTAAACCACAGAACTAGGATTTGAATCCAGAAGCTCTAACTCTGGAACAGCCCCACTCCCCTGCACCCTTTTACTCCATTGTTCATGCTGCCTTGCCCTCACACACTTTCCTAGCTTTCTACAAATGGGAAGAATTGCTCTCCTTTGCCTGTGATCCCTCAGGGACATGGAAGCTATCTTCACACATAAATTGAAACCTGTCTATTCTTGCCTGAAAGAAGGCATCAATTGGAGTGGTGCAGAGAAAGAACCAGCAAATATCCTCTTCTGATTCTCCTTAGGTAAGTTTTTCCAAATGCTCTAAATCAAGGCCTCTTAACCTTTCCTGTTTATGTGTGTCTTGTTTGCCTTTGTCATTCTGGTAAAGTCCATGGACCCCTTTCCAGAATAATACTTTAAAATGCTAAACATGAAATACATGTAGTTACAATGGAAACCAATCATATGGAAATACAGTTATCAACACATAGTTTTTTTAAGGTTCTTGGCCTCTAGGTTAAGAACTCTTGCCTTAAATGGCTCTCTGCCTTCCACTTTCTATGTAGGGAGCAGGCTGAAGGTATTTTACCAGGTCTTACTCCAAAGCCATGCAGTGAGGAACAATTATTGGAAAAGTCACCTGTTCATTCTAGATAAATCCACTTCCTGTGAAAAAATGTAGAATCAAGGAGACTATTTCTCCTGTTTGCATCCCTGGATACAATACTATAGAGATTGCACAAGCTTGAATAGGAGGGAAAAAAGTGAACTGGAGGATTACCATAAAAGGTACAAAAAGCTAAAACAAAGAACTCTGCTAAGCAAGATGTTTCCATTTCACAGGGGGAGGCATTGGAAGGATTAATTAGCTAATGTTTGTCAACTATTTAAGAAGGTACAAAAGCTCCATAATCTTATAATACTGTATCTTCCTTAAGCCTACACACTGCTAAGGTCACATTTGATTGAATGGCCACTAAGATTGGTCTAGCTTAGTTTTAACCCACCATTCATCCTGAAGGAAAAAAAAATATTTTAATAATGTCTTTTAAATTGGTGCAAATGGCTGATAGCTGATGGTTTCCATACATTATTTTAAGATCCCCAGTCATTTAACAAAAATTACTATCATGTTACCAGGATAATTCACAGGAATTACTTGTAAAAGATTTCTCACCAGCCATTTATTATTTTCTGAAATCTATTCAATTTCTTTTTCTCTCCATAAATCAGGTGACTAATCAGTTCTCATTTGCTCCTTGGTATCAACTCCCCTAAGACTTATTCACATAATGGTGTAGCATAGGCAATGACATGGAAAGAGAAATATAAGGGGCCATAGTAAATGAGAGTAAGCTCTAGGACAAGGAAAAGGCGAGAAAGCAAAGGAAATCACTAGAGCTCATGTGCTAACTTACACTGACTGGGAATGGAATTGGTTCTATAATTTATCAGTGTTATGAATCAGAGGAAGCAGAAACTATGTGTAAATGTCTGAAGGAAAGGTCTACACAAAAGAAGTTAAACTGTCTGTCCATACACAAGAATTAGAACTAGAGAACTTTGGGAGTGGGGTATCTAATGTATGCATGCGGTAATGTGGCAATCAGAGAGGATTGGACCTAAAGTCAGAAATACCTGAGTTCAAATATTGGTTCAGCCATTTATTAGCTGCATGACCCTGGGCAAGTCCCTTAACCTTTATTTACTTCAGTTTTCTTATCTGTAAAATGGGAATAATGATAGCACCTAATTCACAGGGTGGTTGAGAAGTTAAAATGAAGTTAAGCTTTGAAAGTTGTAAAGTTATAAATCACTTTGCAAAACTTGAAGTGTCATATAAATGCTGTATCATCATCATTATTATTAACAAAGAATCATATTATCTCTAATATAAAAAACAGGATTAAAAACCATACAATACAGGGTGAAAGAGATTCTAAGCAGAAAAATAATCATAGATGCATTTGTTTCAACTTTTATCTCTATATAAATGATCTCTTGATTAAATATCTGGCACTAGTTTTCTTCCTGTGCTTTCTCACACACAATATACTTTAGTCCTGAATCATTAATTCATTTCTAAACACTGCTCCAAAGGCATCTCAAACTGAATGCCTCCCAGATTGAGTTCCTTATCTTATCTCCTAACTCTGTTCTCTCCTCCTAACTTCCCTCTGCCCTCAAGGCTATGCTGGAATCTTAACTCACTACCTATGTTCATTCTGTGACCAAATTTTGTGGACTGGACCTTTACAATGTCACTGACATTAGCTTCCCTCTATCTACTCACCCATGATCACTGCCTTAGTTTGGTCTAGGATTATCTCTTGCCTGGACTATTGCAATAACTTCCCCAGATCCATTGCCAACCTTTTAACCACTCTCATCTCCAAACCATCCTCCACATAGCCCCAAAATCAATTTTTCTAAAAGAAAAGGTTTGACCATATGTAGCTTTAATGTTTACCTACTGATTTAAAATATTTATTTTATTTTTAATTTATGGAATAAAACAAACATTTCTGTAACGTAGTATAATAAAAAAAGATCATTATGGATGAAACTGCAAATCTATTAAAGACAACTTGCTATTCCTTCTAAATATATTATAAAGTTATCATGCATTCTTTTCTTTTTTTTCTTCCTTTCCCCACCTGAGACTACCATTAGACTCAAATGTGTGTGTATAGTAATTATACATATGTATCATTTATATATAATAGTATATATTTATATACAATATATTATACATAAATATATTAATAAATATATATTATATACTTATAATATATAACATATATTATAATAAACATATTAATAAATATATGTAATATATTATATATAATATATAACATATATATATATATGTATTTATCATTCTTTCTCTGGATGCAGGTAGTGTCTTCCTTCACATGTCCTTTGTAGTTAATTTGGGTATTTGTAATAGTCAAAATGACTCATTTACTCAAAATTGTTTTTAAAACTATTGCTATTACCATATACAATGTTCTATTGGTTCTGTTATTTTTTTCATTTTCAGTATTTTGTGCAAGTCTATTCACATTTTTCTAAGATCATAAAACTCATTGTATCTTATAGCACAGCAGTATTCCATCACAGTCGTACACTACAACTTGTTCAGCTAGTTGCCAGTCTCCAGTCAACCCTGAAATTTCTAATTCTCTGCAACCACAAAGAGAGCTGCTATAAACATTTTAGAAAATATTAGGTTCTTTTCTTTTTTCCCTTATTATCTTAGGAAATAGACCTCATGGGGGTATTGCTGGCTTTAAGATAAAATACAAACTTCTCTGTCATTTAATGCCATAATTTAATTAAGTGACTATACTTAATGTCATAATTTGGGTCCATTTTATCTCTTCAGATTAATTACACATTACTTTCCCTATAGAACTCTATGTTTGAAGTCAATTGGCCTCTTCATTGTTCTATGTTCATAATTTTCCATCCCATCTCTCACCTAGTCACCGAAGGTCTTCCCCCCAAAAATTGCATGACCACTTATTTGAAAATGCTGCAGAAGTAATAATGGTTTAGGAAAATAAACTTTAAGGTCATTTCAGTTCAGTTCAATTCAATTCAAATGACATTTAACAATCTATTATGGGTGGCTTGGTGGCACAGTGAATAGAGCACCAGCCCTTGGAGTCAGGAGGACCTGAGTTCAAATCCATCCTCAGACACTAAACACAAAACTAGCCACGTGACCTTGGGCAAGTCACTTAACCCCAATTGCCCCTCCCCCCCAAAGAGTCTATTATGCTACATAATCCCTATAATAATGTAAAATGAAAGAACAACCACAAAACATATCTGTGCCTTTGCATAGGCTGTTGCCCATGATGGGGATGCTTTCTTAAAACTGTTGGGACCCTTAGATTTCTTCATAGATCACATAACCTTCTACAATAAACTTTTTCTAATTCTCCCAGTTATTAGTTCTCCCTCTCCCTCCAAATTACTTTGTCTGTACTTTGTATGGTATTATCTGTGTATATACCTCAAGTTGGGGCAATGGCTAATGGCTTCATATTCACACACACACACACACACACACACACACACACACACACACACACACACAAACTTCAGTTGTAGGTCTGGTGACAGACTGTCTGTTGTTCAAGGATCAGCCAAGATAAATATAAAAAGGTTCCTCATCAACAAAACAAAACAAAACAAAACAAAAAACTGTTCATTTGATGATGGTTTCAGGGAGTAGACAGGGCAGAGCAACTCACCTAGACTATCTATTTTGTCATAGGAAAAATGGAATCCACCCCATTTATTAGAGTATGTACACCAATGAGCACATGAATCCTTGAACTATATTGTCTATACTATGGAGTCTATATGATCCTCAATAATTTAGCCCACAATTTACTTGTGCTATCATGCTCCTGGGCATAACTGATTCTTGCTACCTTTTAAAATATTATGACAGCATTATGCAGTTCTAAACTGTAAGTATATTGCAATAAAAATGATAAACCCAGGAGGCTGGTTGCCACATTGGTATTTAGTTAGAAATACAATTCACATCTCATTTGGTGTGTTTCCTATTCAACTTGCCTTGATCTTGGCCCTTTCTCTTTTGTTGAACTGCTATGAAAAAAATCAGATGTTGATATTTGAAAAATAGCTGCCCATCACCATGAGCTCCATCCATGATCTTATGACAGCTTAAAATCTTAACATCTGCATAGAGATTTTTAAAATTAATTTCATAACCAGGGTCCTAAGAAAAATTAATCTCTAGAGACAAATGAAAGTTAGAATGAGGACCAGCTATCACTGAGATTTCATAACTCAGGTTGGCCTTCCCTTTCTTTTGCTCACCCTCCATCCCTTCTTTCTTCAAACTTCATTGCTTTTTTCCATGCATGGCTTTCCTATCCAAGTGTATATATTCTCTTGTTAGTTTCTTTTCTTTTTTTTTAGAGTTTTATATGTTTTGCTTTGCTTTGTCTTCACTAAGTGCTTATTTTCTCAGAAGTTTATATTGTTAGCGTGGAAGATATTATGGCATAAAACCAAAGAAAACATTATTATGCATACATAGAGAAACCACCCACCTTTTCCTGTGCATGGAAAAATAATGGACATTGCATTAAGAGCTCTAGACTAAGGCATAACACCCCAGCTGTTAACAGTCAGAGAAACGCATAACAATAGGACTGTGTGTCTGTTGTCTCACTAGAAATATTTTACGAAATAATTCATAGAGGCAAAAATGAAGAGCTTTTGCATTGGGGTTACAAAGGATCTTAACAGATATATAAGAAGGGAAACACCACTGATTCTGGAGTCACAGAATTTGGTTTAGATCCTGCCTATGACACTTGCTACTCATGTGAACATAAGTAAATTTCACTTATCATTCTTGCGGTGCAATTTCCTCATTTGTAAAAATTAGGGGATTGAACTAGAGAGCCCGAGGTCTCTTTCAGGTCTGTTTTAGACCTCTGTCTTGTGACCCTACATGAAATTTGTTAAGACATTAGTTTGAAGTCTAAATAGAGTCTAAAGTGATACAGACACAATGTATGTGTGACGACCAACTTTGATAAACTGGACTCTTCTCAGGCACGCACAGCTATAAGACAACTCTACAAATCTCAGGATGGAAGGAGATGTCTACATTCAGAGAAAGATCTAGAAAGAACAGAGTTTAAATGGAGACTGAAGCAATATACGTGCTATCATTCTTTTTCATGTTTGGTTTTGTTTCTTCTTTCCCAGTGTTCACTCCATTGGTTACAATCCTTCTATGCAATCAGACTAATGTCTAATGTGAAAGTATTTGCAGATCCTGTACTTGACTGCATGCTGCCAGGGGGGAGTGGGGTAGAGGGAGGGGAGAAAATTTGAAACTCAAGGGATTGTAGAACTGAATCTTGTAAACTAAAAGTAAATAAACAATTCAATTAAAAAAAAAGAAATTAAAACATCTTAGCAATAAAAAAAAATAAAGTGATACCTCAAATGCATGGGGTTGAAAAACACTAGCTCATTAGAACCCAGAAAATGTGGGCTCAAATTCCAGCTTTGCTTGCTATCTATTAAACTCCACAAGTCATTTAATAATTCTGGACCCTCAGTTTCCTGGTCTATAAAATGAGGGAACTGGACTAGATGATCTCTAAATTCCATTTCAACTTTTAGTCTCTCATTCATTTATTCCAAGGGACAGGAAAGTGAAAAGGGTGCTTGCTGTACCTGGGTTCAAGTGCCAGTTCTGTGGCTTATTGCCCAATTAGGTAAATCACTTCTTAGACTCTCTGGATTTAAGGCTCCTCATTTTTAAGATGAAAAGTTTCAGTTAGATTACTTCTAAAAGTAATTTCCAGCTATAAATTTATGAAATTTCCATTGGTAATTATACCTCCTTGTTATTGTCTCCTCCCTATTAAGTGAGTGAAGGAGAATGAAACTGAGCATTAAGCAAAGGTCCCAATAAAGAGCCATGGTTTGATCTCCTACAGAAAGTAACCGTAGAGTTAGATGTCAATAGTTATCCACAAATATTTCAGGAGCCCAGTGATCTGGGGACAAAAAAAACCCAAGAAATCAGCATAATGATTCATTCCATTGTTGTAATCTCCAATCATTTCAATACTCTGAATACAGGGTATATCTTATTTTTTCCATTCAGCTTCTCTCTCTTTTTCTTCTTCCTTTTCATCATCTTGCTCTCCTCTTTCTTTTTCTCTAGCTTCCTCTTCTTCCTCAACATCTGTTCTAGCTTACCTATCAATCTGTCCTGTGTTCCATGTGACCAATGGCTATTCATAGTGAGTCAAAAATAAAAATGAAGAGACTAATTGTGATCCCCAAATTATATTGTTACGTGGGTTATCTGCAGAGAGCTAAAATTTGGATAGCAAATACTTACATCAGTGTTTGAAGGATAAGTACATTTCCAAGTATGGGTAGTCCCTTTACTAGGGTAGATCATATCACCTCTATAAATCACTAGATGGTCTTTGAAACTTATTATTCCTAAAGATTCATCACCTTGTGGCTCCCCTGGAGATGAGTGACTCTGGACTTGGCTAGGCTTGGATAACATATTGTCCCCTAAAGGTCTCTTACCTGAAGACTTTCCAGTCCGGTAGGATCTGTCGGAGCTTGCAGAACCCAAGGTCATTTCCATTCCACAGTGCAACATTAGAATAGAACTTTGTGAGAGGCATGGATGAATATTTTATATTTGTCTTCTATGTTGATCTAGCTAATATATTTTCTTGAAAATTCAATTCATCAAATAGTTATGAAATGCCTATTGCTGTATACAAGACACTGAGTTAGACACTGGGAATCTGGAGATAAACATAAATTTTGCTTTCAAAGAGCCTATGACTGGATAGGCTTAAAATATATATACAGATAGCTGTGGTACAAGGGAGAGGAAGATAACTATGAAGAAGAGAGGAGAGGTCCACAGTAAAGTGGTATGAAAAAGTTGAGAAGGGAAAAATCATTTTCACCTTGGTGGGAGTGGGAGGGACTGAGAGAACCGTTGGGGGAGGCTTTAGGAAGTTTTATTTGCTTTCCACATGACTTTATGGCACTCATTTAAAAAGGCAGAGTGACATAGTAGATAGGGTGCTGTGATTAAAATCAAGACCTAGATTCAATTTCTACCTTTGACATTTACTGACTAAGTGACTATAGGCAAGCCTTTCCTTCTTAGTTTTTCCTCATTTGTAAAATGGATACAATGACACTTGCAGTTCCTATTTTACTGGGTTATTGTGAAGATCAAATAAGATGATGCTTGATGATGCAAACTACAGTTGTATCTAATTGACAGCAATATCACTTGCCAAAAGAGAAAATGTAGAACAGCTTATCTACTTGCTTTTAGAGCATGGTAAGTAATAGATGTTGGAGATAGAGTTTCCAGTCCCAATTTTGCCATCAACTTTGTGTTTGACCTGGAGCAAGCAATCAATTCCATCATCTGTAAAAGAAAGGTTTTTGGGAAATTTAGCTGCTAAGAATCACTTCCATCTCTGAAATTCTAGGATTCTAATATGTTCCAAACTTTTCAACATGACCTACGTGTTCATTAGCACATCACTCATGAATAGCAGCCATGACATTATCTAGAATATTAAGTTTAGTTCGTAGACTAATTTTATTATTCAACATATTCTATTTTGTACATCATCTTTACTTCAGGGTAGTCTTTCTCTTTCTTGCCAGTTTTTAAAAATTCTCTTATTAGTTATATTAATCCTTTCTTCTCTCTGTTCCTCTTTTTCATTACTCCCTTCTTTATAGTAAAATTAAAAACCAGAAATCCTTGGTTTGCTGCTGACTGTGAATAATTTCCCAATATTCAAATATTGGTCAATATCTGAGGAGAGCTATGGAGGTGGGGGTGAGAGTGGTCACATATGACTACATATTTCCTTATTTCTAAGGTTAAGTTAACTTTATGAAACTTTCATTAGGATTTGAAAAGTAAAACCTCCTGCTGCATGACATTTTAAATGGTCTTCAATTTATTTCCTTATATAAATTTAAAAAATAATGGGGGTGATGTCTTGTGATTTTATCACTAATTCTTACTAATTAATTAATGAAATTTCTGAAGATTAGATCAATTTTTAGTCACCTCTCTCTAAAAGGAGCTATGTAAAGTAATACCAAAGTATTGGCAATATATTTGGTGAAAAGATACAGCAACCAGAAATTGAAATTGTTTTTGTTTAGTGTATCAGCAAGCACCCTAGCATACCCAGGGCGGCTGCTAGCACAGGTTCTTAGATCTGCTTTTCTAAAGGATAGCAACTCAAAATGGGTTAACAATCTCACTTTAATCAATCAAACACATGTCATTTACCTAGTTCAGGGGAAAAAGTCAGTACCCTGAACTTCAGAGAATGCAAACACAAGTTACAAACGCAAGTTACAAGCAGACAGATCAGCAGATGGGCTTCCAATCATCTGACCATTACATCCATACCTAGTCAGTTACCAGAGAGGGAAGCACCAACATCACAACATCTGGGTTTTCAAAGCCCAGTGGGCTCAATAGCTTCCCAGAGTCTCATCTGGCCAAATCACACAACTCTTTCCACAGTGAGTCCCAAAGCAAAACCTCACATCAGGGCGTATATACAGCCTTCTCCTGGATCTGGAGAATGTCACAGCCCTCTTGACCCACTGCCCAATCACAAAGCAACAAGGTGCCAGCATTCCTGAAAAACAAGCCTCCTGCCACAGGTTCCACGTGACCACATTCAGCCTATTAGGGGGCAGAGTATACTTTCAAATCTGGGAAGGTTCTCAGAGTCACTTAAGCCACTTAAGCAAAGGGCCTAGGGGTAGGGAAGATCTTCAGATTCCCATAACATTTAGTCATGTCTGACTCTTCATGACTCCATTTGGGGTTTTCTTGGCAAAGATACTAGAGTGGTTTTCCATTTCCTTCATCAGCTCATTTTTACAGATGAGGAAACTGAGGCAAACAGGTTAAGTGACTTGTCCAGGGTTACACAGGTAGTAAGTGTCTGAGGTTAGACATGAACTCAGGAAAATGAGTCTTCCCGACTCTAGGACCAGCACTACTATCCACTGGGCCACCTAGCTGCCTCAAAGTGAACCACTATTAAATAATGCCATCATTTTCACGACAAAGATACTGGAGTGGTTTGCCATTTCCTTCTCCAGCTCATTTTACAGATGAGGAAACTGAGGCAAAATAATAAGAGTCTGAGGCAGGATTTGAACTCAGGAAGAAGATTTTTCCTGACTCCAGGCCTGGCTCTCTATCCACTGTGCCTCCAAGCTACACCAGTAATTTCAAGGTTGACTCTGGTTTAAAACTCTTTTTGCTCTACCTGCATTTTAGCGCAGCTCACTGTGCTCAAATCAAAAGAGCCCTGAGCTCATGAGCCCTACTCATTGTAGATGTGGGGTGTTGGGTGGGTAGAGACTTTCAGCATGCATACTGCTATCTACTATGTCTATGAAGTCTATGATGCCATAGACTGAAAACTAGGAAGGTCTTCAGAAATTATATAGCCCAACTCCCATAATTTACAGGTAAAGAGACTAAGACTGAAGAGTTTGAGTGACTTACACAAGGCCACGCAAGTAATAATGATCAGAGCTGGGATCTGAACACCTATGCGCTCACTTCAATGCCATCACTTGATTTACTGTACCTTATACCTTTTTGAAATGCATCTTGGAACTGTCCCTAAGACCATAGGGCAGGAACAGAATGTTGTACTTTACAATCCTAGTTTCCATGTGGTGCCATGATCCTTCATCCATATTTATCAGATCTACTCCACCAAGAAAATGTGTTCAGCCATAATTTGATGTTGCATATAGCAAAGCTGCCTTAGGTGACATGACTTAAGAGGTAGAATAACGGGTGGGTTGTCTCTTGCTGGTATATTTGAAAAATGAACAAAGAGCAAAGAACACCTAGGCCTGTTCAGTCTTTAAGCAAATTATAGAAAATTCTGAGGGGGATTATCAGTCAGCCTCACTTCCTAACCCCAAACTGGCCCCAAGTCCCTCCACAATAAATGGCCTTCTTAGGACTAAGAGCCAGTTATCTTCATTAGGCTCTTAGATGTTAATTGAGGGGGTTTTAAGGGAGCCCTGGTCTTTCCAAGAGATCCCTTCCCCTACTGTGTTCCCACAAGAGCAGTACAAGGGGGAGAGAACAGAGGGAGAAATTGCTGTAGTCAGGACAGCCTCAGTGAATAAGCTTTAAACAACGATATAGGAGGGAAAGCCCATGGGGAGAAGGGGGGGGGGAGGGTAACATGGGCAGGCTTGGGAGCCAGAATAAAGGAGCTTAGAAAACAACATAGGGGGTGTGTGGGGGAGAACAAAAGACTGTTCAAGGATCACATGCAATACAAGATGTGTGACTTTGAAAAGATCAATATAGACTGAGAATCCCAAATACATGCAATGGTAAATGAGATCACAGGATTTCCAGCTGGAAGGCCCTTTAGAAACCACCCAATTCAATCCCCTCATCTTACAGATGAGTAAACTGAGGCTGAAAGATGAGAAGTGAGTCCCTTAAGGTCATCAAACCAGTTAGTAGGATCATAGATTTGCAGCTGAAAGTGAAATTTGAAACAAACCAGTTCAAAATCTGCATTGTACAGATGAGATAATTCAGGCATAAAGAAAGGAAATGATTCCCTTAAGGTCATAGGATGATCATAGATTTATAACTGGCAGGGATGTTAAAGGTTGTGTAGGATAACCCCCTTGTTTTTTCAGATGGGTAAAGTGAAGTCTAGAGAGGTTGAATATATTCCTCAAAATCATACAAGTAGTAAGTTGCAGGAACAGGATCAAGGGACAAGTCCTCTAATTCCAAAAATAGTCCTTTTTCCACTGCACCACTAGTTTTAGAGCCAGAAATGGTGGCAAGGACTTCTAACTCCAAGCCCAGGGCTCTTTCCAATCTAGGACAATGAACTATGCTAAAAGGCAGGGCAGAGAGGGAGAGAAGAGCAAAAAGCGTTTTAAACTATAGTCAGCCTTTAAATTGAATAGCCAAAAATAATTATATTCTAATTTCAGGCTTAAAGTGTAATTATCCACCCTCATCTCTGGTGGACCTCATGAAAATGTACACTTTAGATCACTATTTGATATTACTGGAGATCATCTCCCCTAACTCAAAAATATTGTGTGAAACCATTGACACAGAGAGAAAGAGGTTAGAATGGAATGTTGCACAATTTTTTTAAAAACAATCTGGGTGATAAAATTCTCTCTCCCTAGCATGAAGTAACTAAGTGGCACAGTGGATAGAGTGCCAAGCTTGAAGTCAGGAAGACCTGAGTCCAAATCTGTCCTCAGACATTCACTGGCTGTGTGACCCCAGGCAAGTCACTTAACCCTGTTTGCCTCAGTTTCCTTATCTATAAAAATGAGCTGGAGAAGGAAATGTATCTTTGCCAAGAAAACCCCCAAAGGGGTCACAAAGACTTGGACATGACTGAAAAAAATGACTAAACAAAAGCATAAAGTGTATTTCACCAAGGAATTGAAGAGGGAAACAAGGTGAGGAAAATCAGAATTTCTCTGAACAAGATTTAATAAATGCAGCTTCCTAATTAATATTTTATTTGTGAATAACTAGTACCTTAGATATCATATACAGAGGTCAGCTTGAAAAAAACAAGCAGGAAAAATCAAGTATATGAAAAAATCTGTTGGACAGATTATGGCCTGCCATTGTATGGTTGATACTTTCAGTGAGTGTATCAGTCTATCTGAACAAGTACTAAAATGACCCAAAATTGAATAGTCAGTCAATAAGGTTTTATCAAGTATCTATTATCTTCCAGGGACTGCGCTAAGTAAAGAAAGGCAAACAACAATCCTTGTTCTCAAGGAGTGTAGTGCCAATGCAATATTCTCAGTGCCAACAGTCGCTATAAATATACCTACATAGTGCTCGATCACAAAATATAACAGACTCTCCACATAGAAGACAGAAGCAAAACACTTATTCAGACACCAGAAAACAGAATCCCAAAACCAGTAAGCTAATTCCATCACAGAAACAAAGAAGTTAATAAGCTATAATAGCCCAGAGAATCCCAAAGCCTTCTCACAAACCAACATTTACACACAAATCTGTCTCCCTCAGAAGCATCCTCTCCTCCTTCTGGTTTAATTGTTCTCACTCCCAGCTTCCTCTGGTCTCTGCTCTACCCTTCAGCAAACTCCTCCCACCATAGGCTCCATGTGATTACATTGAGTCTATTAGGAGGTGGGGTATATCTTCAAAGCAGGGAAGGTCTTCAAATTCCCTTAGGTTTCTTAAATTACCATTACTATTACAAAGAGTTCAGTCCCATGGATCAAAAAGCACTGACAAGATCTCATTTTGACAATTGTGTAATGTTTTCCATGACCCTACGCTGTTCTGGGAGCACAAAACCTTATCTTTTTAACACAACTCTTTTAACCCCTGATAGTTTATGATTGTACATCTTGTACACTGCAATCTCAGAAGACTCAAAAGTACAGGTATCCCAAAGAAAAAGAGAAAAAATATATATCATGGGTGTAAGTGAGCTATAAATGACACAAAGGAGTTAAGTGACAGAAGGGAATTGTATGATTAAGAGAGGAAGTGGACCAGTGAGATGGTAAGAGCAGAGAGCATAACAATGGGAGAACCCACATGTTGCACTCATATCTGTAAAATGCCAAAAGACCCAGTAGTGCAAGCTGTGCAGTGGCCTGGTGTTGTTGTCAGCATTGTTGTTTGTCCTTCATACTTGAAGAAGATGAAAGACATCACAATTTTGGGGTCAAGACATAGTGTATTTGACCACGGCTGATTAGTCCAATACCAGTCTGGAAAACTCTATCATGGATTGGGCACAAATATTGTGTTTGAACATTTGGGATGGAGATGTCTCTAGATTTGTACATCTTACATTTCTTTTGAGCTACTGCAATTCTGCTTTGCTAATAGAGCATAGCACCTTCTTTATGTCTCACAATTGATAATAAAGCTCTTCAGAGAGACCTTGAGAGTATCCTTTTATTTCTTCTTCTTACTTCTATGTGTGAACTTGCCCTGTGTGAGTTCTCCATAAAATAGTCTTTTAGACAAATCAAATGTATGTCTGGCATTCAACCTAGATGGCCAGCCCATCAGAGTGGTGCTTTCTGCAGCAGAGTTTGAATTCTTGGCAGTTCAGCTAGAGAAAGAACCTCAGTTTCTGGTACCTTATCTTTCCAGATAATCTTCAGAATCTTCCTGAATAAATTCAATTGGAAGAGGTTCAATTTTTCTGGTGTGGTGATGGTAGACTGTCCAGGTTTCACAGGCATACAACAGCAAGGTCAGAACAATGACTCTGTAGATGTCCAGTTTGGTAGGCAGCCTAATAGGTGTTCTGTAAAAGATAGATGTCAGGATATGGACCAGATTTGTACAGGATGAGAAGGTATGGATGGGCTGTGATCTGTACAAAGAGAGGAAATCACTATCAATGAGATAACAGATTCACAGAAGTACAGAAGTTCAAAGACTTGTTTGAAAGGGCCAGACAAGAGGAAACAAAGATTCATTTCCAACAATTAGAACCAAGAGAACACTGTATATAGTAACAGTAATACTGTTTCGAGAACAAATTTAAGTGAATAAGTAATTTTGACTATCATAAATATCTAAATTAACTATAAAGGACATATGAAGAAATACACTATCTGCATCTAGACAAAGAACTTATAAACAGAAATATGTATAGAATAATTTTACACATGTATAGAATAATTACTTACATGTGTATAGAATAATTTTACTTATTTGTGTTTAATGGTGGCCATCCCTAAGGTGCGGGGTGGGGGGGGGGAGAAAAAAGGGGAAAAAAAAGACATTTGTATGCTAACTTTATTATGTATTTAAAAGGAATAGTAAGTTGTACATAATAGATTTGCAGTTTCATGTTCAATCATCTTTTCATTCTACTATATTATAGAAATGCTTGTTTTATTACATGAATTAAAAATAAATAAATGTGAAAAAAAAGAGAACCAAATAAGCTCCCATAGTGGGGGACAGGTAATGAGTTCTCCATCATTGAAATTGTCAAGTAGAGACAGGCTAATTGCTTTGACAGAGATGTTGTCCAGAGATTCCCAATCAGATATGGATTGGACTAGATTACCTCTGACGTTTTACGCACTGAAGGAGGAGTTAGATGGATGAAGGAAACAAAGTACTGGTTGTACAGTCAGAAGACTTGAATTCAAATACTCATTCTGATACTTAAGTGATTTTGGGCTTCAGTTTTCTCATCTACAAAGTGTGAATGTTGGTCTCTCTAAGGTATCTTTCAACTCTAAATCACTGATATCATATGTGATACATTGTAAGTCTTCACATTTGTGTTTCCTTCATAGTTAAAAAAAATAAAACTTTATATACACGATCTCATTTGCTGGTGATAGTAATACATATGTATGCAGTTTTACATCCCAACAGTTTGGTGAAGTGGATAAGGTGGTATCCTCTAGTCAGAGAGGATGAACTTCAAGCCAAATGAGGTTTCAATGAGTCATCTGAAGTCACACAGTTTTTAAGTTGTAGAGCTTGGACCCAGAGTGTCTGATTCAAATGCTTTTTCCATGGCATCACTTTTGAATGTAGTCTCCTTTTAATGTCCTTACCTTGAGCACAGACAGTCTTCATCTGGATATTTGGGCATTGCACAGACACAGTCTCTGGTCTGTACAATAAGTAGTACTGTATGGTTGTAGCACTTAACGTGTGGTCTGGGCTCAGTCAACCCTCCCTAGCAAGGCAACAGCCCTGGCCAGCCAGAGGCCAATCATTCCCTTTGCACTGGAAAATGGTAATAGTTGAAAGGAAGTTAGGCTGAGGTAAGACTCTTGTGAATGAAAAGAAAATATGAGTGGTTCAAATAAACGGAATCAAATTTGTAGAGAAAGGGATAAAAATTGGACCTGTGATTTCATTGGTAGGGGAATAAAAATATAGACACATATGTACACACATAAGCACTCATGCATACACATACACACACACGCACACACACACACACACACGCGCGCGCACACACACACACACACACACACACACACACACACAATCCCCTAATGCTTTGGAAGCTTCTTTCTGAGTTCTTGGTCATTTTAGCACTGTAGGTAGGTAGGTAGGTAGGTGATACAATGGAGTCAGGAAGACCTGAGTTCAAATGTAGCCTTACTACTAGATGTGTAACTCTAAACAAGTCACTTAAACCTTGTCAGTTTCAACCATAATAAAATGGGGATTAATAGCACCTCCCTCACAGGGTTATGGTGATGATCAAATGAGTTAATGTTTATAAAGCACTTATTATGATGTCAGGAATACAGTAGGTGCTAGACAAACACTAGCTGTTATGATTAAATATGAGCTTTTAAAATATGCATTTTTCAAACTAAGTTTCTGTCTATGTTAGAGTCAAATAATGATTTAATTACTGTATAAAATGGAGCTTCATATACTCTTGTTAGTTCAGCTAAAGAAAGTAGACTGCTGCATAGTTTTATCTTTGTCAATTAAATCTGGAAGCCAACATCTATTTGAATCAAATTTCATAATTGAAGTTAAATGTCCCCATACTATGTTTTAGTTTCCCAAGAAATATTACAGAATCTTGGCTCCAGATGGGCCAGAGGAAAGGTCACCAGGATCCCTATACTCTAGCAAATGAAATCATTTTCTCGAAAGTATGCTAAGTCGCATGTGAAGAGAATACTGAAGAGGAAGTCAGGAGAGTGGCTTTTAGGCCCTTCACTGAAGACAAATGTCACTATCAGGTCACTTCACTGGATTTCAGTATCTATATCTTTAAAACTCAGGGGTTAGATGAGATGAAATTCAAGGTCCTTTCCGATAATAAAATTATAGAAGTTTCTACATCAAGGTTTCTTAACCAGAGGTAGATGGACTTAAAAATAGATATTTTGGTAACTATATTTCAATATGGTTGATTTCCTTTGTAATCTTATACACTTAAAAACTTTATTCTGAGAAGGGTTCCATAGGCTTCACCAGACTTCTCAAGGCACATGCGCATGTGCACGTGCGCGCGTGCGTGCACACACACACACACAGACACACAGAGTTAGAGAACCCCTGCTTTATAAAAATGTTTAGTACTCTGTTTATGAGTTTGCTCTAATGATGACATTCTTCATTTGCTAATATAGGTGGGTCACTTAGATCTCATAGATTAACCTTATAGCAAAATATCAATTGTCTTTTCTATATCAATGAAGGGCTTTCCCTCATTAGGAATCTCTTTTGCTGCTTTTGTTTGTATGTGGATATTGATCCTACCTATTAAGATTTCATTGTCTCAAATCATTCTCTCGGATCTCTACTGTATCCGTACCACTTGTTTACAAATACTTTGAAAACTATGTTGCTCATCTGAAAATGTTCAGAAACAACTGAAAGGCAGGATGGTTTCAGACTGCACAATGAACACTTAGTGTCCTAGATTTCTATCTGGCATCCCAAACCAGAAGCCTCTGTGTGGGAACACAGACTACTCTGAAAGAATAGTCTACCCAAAAGTTTTAATTCTTGTCACAAATAATGAGCTGGGCAGCTTCTAAAAATACCCAGTTTGTTCAAAACTCTTTGGACCGTGATCCTATTTCCCAACTGATTGTGTATGTATCCTTAAAATTTTCATACTTAATATTCCTTCTTTTGTGTGATTGTCTTAAAAATGTACTATGGGGGGTGGCTTGGTGGCACAGTGATTAGAGTACTAGCCCTGGAGTCAGGAGGACCTGAGTTCAAATGTGGCCTCAGACACTCAACACTTACTATCCCTGTGACCTTGGGCAAGTCACTTAACCCCAACTGCCCTTCCAAAAAAGCAAAAAAAAAAAAAGGGAAAGAAAAGAAAAGAAAGGAAATGTACTATGGGCAGTCCTCAATTTAGGAATGGTTTTGTGTTCTAAAAGTTTATTTTTAAGTCAGTTGTTTGGAATTTGAAACACATTTTCTCACAGAAAAAGATATTCTAAAATGTGGTTGGGTTCCCACGTTAGCCCACAAAAGCCTAACCCAAAGCACCATTTACCCTCTTATAAAGAGCCTGGAGGAGGGAGGAGAAAGGTCAATAGGGGCTCCCAGGACACTGACCACACTGTGGGAGTGGGGTGTGTGTTGTGCAGTCAAACTCCTGGCTGCACAGCTGCTTCAGGGATCCTCTTTAGGTACCAAGGTACACATCAGATATCGATTTCTTTTAGGACAATTTGTCATCCTAGTAGCTCCTAAATGATTTTTCATCCAGAAGGATTAAGGACGTTCTCATCCTTGCTCTCCACAACATTTATTAAACCTACTTCTCAAACCTCCAAGTCAGAGCAGACCCATAGCAAATTCAACAGAATAAGGATTTGTTAGTAGGATGCATCTGCACTACCTTGAACCACGAGGAGACTGGCTTACACTTAGCTACTCTTTTCAGAGACCCAAATAGACCTGTAGAACTCAAAGTGGGGAAGGGATTTGGACAATTTTCCCGGGCACTGTCCAGTTTCCTAGCAACGACTCACCTACACATGCTCCAAATCTTTTCCACTACAGATTTAAAGTATCATAAAAAAGTCTGGGATTTGGCAGCTCCCCCCCAGCTGTGCAAGGGTGATTGTTTAAACTTATGT
Organism: Pseudochirops cupreus; assembly: GCA_028627135.1. NCBI lineage: Eukaryota > Metazoa > Chordata > Mammalia > Diprotodontia > Pseudocheiridae > Pseudochirops > Pseudochirops cupreus. The sequence goes on along the minus strand of CM053580.1, from coordinate 440,628,212 downwards.
CGAGTTTGGGTGAAAATCTGGAAAAGAATGATGTTATCTCTAGCTCTAAAAGGCTATTTGATGCTCTAGAACTGAAATTGGAAACTGAAAACTGAATTGGAAGTGATTGAGTTTCATAATTACTGTGTTCCAAGCTGTATATCAAGCACTTTTCTTTTATCCAGGAATAATGGCATTTGGGCATCCATGTAAATAACACACACAGATCAAGTGCTGTCTTTAAAACAACCTTGTGAAGAAGGGAGTGTAATTATAATCATCCTCACTTTTCAAATGAGGAAACTGAGGCTCAGGAAGGTCACATACATAGAAAGAGAAGGCTTCCTGATGCTAAGCCCTTACATCTTTCTATCATTCATCACTGCCTCAAACTCTGTTCTTGAAATAGCACCTCTTTCTGTATATAATTTTCAGTTAGGCATAGAGGTTACATAAAAAGTAATCTTTGATTTCATTTTGTGTAATTCTGTGAGAACTCTCAATTAATATAGAAACACTGATAGTTAAAAGTCTTATACTATCAAAATGAGAGGCAATGTGGCAAAGGGGACAGAAAGCCAGGAATAGGGTCAGGAAGCCCTTACTTTGTGTCCTTTCTCACATTCATACTGGATGTGTGACCCTGGGCAAGTCACTAAAACTCTCATCATCCTAAAGTGATTCACTAAGACTTTTAATTGCAAAAGAGCTGATCTATATCAACAGAATGGATTCTGTATTCCTGTGAAATTGCTTCTAAACAAACAAAAAGGTCACTAAATTGTTTTATAAGGAAGCAGAGATTGAAGTTTGGAAAGGGGAAGACAAAAAACAAAATACCTTCCTAAAACCAGAAATCTCACTTCTCCTCTCATGCTGACTGAAAACAGCTGATAGCAATTATCTCCAGTTCTTGTTGATTTTCTCCCATTATTTCTCCAGTTATCATTGATCCCAAGGAGGCAGAGCTTAAAGTAGCCCTCATTACAGTCCATTTTCCTCCTTCAACACTATCTTTGAAGATCCTTATTGCTATTTTGCAAATGCTAATTTATATTATTGACTTCACTCACTAAAAGCTGTGCATAAAATAACTTTATGAATAGGTATATAAGTATATAACTTGGGGGGAAATGCTACCCAGTGACTTGCTTATGTAGATATTGTTCAGTTGTTTCCGTTCTGTCCAACTCTCCATGACCCCAATTGGGATTTTCTTGGCAAGGATACTGGAGTGGTCCACCATTTTCTTCTCTAGCTCATTTTACAGATGAGGAAACTGAGGAAAGCAGGGTTAAGCGACTTACCCAGGGTCACACAGCTAGTAAGTGTCTGAGGCCAGATTTGAACTCAAGAATACTCATCTTCCTGACTCCGAGCCTGGCATTCTATTCACTATGTTGCCTAGGGCAGATAACTACATTTTAAATTGTTGTTGCCTGTTCTTTTTTCAAGGATGATGGCTGGCTCTTGTCACACAGCTGTTACCAAAAAACCCATTACATAGTGAGAAGTCTTGGGTCGGAAAGCTTCTTCCCTGACTTTCAACACAAAATTTTCAGTGTGGGTTTCTCATCTCATCCTGGCAGCCCAAGAAGCAGTTGTCTCATCATCCATTTTGTTAGCCTTAAGAAAAGATGCTTTGCTTGAAATCCAGTTTGCAAATACTAAACATCTTTGGTGTTCCACTTTGGCAAAGCAATTGATTATAGTTAGAGGTTGGTCTGACACCATCTTGCAAGGGGTTTGTCTTCTCTGCTCTGAAAATTGTTGGTCCACCGGAGCTTCCACAGAGCTCTTTGTCTGCATTTTTCAGCCCTGCTTAGTATCCCTTTCTGACCTTCTCTAAATCTGTTATTTACCATCTCCAATACATCATCAAATAAAGTAACTTTGTAGGAGACATCACGAGTTCCTACCTACCTGTTTGACCCCTCCCCCAAAAAAAGGGTTTGAAAGGAAATTAAGAGAGTATGGGTGAGGATATTTTCTTTTTACTTAACTTCCCCTCCCCATGTAGAAGAAAAGATTTCTTTCCACCTCTTTTTGGCATTTTTATTTCTAAAACTAAGGTTGGAGAGAGAGTCTCAAAGCAAACAAATACTCCAATTTGATAGCATTTCATTCAACAGACATTTATCAAAAAGCACCTACCCTTTGCTAGGCACTGAGGATACAAAAACAAATATGAAACAGCCCCTGCTTTCAAGTAGCTTCTGTTTGACTTGGGGAAAAAAACCAATGCACAGAGACCACACAAAATACCTGCAAAGTAAATTTAAAAAATAAATGGGAAGGAAGGGGATGCAGCAATGACTACCCTTGAAACCCAACTCCTTCGTGGTAGGCAAAAGCAGGGCAGAGGGTAAGTAAACCAACACCAGCCCAAAGTACAAGGGAGTCAGAACACCTACAGCAAGGAAGCATTGAACCCCACTCCCATTTTACTGAAAGGCCATTTATTATTGGCACCACATTGATCAGTTTCCCTCCTGTGTCACTGCTAGGGGAAAATGCACTCACTTTCCTGTTACCATTGATTATAATAGGCCTACATTATACAGTAAGAGGCTTTCGTGTAATTGACACCTGGAAGCAACAGGGAGTTGCGCAACTCAAATGTTTGCTGCTGGATAAGATGTGATCCCCAGAGGCAGGCTTTCCCTCTGACAAAAGAGGCTATCACATAGTCATTGCAGTGTGTAAATCAAATCCTCAGCGGCTGCTGTTTTCTCATTACTAAGCTGTGACCTGGAACAAAATCCCAGCAATGGGCTCCTCTGATTATTCACTTCTGAAGCTCAGGGCAATGAGTTAGGAAGATGAATCCCATTCCTACAAAGGACGCAAACCAGCCTAGCTCAGACTGAAAGCATCTTTTCATCATCATTTCACATTTAGATGAAAACACAACTCTTTCTGTTTTGATACAGTGTAATACACTCTAGGAACCCAGCTTTGTACCTGTGCTGATTTTCCAAGCTACAGTATGGAGACATGAATGCTGGGAATTTGGGTTAAGGGCCAGGTGGGAAAATGAGTGAAATATATGATAATTCTGCTGTTTAGTATAAGATAATTGCTACTGAGGCCAGTGGGGGGAAAACATCCTTTTATCTTATAAAATAACAAGGTGGTACTGGAGGGTTTAGGGATGGGATTGCTATTAAAAGAAAAGAAAATTATAGAGAAATATTCACAAATTGCTTTGTGAACATTAAGGTGTTTTATCTATAGCAGTACTTTTTTTTGTTGAAGCAAAGAGCTAAAACAAAGGGGATATCAATTAGGAATGTTTGAACAAATTGTTTTGTATGGATGTTATGGAACATTATTGTACAATAAGAAATGATGAAAGAGATGAGTTCAGAGAAACCTAGAGAGGCTTGTTTGAACTGATAAAAGGTAAAATGAGCAGAACCAGAACTGTTAATAAAATTACTAGAATAATATGAAGGAAAATAATTTTGAAAGACCAAAGAATTCTCAATACAATGACCAAGTGTGATCTCAGAAAACGAATGGCAAATCATACTTTCCATCTCTTGCCTGAGTAGTGATAGGTTAGAGGTCCAAAATGAGACATATGTTTTCAGATGCATGCAATATGTATATTTGTTTAACATATTTTGCTTACATTTTGCAAGTGTGCTTGTATTTGTGTGGGAGTAAGTTCATAGTACCCTACACTTAATGCTGGAAGGGACATTGGAGACCATCTAGTCAAGTTATAGAACTATAGATTCAGAGAATTAGAAGAAGAATTAGAATTAGAAGAGACTGTCTAGTCCCTTCCACGCATGAAAAGGAATCCTCATAATATTGACATGTGGTCATTTAGTCTCTACTGCAATTTAAAACTTTAAATTTATCCCTATTGAATTACATCTTTTATTAATACAATGTTCTGACTGAGGTAGCTAGGTGGCATCATAGGGCCCAGAGTGCTGGGCCTGGAGTCAGGCACACTCATCTTCGGGCGTTCAAATCTGGCCTCAGACACTTACTAGCTGTGTGACTCTGAACAAGTTACCTAAACCTGTTTGCCTCAGTTTCCTCATCTGTAAAATGATCTGGAGAAGGAAATGGTAAACCATTTCAGTATCTTTGTCAAGAAAATCCCAAATGAGGTTGCAATAAGTTAGACACAACTGAAAAATGACTGAACAACAACTCAACTAGCCTGTCAAGATTCTTGTGGATCCTGATTATCCACCCATATGTTATCCATCCCTTCCAACTTTGTGTAATTTGTAAATTTGATAAGTATGTCATCTATACCTTTTTCCAGCTCATTGATAAAAATGTTAAATAGCACAAGGTGAAGCAGAGAGAATCGGGGAATGTCACTACAGATCTATTATGTTGACACTAAACTATTAATTATTAATCTTGGATTATGGCCATCCAATAAGTTCTGAATCCATCTGACTATGCTATTTCTTCCAGATCTCTCCTTTCCCACAAGAATAATATGAGATACTTGATCAAAATCTTCACTAACATCTAGGTGAATTATATCCAAAGCATTCCCATCATGTGATAGTTTAGTAATCTTATAAAAAAAAAAGGAAATTAGTCTGGCATGACTTACAATTAGTGTTTCCCTTACAATGTTTGCCAAAAATCTCTTTAATAACCCTTCTCTGAGGAAGCAATGTCAAGCTCTTGGCCTAGAGTTTGTAAACTCTATTCTCTTCCCTTTAATGTAAATAGGAACTGTTGCTCTTCTTTAATCTTCTAGCATTTTTCACATTTTCCATAATCTTTCATATATTACTGAAAGTAACTCAGCAATTATGACTGCCAAGTTGTGTGTGTGTGTGTGTGTGTGTGTGTGTGTGTGTGTATGTGTGTTTGCTTTTGTTTTCTCAACCCAAGGAGGGAAGTTACCTGGTCCAGGTTATTTGATTTCATCAAAGGCTGTTTGATGCCTTCTTATTATCTTCTTTCCCCTTGAGTATTGACTTTCTGTTAATTAATCTGCTCTGTCATTACTAATGTAAAAGTCATTCTCCTCTCACAGAGAAAACAGAAACAAAAGTGAGGACTGAACAGCCATAATTTCATTCTGTTGTATGTTATCTTAATTCCACCTATTAGAGATCCCATTCTTTATTTGATCCTCCTTTTTCTCCCAATATAGCTAAAAACAAAAAGAACAAAAGCACTTTTTTTTTTGGTACTCTCAGCTCTTCCTGACAGCCTTGGTTCATTCTGAACTTTACCCTTTCTGATTTTATTTTCCCAGAATGGTGTCAACCCTGTCGTTTTAAAGACAAGGAGATAGAGACCTGGAGACATTAAGTCAGTGGCAGAGCCCAAATTTGAATGCATGTCCTGTGACTCCAGATTCAGCCTTTTTACTGTACCATATTCCCTCAGCAGTGGAGAGTTGGTGGGTACTTATAGTCATGTGAAGAAAAAATAAAACAAAAAAAGAATAGCAGTAAAATATTTTATATACATGTAATAGGACAGAAGGAAAGCCAAAAGGGGAGATGGACAAGGAGACTTTTGTTATTATCCTGTTAAATTAATATTCATTTATAAAACCTATGTAATAGTAGCTCAGTTTCATATGTGATCCTCATTTTTGCTTTTCTTTATATGTTGAAATGTTCATCTTGGTTAATTTTTA
>CM053580.1:440597437-440622092 GCA_028627135.1 Pseudochirops cupreus | reverse complement strand
ATTGATGTTATCCCTGTTTTTCCATGTGTTTAACTAGGTGTGGTGAAAAGAACTGCAAAAGACTGACAGAATGGCCCTTGCCATCTTACCATACTTAATGTCACCATCACCATTGACATTGACCATCTTCCTGCCCAATAAAGAACCAATTATCTTATAATTGAATGTCATGTTATTTTTTTTTTGCTATTTATGATAATATCTTACTAAATCTCTGTTGGACACCATCACTTATAGCAAGAGTAATATCCATTGCTTAGTTAAGTGAGAGTTCGAAAACTTTGCCTGCTAATACACTTATGTTTTTTTCTGTAATTATTTCACATGAGAGAGACCCACTATGGTTCCTTCAATTGCCCTCTGAGAAAAGAGATTTGTTTGCCTAGTATAGAGAATGAGTGTGGTATAATGATCTTTTTTTCAGCTCTTTTCTACAAAGCAATCCAGTTTTGATTAAACTTAGTGTGGCACATTAGAGTTCATATAAGCTGACTCACATCAAGTAACTTTCTCTCAGGTCAGAATAGATCCAAGTTAAGATGAACTGGCACTGTATGAGACCACAGCTGGGAGGGAGAACTTTGGAACAAGTTACCAGGAAGGAACCAACTGGGCTGGTGGTATTTCCCCTTCCAGTACTTGGGGATTATGCCTTCACGAGGGAAGGTGGATTGTGGTCCTAAAAGTTGTATGTGTTTATGTGATTGTATATGTATATCCTTTCAAGTTCATATTGGACTGATTAGCAGCAAACACACTCTGCCCATATTTCTACATTGTGATGTCATTGATCTTCTTCGAGGAGAAAGGATGAACAACAATATGTATATACATGCATGCTTACGTATATATATGTTACACAATGCCATACACATGCTTAGCAGGACATGAAACCAAAGTCTACTCACCCTCTCAATCAACCTTTTTGAATGACTTTGGAAGGAGTCAATCAGTCCATCACTCTTTCATTTATTCTATGGTCCTATTATCATGTAACGTGAAAAACAAGTATCTTGAACCCTGAATTTAGCCTTGCTTTAAAAAAAGCCAGAAATAGATCAAACTTTCTGTCAGTCTTTCACTTGGCATTCAACAATAATTAATGAATACCTGGGGTCCATCTCCAGTCATCTTGATCTATATCTGGCTACTGGCCCCTGATGGCTCTGGAGAAGAGAGTGAGGCTTTGCAGAGCCCTCCCTCACCTAAATCCAATTCACTTGCAAGTCATGGCATCACCTTCCTGATGTCATGGTCCTCTTGGAGAATGAAGGACAAACAAATGCTGCATATCTGTTGTATGCAAATTATATGTATACATAAATATATTTCCATTGTATGTGTACCTGTATATGTAGAAATATGTTTATATATATATATTTCTATATAATTTATTAAAATATATTTTATTAGGCTTTTCAGGTAAAAATCAGTTTGTGGGTAATGGAGGCTGTGCCTATACAGGAAAAGTATGATGGAGAATCAGAGACCTTCTCCTCATTATGAATGTGTGGGCTCAGACCTCAGTTGGGAAATGTGCAGATTTGTCATCTTAATCTCATAATTTCGATAACAAGACATAGTAGATATGTCAAGGACAGGAAAGGGGAATACTTCCAACCACAGATGAATGGTTGAAAAAAAATTTTTTTTAGATCAAAGAAAATTAGGGGAACCAAACATTAAAAAACCCCATTTGAAAGGGTATAGAAAGAAAGGGGGGAAAGATTCTTCAATAGATTTTATTATTTAATCATTTCTTAGGTACATATCCATGTCTTTCTATTAAAACAGATTAAATAAATACATAGAAATAAATGCTATTGACAAATAAATTCCACTTTAAGGTTTTCAAAGGACTTTACATACAACATATTATTTGATACTGACAACAACGCTGAGAGGTAAGTTCTGTGATTATTCCTTTTTACAGATGAAGAAACAGAGGCTCATCTAAGTCCTGGGCAAATTAATTTGCTTAGGATCAGACAATTAAACATATATAATTAGGAATGTTACCATCAGAGGAGAACAATACTAATTTTTGAGTTTCACAATTTAAGATATACCCTAAAAGCAGATTTGAAATGTGGAGATTTTTTGTTGTTGCAATTTTCTAGTTTAGAAAATAAGTACAGGAACCAAACATATTAAGTTTATGAAGTTTCTGTATCGAGAGAGAGAGAGAGAGAGAGAGAGAGAGAGAGAGAGAGATTTAGTAATCACTGGCAGCAGAGCAATTACCAAAAAAGTGAGCCAATAGCGAGCATAACAAGGGTTTCATTGTCAGCTGGAGGGTTTGGCTAAAAGTAAATTTAATACTCATTAAAAAATGAACATTGCATTTAATGCCCCTTCAGAGGCTGGCAAATTGCAGCTAGCATGAAAGCATTTCAGAAGGCAGCCCCATTTCTATAAGCCTGATGTCCCTTTGCAAACAAATCCTTCCAATTCAGTGAAGTTCCATCTTAGAAAAGTTTAGTCCCTCTGGTAACATTCCCAGCTCACAGACCGGGCCCATTGAAGAGAGCCAAGGGCATAGTCAGGACCTAAGGAGCGAGCAGACTTTCCTCTCCAGTAAATATCAGCTTCTTCATTTCATAAAGTATGGCAACAAAGAGTAAGGAGGTTTTGGGCTTGCACCTGCCTCAGAAAGGGGTGATTAAAAACAAACTTCCATCAAGGCATCTTTTGTCATTTTTCTCCTCTTTTTTACCTAAACCACAACCTAGAACAATTCCTTTAAAAAAGGACTTTTTCTTTTTTTCTTTTTCTTTTTTCTTTTCTTTTTTAAAATTTGATTTATTTACTTTTAGTTTACAAGATTCAGTTCCATAATCTCTGGAGTTTCAAATTTTCTCCCCTCCCTCCCCCTCTCCCCCCCATGGTGGCGTGCAATCAAGTACAGGATCTGCAAATACTTTCACACCGGACATTAGTCTGGTTGTATAGAAGGGTTGTAGCCAATGGAGTGAACATTGGGAAAAAAGAAAGAGAACCAAACATGAAGAAGAATGATAGCATGAAGATTGCTTCAGTCTCCATTTAAATTCTGTTCTTTCTAGATGTTTCTCTGAATGTAGATATGTCCTTCCATCCTGAAACTTGTAGAGAACAAAGACTTTTTAATTTAGATTTAATTTTTCAAAATATATCTATTTATTTTATTTTCTATTTATATCTATTTATATTTATTTTCAAAATATATCTATTTATTTTAAAAAACATATGATTTGTGTCCCAAATGGCCCTCCCACATAGAGAATATTTTTAAAATAAAAAGAGGAAACAAACCCAAAACCTAAAACAAGTATCCTCATTGCAAACATGCATATCCAGCAAAAAAAATTTTCCGACTCTCTCCTCTCCTCTCCTCCCTTCCCCTCTTCTCTCCTCTCTTCTCCTCCCCTCTCCTTTCTTCCCTCCTCAGTTCTCTTCTCCTCTTTCTTTTCTGTCTTTCTCCATCTCTGAGTCTCTGTCTCTGTCTCACTTCATTTTAAAATTATTCCCTCTCCAGCAGGATGTGAGTGGCATATCTCATCTTCAGTCATCTGAGTTCTTTATCATGCACTGATCAGAGTAGACCATGGATTCTAAACATTTTGTGGGTCATGGATACCTCTGGCAGTTTGGTAAAGCCTATTTAACCCTTCACAGAATAAAGTCTGTTGCATAGATACATAATTGAAGGAGATGGGAAATTTCAGTGGAAGGGCAGTAATTTTTTTTTCCCATTTCAAGTTCAAATACCTTCTGAAATCTATTCAGAGACCTCTTGGGGACGGTGGACCCCCAGGTTGAGAACTCCTGACTTAGAAACTTGAGGCTGAAATTCTTTATCTAAAAATATGTCCGACATATGTAAGAGTGTTAAGATTGCTATTCGTGAATGCTGAGCAAGATTGTTGGACGGTGGGCGAAAGATTTAGTGCATTTAGAAAATGAGCTTCAAAAAGGAAAGAAGTGCATGGTTACAACCTCTTCCCATCCATTTTATTAAAAAGTGAGGAAGTTGTCATAGACTGATTAGTATTATAAATGGATAGTCAAATTATTTGGGTGAAAGGTAGTGATTATTGTCATTACACCATTACAATAGCCTTCCAATTGATCTCCTAGATTCAAGACTCTCCTCACTACAATCCATCCTCTCTTCAGCTTCCAAAGTGATTTCCCCAACTCATAGGTCTGACCATGCCACTCAACAAATTCCAATGGTTCTCCCCCTTTTTTGCCTCAGGATCAAATATAAAACCTGGTCCCGTCCTACCTTTTCATTCTTCTTATGGTTTACCTTCTATGTACTATATAACTGAACTACATTGTTTTTCCTCCCACAAAACACTTCATCTCCTCTCTCTCTCTCTCTCTCTCTCTCTCTCTCTCTCTCTCTCTATCTCTCTCTTTCTGTCTCTGTCTCTCTGTCTCTCTTTCTCTTTCTGTTTCTCTGGAGCGTCTGGCATGCTTTTCCTAGGCAATTGACTGTTTGGTTACCTTGGGCTTCTTTCAAGACACAATTCAAATCTCACTCTCTAATAGCCCTTTTCTGGTCCCACCCCATCCCCGCCCCACATGCCAGTAGTGCTAATGCCTTTCCTCTGAGATTACCTTTCATTTATTCTGTATGCATTATGTATGTACGAAATTGCTAGTTTGTGTCTTTTATGTGAGGGAAGGAACAGTGGTTTGATTTCTGTTTGTTTCCCCAGGCACCTAGCACAGTGTCTTGCAAACACTGAGTACTTAATAAATGTTTGTTGACCAACCGATTTGCTCACGTGTCTGGGGTTCAAAAGAAAAAACAACCCAAGAAGGATGAAGACATTTTACTACAATTAAATACTGTTTGTGAGAGCGTATTGTCAGGAAGACATGGGCTAAGGCTCACCTCTGACATATAGTGAATATGTGACTCTGGATCAGTCATTCAATCTTTCAGTGACCCAAGAAATTCTCTAAGAAGGAAAAAAAAGAATATACTTTGCCAAGCAGCTGTTGAACAACACTAGTAGAAAGAGACCTTTACTGGAAAAACCTATGTGCCTATGATCAAGGCACCTAATCTATGCACTTGAATAGAAAGATAAGATGCAGATTCTGTCCTTAGGGAGTTACAAGCTATTGGCATATAGTGAAAGATTACTCAAGACCTCACTAATATTGATGAGTTTCAGTTTAATCATTTTTCCATCATGTTCGACTCTTCATGACCCCATTTGTGATTTTCTTGGCAGAGATGCTGGATTGGTTTGCTCTTTCCTTCTCCAGCTCATTTGGCAGATGAGAAACTGAGGCTAACAGAGTTAAGTGATTTGACCGGGATCACACAGCTACTAAATGTCTGATGCTAGATTTGAACTTAAGAAGATGAATCTTCCTAACCCTAGGCCCAGTGCTTTATCCACTGCACTACCTCGATGCCCTATATTGATGAGTTTGGGTTCCCTCAAAAGCTTGTGCATTTCAAAGTTACCTCAATCACTCTGTGTGAGAAGGCACCAGCTATACTTATGCAATAATGCCACCAAAGATGAGTTCATGAAGAGTGATGCAAAGACCAGGTGCAAAAATCCAAAGTCCTGGAGTGGCAGCCTTGGCTATGTGGAGGTCAGTTAGCATCTGGCTGGTTACTCTGAAGTGACAATATCCCAACCCATTTCTAAGACCAGTTCATATGAATGTCAGTCAGCCACCTGTAATAGGATCTTATTGCTTTTAGTGTTAATGACCAGCTATTAAGTGGTGCCCATTTTGTTAGAAGTGTTACAGTGATAAACACCCAATTTGTTCTCAGAGTAACCTTGTGGGTTATGACTATAAGGAATTTGATTTCTTTTGGCAATTCCATTGATAAGGAGGTTGGTAAGGAGTCTCCTTTATACCAGTCTGGAGACCATCAACCAAGCTATGATGGTATATAACAGTACAGAATGAATGAATATACAAATGAATGACTCAATGAATGAATGAATGATGAATGATTATTTTATAAAAGATGAAAACCAATGTCTTCTGACACTTTCTCACTTCCCTTCTTTGGAGGGAAATTACATAAACTTAATAACCCAACAGCACACCCTGGTAGCAATCTAAAAGAAGCCTGTTAAACTCACCTTTCAATTCCATTTTTATCTTATTTTTGTAAGATTCAAGATTGGAATTCCTACTCTTGTAGGATTCAAATTGTCTTAGATGAATGCTCATGCTCCTTTCGACTAGTCGTTCCCAAGGACATGATCCAAATTAAATCACTGCAGGTTTATAGAAGGATCTTCATGGAACCTCAGGAAAGACCTTAGCTAATTTTTAGCCCAAAACAGAGTAAGAGGGGACAGGCAGAAGTCAGAGATAACTTCAAGAGAAGTCACAGGAGCAGCTCTTAGTAAAGTCAAAGGGATAGCACCTTCTCTTAGCAGTGATTATACCTTGCAGACTTACCAATCAACCACCGACACCAAAGAGGCTGCTATCAGAGCTCATCATCATCACTTTCCACTTGAGCTTCCAAGGAGTGGAGGTCTGGAGCAGAGGAAAATGGTGTGAGATTACCACATAGACAGCCTAAAGCGGGAAGGGCTATTTAGATTTCTTGAAGATTCACCAGGTGTATGAGAATTCTCATCTCAGAATGCTCTATTATTTTTTTTCTTTTGCTCTTGACACATTATCCTTGAGGGAGTAATTGAATCTTGGAGGATATTTTTTTTGAAAAAATTAACACAATTTTAAATGCATTGCTTCACTTATTTAGAATGAAATTTTGTCAGTGATATCTCTTATAAAAATCTCTTTGTTTTGAATTTGGACAGAAGGGGTCTGGAAAGTGTGGTCCTTGGAGTTAGAAAGACCTGGATTTGAATCCCAGTTCCATTATTAATTAGCTGTCTGTTTCCATTTTCTTATCACCTCCTTAGAACCCTGATACCAGAGGCCTTTCCCTCCTTCTGATTAAAGAAAGCGAGGAATGAACATTGGGGAGCCCCTCCCAGGTCATCCACAATTTAAGGATGACCGCCAGGATTTCTTCTCATCATGCTTTTGTGGACTTCACATCTCCAGAAACTCAGCAAGATGAAATCAACTCAGAGACGCACGCCTCCCCAGATTTGGCTACATGACTCCATCCTTCCTTTGCTCCCTTCCCCAAAATTAAGTTTTTCTATATTTTCCTGGTGCTTAGCCCACTGCCTGGCACATAGCAGATTTTTTTTATTTTTAATTTTTTGCTTTTTGGAGGGGGGAAAGCAGGGAAATTGGGATTAAGTGACTTGCCCAAGGTCACATGGCTAGTAAGTGTTAAGTGTCTAAGGCTGAATTTGAACTCAGGTCCTCCTGACTCAGAGCCAGTGCTCTATTCACTGTGCCATCTGGCCACCCCCACATAGTAGATATTTAATAAACATTCGTTGACTTTGACTCAGACTCATCACTAAATGAGGGTAGTAATACCTGCACTACTCACTTCCCAGAGCTGTGGGGAAAGTGCTTCATCATTTTAAAGCCTGTGTGACATGACAGAATCATAGATGTTAGAGCTGGAAATGGACTAGGGACCATCTAGTTCAACTTTCATTCTCTTATTTTTTAACCTTCTAATTTTTACAGATGGGGAAACTGAGGTACATAAAGATAAGTTGCTACATCCAAGGTCCCCCAGGTAATAAGTGCGGCATTTAAACTTATGTCCTCTGGTTCCCTGGCCTTTACACTATACTATGTACAACTATAGTTGTGAATTATTTTTATGTATTACAAAAGTCTTACTTCAATACTTCCAAATTGGTTTTCTTTTTTCTCATCCATAAAATGAGAGAGTTAGACATTAGAGGAATGAGGAATAAATTTCCTTTTACATCTATGGATAGAGAGAGTTCATAATCAAAGAAGGAATATAGAAAACAAGAAAAGATAAAATTGACCATTTTAATCATATAAAGTTGCAAAGTTTTTTCACAAGCAAAACCAAATCCAGCTAAAATTAGAAGGAAAGCAGTCAACCGGGGAAAAATCACTGCAATGATAATGGCATCATTTCTAAAATACATAAGGGATTTATTCAAATTCATAAAAATTTCCCTAATTGGCAAACGGTCTAAGGATATGAACAGGCAGGTTTCAAGGGGAAAAATACAATCTGTCCTGAAGCAAAGTAAAAAAAAAATGCTCCAAATCACTAATAATTAGAGACATAATTGAAAACAACTCTAAGCTCAGTTAGATGGCTCAGTGGATAGAGCATTGGGCTTGAAGTCAGGACGACCTGAATTCAAATGTGATCTCAGACATTGACCCTGGGCAAGTCACTTGACTCTGCTTCAGTTTCCTCATCTGTAAAATGAGCTGGAGAAGGCAATCACAAACCACTCTAGTATCTTTGCCAAGAATGCCCCCAGTGGGATCATGAAGAATCAGACATGACTGAAAAAATGGCTAAATAACAATAATAAATTAAAACAAAGCATAAATATTTTTGTACATATGGATCCTTTTCTTCTTTTTTTTTGTTATTTCTTTGGGTTATCGTCCTAGTTGAGGTGTGTTTGGGTAAACAGGAATCCATAGTTTAATAACTTTGGAGAGTATAATTCCAAATTGCTTTCTCTAATGGCTGAACCAACTGACGATTTCACCAATAGTACATTAATGTGCCTGTTTTTCCACATCTCTGCCAATATTTAGCATTTTCCCTTTTTGTCATCTTTGTGGCACCTCCTAGAGCTTGCATGCTAATGGTTTTCTGTCAAGAATTCAACTGCATGATGAGGCTTCAGCGTTCAACTTTAGTGGAATGCACACATTATTGAAATGAAAACAAAATTGTATTTGATTGTGCTGAGAGTACGCATGCCTGAACTCCTGATTTATATTGTCTTCAAAATAACAATTGCTCATATGGTCACTTTAAAAAATAGCACTGCCTAACTTATCTCTTATATTCCTTAAGGTAAAAAAAAATCCTCCTTGGTGTCCAACATAGCATCAGAACAATAAAAGGCGAGGAGTAGGATCATGCTTAAATAAAATATCACATTTTTCTTTTTGGTTAACTGCTTTAAATGCCAATTATATAATAACGGTTTGAGTCTTTGTCAAAATGATAAGTTGTCATATTTTTTATTAATTTGTAATTTTTTAAAATTTTAATAAATTTAAATTTATTTTCGTTTAATTTTAAACTAATCAACTTTAAAAAATAAATAAAATTTAAAGTTTCCTCATCTAAGAGAAGTGAAATAGAGCAATTTTTCTATAAACTTTTTTGTCATCATTGTTGTTACATGTAGATAAACTTAGTTTAATGCTTTAAAAGGTAGAGTGGATGGTGTTAATAAAGGTGTACTAAACTAGTAGAAACTTTGTAAGTTAAATATTTACAGGCTCAACATTTTTTTAAATACCTTATTCAAGGATCACATATCAGGAAGGGAACTCAGAGGCCACATTCTGCATTTGAGGAAACCGAGGCCCAGAGATATCAGATGTCTTGCCCAAGGCCATGCAGGTATCAGAGATTTGATTTGAAGCCAGGTTCTCTCACTTCAGATGCAATAATTTTAATCATCTTTCCAGATAAAGAAAGGAAACAATTCTACTGTGTGAAAACATGTTTTAAATAATCTTTATTCTCAGGCAGTAAAATAATAATTTAAAAAATTCCTTGTCTTTCCATAAAATCTACTAATTTTCATAAGAAATTAACAATGCCTAGAGATCTTTTGCCCCCATATATAAACTGTATCTGATTGCTTACCATCTCAGAAAGGGATAAAAGTTGGAATTCAAAACTTTAAAAGAATGTTCAAAAATTATTTTAACATGTAATTGGGAAAAAATAAAATATTATTTAAAAAAGAAATAGTCTGCCCCTCTGCAAGTAAGATGGAGTATAAGAATCATGGCATTGTGGATAGGATGTTGGACCTGGAGTCAGAAAGGCCCAAGTTCAAATTTGACCTCAATCACTTCCTGACTGTGCTACCTTAGGCAAGTCATGCTTCACCTCTGCCTGCCTTGGGTTCTTCATTTATATTATGAGTAGGTTGCACTTGTTGGTCTCTAAGTCTCCATCTAGCTCTAAAGTCATGTTCTTGAGTTTTTGTACTTTTTCAGTTTTGGTAACTAGCTGAGTGATAACACCAAAGTTCTTTCAACTCTCTGCTTCTCAGTTGTCTCATCTGTAAAAGAGGACGTTCAGTTAGATAATCTCTAAGGGTCATAAGTCACTGAAATTCTGATTCTCTAATGAATATATAATGACTTCAGACAGAGTGAGAATGTGTTTTTCCCTATATCCAGGAATATTTAGGACCAGAGTAGAACTTAAAAATTAAAGTTCAATTTTTTAACCAATCTGTGAGCCTACTGTTAAAATTTTAATATGAGCATTTAGATCTCAGAAATCTGCAAACATTATACATCAGAGACTGGTTTATTGTTCCGTTGATTGTCTAGACTTTAAAAAAATGCTAATAATGCAAAGACAGTTGTTAAATGTTTGCCAGAGCACTCCACTTATGCCCTCCCACAAAATAACCTCTGAGGCCATTGTCAGACAATGGTCTGGACAAACATGTGGCAGTTCATATCTTTAAGGATATGTAGTATGGGGAAAGCAGAGGAGTAAAATGGGAAAAGGACAAATTGGGAGTCACAGACTGAAGTCTATTTCTAGGTTTGTACCCAACTATTATCTGCAATGGGTTGCTCAACCTCCAAAAGCTTAAATTTTCTTTTTTTTTTTAATGAAAGAGGGTTTTATTTATTATTTATTATTTTTTAAAAATTATCTCCAAGATCCCTTCCAAATCTAATGATCCATGTCTCTATGATTACATGGCCTCTAAGGCCCCTTCCGTCTCTGAATTATGAGGATTTTTATCTGTGATTTCAAATCCAAATTACCATGTACTTGAGAAGCGCATTGGGCCAAATTCTGTTCCAAATATGTTTTGGAAGCAGGGTCCATACAGCCCTAGATTTTCTTTGTCATTCCTGGCAAAGCTGAGGGCTAGAAGTACTAAAAGCATGCCCAGTTTGACTTTAATATTTCTAGGATTCTGTGTTTCTTAACCTTTTTCATGTATGTTTGTGTGTGTGTGTGTGTGTGTGTGTGTGTGTGTGTGTGTGTGTGATGGACCCCTCTGGCAGACTGGTAAAGTAAAGTATTTTAAAATGCATAAAATAAAATACAAAAGATTACATTAGAAACAAAAGGTTAATGAAAATAAAGATATTTTATATACATATATATATATATATTTTTTTTTTCCCCCCTCATCTAAGTTCATGAACCCATGTGGAGATCTGTTCAAAGACCCAGATTAAAGAATATCTGCATTAGAGAATCCTGGCTCCTGTTCTCATTATGTGGAATGCCTCACAAAAGTTAAGACAAGCATTGGGATTCCCCAGTGCTTTATGAAGACTAAAGGAACTTAAAAAAAAAAAGTTCTCCTCAATAATGAGTATTCCCTACTGTGCCCCTCTCCTCCAATCATTCCCAATGGAGTCTACCCGTTCCCTTTAGTGCTTGGGAGTACATCACAGAGTTGCGGGGATTGTTGGATCATCATCTAGGAAGCTTGAAAGAATTAAGGGCCGAGGGAGGCCAAAATCTTTCACAGATCACTTCTCCCAAAACAAAGCTCAAGGGACCTGCCCTTTAGGGCAAACAAAACAAAACATTATTTGGCCTTAAAAAACCAATTCCTATCATTAGATAATTCTGCAAATTCTCATTTTATATTATAAAAGATGATCTGATCTTCTGGGATTACAGAGTCTATTTTTGACATGATATACAACAATTTGTGGATCCATCTTTTTTTTTAAACATGTCAGACAAGAAAGGAAGCAAGGGCCTACTATGTGCCGGATACAATGCTAAGTGTTTTACAAATATTGTTTCATTTGTTCCTCACAGCAGCCCTACAAGGTAGTTGCTGTTATTATCATTTTACAGCTGAGCATACTGAGATAGACAGAGATTAAGTGATTTCCCCAGGTCACAGCTAGTAAGTATCTGAAGCTGGATTTAAACTCAGGAAGATGAGTCTTCCTGACTTCAAGCCCAGCACTTTATCTACTGTATCAACACGTAGCAAGGAATTTAAAGCTAGAAGGGGCCTTAGAGGATATTTAACTCAATACTGTCATTTTAGAGATATGGAAACTGAAAACAAAGATTCCACATTTCGTCAACGCTAAACATGAAGTAAGTAGCAGAAACAATATTTGAACTCTTATTCTCCAGTACGAGGTCCTATGTTATTTCAACATAATATGCCACCTTAATTTTAAAAATTAGCATTCTCCTTTTTAATTTAAAGACCTTTTAGCATTAAAGTAATAGCTATTAACAAAATAGATGAATTAATAAAAAAAGAGAAACCTCACCTCCAGTCTTCTAGGCTTTACCAAGTTAGAGCCAAAACTATAAACAAATAACAAACCAGAAAATAAGATACATTTATTTTGTTATCCTTTCAGACCTATGCGAAATTCTTCCTTCTTGGCTCTTATTTTTTCTTCCTTCCTTCCTTCCTTCCCTTCCTCCCTCCCTCCCTCCCTCCTTGCTTCTTTCCTTCCTTCCTTCCTTCTTTCCTTCCTTCCTTCCTCCCTTCCTTCTTCCCTTCCTCCCTTCTTTCCTTCCTTCCTTCCTGCATTTGTCTGATTATTAGGAAGTATGAGCATCTTTTTGTGTGGTTATTAGTAGTTCATTTTTTTTTCTGAGCAGTAAATTGTCTCTTTCTTTGGATGACTGCACCATTGCAACTGTGAATTACACTCATAGATACAGATCAGTCTCTTATGGATTTTAGATGTTAAATCTTTCCCTGAATTTTAAGGATATTGGGTTTTTTATGCAAAAAATTCACTTCATCTTTATATGATTGAACTCATGACTTTGTCTTCAATGATTTCTCCTATTTGTTTGATAAAACTGCCCTTCCTCTCCATAGCTGAGACAATTTTTTTCCATTTAAAAAATATTTAGATTACTGATCCAGTTAAAGTATATACAGATAGAGCAGTTATGAATGCATTTGTTTAGACAAGACGTTTTATTTTTTCCTTTTTAGAATTTTTTGGAGGATAGAATTCTAACTCATGTTGCTCAGCTAAAATGTAGGAACCTATGTGGTATGAGATATAGGATTTTCTTTTAGAGAAGTCAAATATGTGAAAAGTGTCACTGAAACCAACCCAGGGCATGCAAAGTTACAGTAAGGAGAGAAATCAACCTGATTCTATGGGATATTTCCCACAGAGAAACACAGACATTGCTGTGGGTGTAAATGATGGCAATGGTCACCTTAAGTCTGAATTTTGTGGCTTTGTTTAGTTTGTTTCACAGCCTCTATGTTATTAATTTTCTGTTTCATAAACCTGACAAACATAATTGTTAATTACATGCTGTACATTCCACCCTCACGGTAATGGTTTTTCTCAGAACTCTATCTGATATAAAGCTCTAGCACAATGCCCCACTATATTAAATTCCAATTTAATTACCTTTATTACAGTACCTCCTCTTCACAGGAAATGATTAAGTCTATGAGATGGACTCGTAATAGAAGTGGGAGATACTGCAGGGAGCCTCACCCTAAGCCCTAATGTACCTTAGGCTGCATTTGCAGGCATGGTAGCAACAATAAAAATGGTTGAAAAATGATCTCCTCCTCCCTTCCCCAGCTCTCTGTGACGTGTTCCCTCTAAGGTCCCTACTGGCTTTCACAACATTGATTGACATCAGAAATTGGGCTTTAATGCGTAATTCATTTGCTTGCTTTTGTTGCAGGCAAAGTGTGTCTCAAATAATTAGCTCAGGAGAGAAAGGGTGTAGCCTGTGGACAGCATATACTCACCACCTAATAATTAATCTTTTAGTGCCAAAATTTAGCATCCTTTGCTACAAGAAAAGAAGAAGAAGCAGCAGCTCAGGGTGTTTTACATTTAAACGTAATTAGAGGTGGCTTCCAATAAGTTTCTTTTTAACCTTGATTTGAAAATTAAAAGGGCTGGTAGGCTTTCAAGATCTCCAGCAGTAATTGTTTCCCTAAATAAACACCAAAAGCGGAGAACTACACCAAGAACTCAGGCAACTGTGATATTAGGGAGTAGATAGGGAACAAGCCAGAAAATTAGCCTGCAGGGCATTCAGCCTGAGTGTTATTGAAGAAATGCAATAGACTGAATTTGATTGCTATTAATTAGGCGTTTATATAATTCCTATTTACAAAGAGCTTTTTGATCTGCAATGACTTGCTAGAAAAGTCACATTTATCCCTTTTTACCAGGTTTAGAAAGACAGGTTAAGATGTTTAAACCATTTGTCTAAAGCTCACACAGTAGGTCCAGGTATATTTGTATACACAGTATAAAATACAATACAGAATTGACAGTTATTCAAGGAATTGAGTCAGTGTCTGGATAATCTGACACAAAAACAAACAGACTGAAACAAGATCCCAAAGTCCTTGGGTTTTTTTTTCCTGTAAGGATTAGCTGCTTACAGACCCTAAATGTATCACCCTCCACTCCTTTTTTTTTTTCTGTTATAGCACATTATTTTTGCATAAAATAAGTTTTAGGTAAAATATTGTTAACTTTTTATCAATAAATTTATGTAGACCTGGCCTCAATTAATGACAGTCAGAATTAGAATTCATTGACCTGAAATTTCATAGATGCAGAGATTTAGAGATAGAGGAGTCCATAGAGCTCACCTAGATGCAGAGATTTAGAGATAGAGGGGTCTGCAGGGCTCACCTAGTCCAACCCCATTTTACAAATAAAGAAACTGGGGCCCAGAGAGGTGAAAAAACTTACCCAATATTATTATGTAGTGCTAGTTAATGGTAACTTTGAGACCAGAAGCCATGTCTCTTGATTCCTGGTCCCAAGAAATTTTTGATATTCTGATATTCCATGATACTAAGCCCCTTGAGCCTCTTACCTCAGGTTTCTCAGGTGGTTTTTCATAGAATGGTTATAGCTATACAACAGAAACACAGCATCGCAGAGGATCAGTTTTAGAAGTTCATACCTGAAAGGAATATCTACCGTAGTGTGCCCAGTAAGTGGCCATCGTACCCTTGCTTGAAAGCCTCCTATCAGAGGGAACCTTAATTGTTTGAAAGTTTTGGCTGATATCAAACTTAAATCTGGCGCTTTGCAACTTTCATACATTGCTCATTTTACTTTTGACTTCTGTGGGAAAAGGTTGTATTAGAAGGAGTCAGAAAACAGAAAAGGATTTTTTGCATAAGAAAGTAAGCATCACAATTACTCAGTTACACTTATCACTGCAGGTAGCCACTGTGGACAAATCAGACTGTAATAAGGATGTTTGGAAGCCAAACTATCCAATGGCTTCCTGCTGTATACACAAAAGAGATAATGCTTATTTCTCCTTTTTTTCTGTATTTTTACTAATGGACCTTAGTTACAACTCTGCTTTCAAGGTTAAGGTGCTACCTTCTAGATGAAGTCCTTTCCTGATCCCCTAGCTCTCTCTTTTCTTAAATTAGGGTGTATATATCTACCTGCAGCATATAAGCACTTTGAAGCCAGGGACTAATTTTCATTTTTTTTCTTATACCCTCAGCACCTAGAATGGTTACTGGCACATAGTGGATATTTAGTAAGCTATTATTAAATTGGAGTGATAGGGAGTATGGATTGCTGCTTGAAAAAAATAGTCAAGGGGAAAAATACAAGGAAATAAATTTATTGTCTAGTATAAAGCTTCTATAAAACATTTGATAGAAGTTTTAAAGGAAATACAATCCCATTCATTGATGGGGTTTTCTGTCAGCTCCACATCTTCTAGGAAGTAAATGAAGACATTTAAAAACCTGAAGATGTAATCATATTATCAAGGTCTTGTAAAAACTGATAATGGCATAATGTACCAACTACAATCTCCTGACAACGCTAACCAAATAACTAGAAAGCAATGAATTATAATAATTGAGTCTGGAAACAGTCAAGTCAGTAATTAATATCTCCACATCAGTTTTGTTAAGCAATTATCTTAATTTTTGTAATATCTTGAAGAGAATAAGGGGAATTTGGGTACAAAAGCAAAATCTCTTCCAAATGAGTGATGTCAGAGATGTCTGTGTGTATAAATGCAGAAACTGAGCTTATCCTTCCTACCAGAGGCTGAACACATGTTTCTCATTTACAGGATAGGAACCAGATCAGTAAGGGAAATCTCCTTTTGATGAACACGTTACCAATGTGGTAGACAGGTAATGGTCTGGTCTATTCTAATATTGTTCTTATGAATAATTCCTTCACAGAATATTTGTTTTTCAGGGGGTGTTGTAGCAGAACAAGTATTCAAATTTTGGCTTTGCTTCCTTCTACCTTTGCGGCCTTGGACAAGTCAACCCTCTAGGCTTTCTCATCTGTAAAATGAAGGGGTTGTATCAGGTGACCTCTAGGATCTTGTTTATCCTTAGAAGGGGAGATAGATAATTTGGTATACTGGTCACAGAATTTGAGTTTTACTCCTGTCTCTGTTTTTTACCACCTGCATGACCTTAAGCAAGTCACCTAAACTCCTTGGATTTCAATGTTCTCAAATGAGGGAGTTGAACTAGATGGCTTCTGAGGTCTCAGAGATCTCTAAATATCCTACAGCCTGTTAATCAATGTTGTACTTTACAAAATGGTCTACTCACACATAAGTTGTAAAATGGTGTATTTTATCTTGTCTGAGGCAAATTTTCTAGACAGAAGCTTTCAGAGGTGCTATTTCCAGCCCTTACTGAGCTGTTATAATTCCTTCGAGACTTGAGTTCTATGATACTGTACATGGTTGGAGAGGGGTTACCTTCCATGATATCAGCCATTGGAACCCTGGAATGACAGAGTTCAAAAGGACCACAGAGACCAATGAATTGAAATCCAAAGCTGACCCCAAATGTCCTCTACAACATAGCCTACAAGTTGTTAAACAGCCTTGAGTTGAAGTTCTCTAGTAAGGAGAAACCCACTACTATATTCCAAGATATTGTTTCATTATTAGATATCTCTAATTGATGGTAAGTTACTCCTTGTAGTAAGCCCAAATTTTACAATTTGCATCTTCTGCTTATCGCTTCTAGTTTTGCCCTCTGGGGCCAAGTAAAACAGGTTAAATCCTTCTCCCACATGGCAATCCTTTAAATACATGGACCCAGCTATGAATTCCACCCCCCCTTTACTCCCTCACCCATGCTATTGGTCCTACACCATCCCAGAACCCATCAAGAATGGCTGACTAGCAGGAATACCTGCTACTACTGGGGGTGCCCCCCCCTTTTCTTCTCCCTTAGCCCATGCTGCTTTACTGCTTCCAGGGTTTGGCTGAGAAGGAAATTGGTGACATGGAATATCATCAGGTGTTCTTATCTTCCTTGTCACTGATTTCTTCTGAGGTCATTGAGGTCTTCCTGTCTGAGCAAAGTGACTGACAAATAGTAGTTGCTTAATAAATGCTAACTGCCTGATTGATCGAGCCCTTAGCTTTCTATAGTTCATTCAGAGACTTATCATTTCTTACATCATTTTTTAAAATTTACTTTTATTTCATTTTTAAATTCTCTCTCTACCTGCACCCATTGAGAAAACAAGAAATATAATATCCCTTACACATGTGAAGTCATACAAAACATATTTCTGCATTAGCCATATTCCCCCAAAAGAGCAAGAAAAATAAATGAAGAAAAAATATGCTTCAATCTGTACTCTCAATCTATCAATTCTCTACCTGGAGGTGGATGGCATTTTACATCATGAATCCTTGGGAGTTGTAGTGGATCATTTTATTGATCATAGTTACAAAATCTTTCACAGTTGATCATTTGCATAAAATTGATGTTACTGGGTAGATTTTTTCCCCCAATCCTATTACCTTCACTTTACACCAGTTCATATAAGTCTTCCCAGGTTTTCTGCAACTATTTTTTTCATCGTTTCTTATACAACAATGGCATTCCATCACATTCCATCACATTCATCCATTCCTCAATTAATGAACCTTCCCTCAGTTTCCAATTCTTTGCCACCATAAAAAGAGCTGCCATAAATATTTTTTGTGCATATGGGTACATATATATCAGTTTTGCTTTTTTTTTTCTTTCTGTTCATCTTCTATTACCTGCCCTTGCTTTTACTTTCACTGACAGCAAAGTTGCAAAGCAGGAAGAGAACCAAACTAGAGAGAACTATGCCAGACACCAAGGTCAAGAAGTACATCAGGGACAGCAAACTGACAGTAAACTTCTTTGGTTCATATTCGAACTCATCCAAAAAGTTTATTGAATGAATATTGCATATGAGTAGAAATGAATCAATGTGTTATAGTGTGTAGGGCATTGGAGGTGGAGTTAGAAAGTCTGAGTTCAATTCCCCCTAGCTATGTGACCCTGGGAAAATCATTTAACTAATTTTCCTATTCTTCAGTTCCCTCACCTGTAAAATGAGAAGATTGAATCTGATGGCATTTGAGGTTCTTTTTGACTCAGCTCTAAATCTATGATGCTAAGAAATAAGGCAAGAAAGAGATAGATGAGACAGCTGAGATCCAAATGAAACTGAGAATAGTTAATGGGAAGAGATGCTGTAAACACAGCATCAGGAGTCAGGGCTTTGAATTCTAGCCCTTCTTTTATAAATCACTACCTGTGTACCCTTGAGCAAATCATCTAAACTCTGGGGATCTTACTTATCTCATCTACAAAATTAGGATTATAATACCTCACTTGCCTAGACCTGGTGATCTCTTGAGTGTCTTTCTAACACCAGTACCAATGATTTTATAAACTGTAATTTAAGCAGAGAGTAAACTAGAAAACAGAACTAAGGATAGAGACAGCAAGGTTAACCAGAAATCATGGAGGGAACATCCAAGCCAGAAATTAGTCAAGGGCAGACTCTGAGGAGGGATGTGTACTGGGAAAACCAGAATGGAACTGCATATATAATGTTCAATATAATTCATGATTTCTAAAAAGAGAATATTTGTAGGATTACTATACTACAAAATATAGCATATGGGTTTGAGACAACACACACACATACAAAATATACTGCATACTTTAAAGAACAATTAAAGCTGTGACTTACAAATTACAAGTCAAGGTAGCAATTTTCTGACTGAAAGAAAGGAGAATATATGATTCGTTTCTTAGAAATAATGGAAGGTTTCTGAAATGTAAATAGAAAGAACTGGGAGAAGTCACAAAGTCATTCCATCTATTGAGGGGATAATTATTTTTGATTCTACAAACTGTATCAAATTTTGAATTTATTATGTATTGTGATGAAATGCCCTTTCCCCTCTCACTTTTTTGAAAGCGAGCGTACTCAGAAGGCCTGATAGATGCATTACACGGCCACATTAGGAATTCTGAGATCTGGAGGATGCCCTGCTTTGATCTCACAACAAGCTGATTGTTACACTGAGTCCCCACAGAGCTGAACACACAGCGCAAGAGGGTCTTTTAACTCGAGTGCACATAGGGAAAAATTTATGAGGTTTTTATGAAGTGGTTTATTTCAACTCTGAATAGGAGAAAGGAGGGTATTTCATGACTTAAAGATTCAGTTGGGCCTAGTGCGAATTTTATCATCTGAGAGCACATTGGAAAGGATGGGCCTCAAAGCTGCCATGTTGAGATGGGCATGGCTGTTTCAACACTCCACATAACAAATGTAAGGCAGAAGTATCTGGTCTGTAAACAACCTACAAAGCAAATTGCCAGTTGATATTTCCTGATCTAGACTTCTTTGAGATACAATGGGAGCCGCATTTCAACATAGGGAGAGCATGAGTCCTCTGTAGTTCCAACAGGGCTTTGTCATGACTTGTAATGAGCTGAATATTGTAATGTGCATTCTAAAAAAAAATGACTATTTCTGTGTGTGCAAAAATACAATGCACATGCACCAAGACATTAACGAAACAGCACCTGCACAAACTAAGATTGCAACTCTATTCTCGGCTTATCTTTGCTTTTCACTCACTGGGATCATTTCTGTTTCAATGGGGAAGAAAAGCCGCACAGGCAAGCATAATTCACACGTTAAGCTAGAGTTACCACTTCTATATGAATCAGCACTCTGTAAACAAAACAAAACAAAAAAAAACCTGAAAAATTTCAAGTCCAACTATTTCATGTCAAATATTGCAAATAAGTTCCTAGCTTAACAACAAGTAGAGAATAATAGCAATGGCAGGCAATGGTGGGTGACACCAACCTTCGGTTCCCTTGATTTGGGACAGGGAGCTAGATGTAGCTTTCTGACAATGGGGCCTTAAGAAGTGACCACACTTCCACATACTATACTATTTTACATTACTAATGTAAGTTATATCTATAAAGCATTTTAAGATTTCCAAAACACTTGGCTCAAAATACCTTTCTAAGTGGCAGTATATGTATATAATGTTCATATCTCCATTTATGGAAGTGGAAATGGAGTAAAAAGTGGGGGTTAAGTCATTTTCCCATAATTGCATTGTTAATAAGTTTTTGAAATGGGAATTGAATGGGGCTATTCTGACTCCCAAATCCAATAGGCATTTCCATATATTATTCAGTAAATCTACTCCCACCTGTAGCCTCCCTCATATTGCCCAGGTCTGAAGAACTCTGGACTCACAGTGATTGGGTGAATTCTGGGTGTCTTGTCCTCCCAAGATATAGCTTGTGTCTAAGTTCCCATAAATATAGGTAATAGGATACTCACATTGTTCATGTGTTCAATGTACAATAAGGATATTGGG
The DNA here is from genome assembly GCA_028627135.1 of Pseudochirops cupreus. Taxonomy (NCBI): domain Eukaryota; kingdom Metazoa; phylum Chordata; class Mammalia; order Diprotodontia; family Pseudocheiridae; genus Pseudochirops; species Pseudochirops cupreus. Next base: position 440,601,307 of record CM053580.1, on the reverse strand, counting down.
TATGAGATGGTTTTTATTTCACCAGCCACAGAAAATGCATAAAATGCAAAGGATTCAAGGGAATCCATAAACAGTTATCATTCTTATAACCCATTAGATTTCCCCCAGAGGATAAAGTCACATTGGTGAACTGCTGCAAATATCGTCCCCATTTTTCTTGTATCTGCACTGAGTAATTCATGACAAAAGCATCGGAGGGCTCTGGTAACCCATGGATTCAGAGCTTAACTGCTATAACCCATAAAGGGAAAGCACAGAAGATGATTTAATATCAGGCTTGTTCTTTGCTTTGTCAATGAGCTATCTTGCTCTGTGTATCTGTAGAAAGTGGAGAAAGTGGTCTTATATCATCTGCCACCAGCAATTTGAGTTAAGATCACAAGGGGGAAAGAAATAAGCATTTATAAAGTACCCACTATATGCCAGGAGCCTTGCTAAGCACTTTTTACAAATATTATCTCATTTGATCCTTCCAATACTCAGGGGAGGTAAGTGCTGCCATTATTCCCATTTCACAGTTGAGACAAACAAGGTCACACAACTAGTCTGAGGCCAGATTTGACCTTAGCTCTACCTGACTCTAGATCCAGAACTTTATTTACTACACCATCTAGATGCTTCACAAGGTAGAGTGATCAGTAAGGATGCAAGCTATGTAATGGGGTTTTAGAGAAATGGCTACAGTTTTATGCCAGGAAAATATGACAACATGAAGTATTAGGTATTGGCATAAATGGTTTTACAAGTGGTGTGCCAAAGTTCTGACTCCTTTTCTCTCAGCATGTTGATGATAATGAAAATTGACCTGAGTGATATTACATGTGCTGTGGGTGGCTGGCATTGGGCATAATCCAAAAGACTATATACCATACAGCAGCTAGGACAAAGGAAGAAACCAAGGCAAATATAGTTAACTGGATCAGCTTAGACAAGATTGTGTAGTTAATACTAGGGCATGTCTCTGGGTCAGTTAGAGAAAAAAAATAGCCTCTTTACCCCCAAGGAAACACATATTTAATTTTATAATGGAAATGAATGTTGATGCTTTGATAGATCTATGATCTCATTGATGAGTGTTTTCCCTTCAATGGTGAAGATCACAATCCATTGATGACTTCTTTTCCTGTGTGATTCTTATAAATATCCTTTTATTTATAAATAAGAAAAGGACCCCTTCATAGGGGTCCTACCCAATTTGATTGAGGCATTCCTCTAGATCTTTGCTTAGGTTATGGATACTTGAGCAGCACTCTTGTGCTATCCACAAATAGATAGCCTTATCCATATCCATAAAACATTTCTCCATTGTCCCTAGAGATATGTATAATCTTGATTCTTTTATAAAAATTAAATTTTTTCTTTTTATTCTGAGCTTAATAATAAAAAATTCAAAATACAAAGAACAAGATGAGGATTATGTATGAAACTGTGACATTTGTTAAATACAATATTTAAAGCACATACTAAATTTAACAAGGTAGCAACAACATTGCTCAGTTTGTTTTACTTCTTCTGAACATTTTTTTTCTTTTGTGCATTTTATTTTACTTTATTTTTGTCTTTTTGGAGGGGGGAAGGCAGGGCAATTGGGGTTAAGTGGCTTGCCCAAGATCACACAGCTGGTAAGTGTCAAGTGTCTGAGGTCAGTTTTGAACTGAGGTCCTCCTGACTCCATGGCCAGTGTTCTATTCACTGCACCACCTAGCTTCCCCTCTTTTGTGCATTATAAATAATTTTGATGATCTATCTTATTTGGTATCTCTCATTCATTTTTCTCCTTCACCCCTACAGCCTTTGCCATTTTCCTTTTTTTATGTTTGCCAACTTGAAGGGTAAAAGGTAGAACCTCAGGATTGGCTTAATTTACCTTTCTCTGTAAAATTCTTTCATATACCTAGTGACAGCATTCATTTCATCATTTGAAAACTTCTCGTTCATATACTTTGAAAATTTATCTATGGGAGAATGGCTCCACAATTTTAATTCTTTGGAAATCAACCTATAGCATGATTTGTGGCCGTATAGCATCTTGATGAAAATATCTATATATGCAAGATAGGTGGTTGAATCAGGGAGCAGCATGACATAACTAGAGACAAAGTATAATTTTGGGGAGGGGGCGGAGCCACGACGGCAGCATAGAAGCAGGACAACTCCATGGCTCCCCCTATAACTACCTCAAATACCTATAAAATATGACTCTAAACAAATTTTAGAGCTCCAGAACCCACAAAGTGACAGAAACAAATCTCCTGCTGAAGGAAGTCCAGCAGGCAGACAGGAAGAGTCTATCTCAACAGGCTGGGAGCTGAGCCTAGCCCCACATGAGCCCCTGGTTTTAGCCCCAGGGCAGCCCCATTGACAGGGGCTGGAGGGGACTTTTGGAGAGTGGATCACCAGCAGCTGTGGTGGTTTCCAGAAATATCAACCCGTAAATGCCAAAGACAAAGTAAAAGGTCAGTGTAGAACTCAGCTGGATCTGGGAGGGATCACCTATATGACTCGCCCCTAGAGCAAGAAGTGGCAGAAGTGGCGGCCCTGCAGCCACCTCCACATGGCTGCTTCAGAGCTCCTGGCCTACAGATTGCAGGCAGCCCAAGCAACCATTCAGGGGCTAAGCACTCTTGCCTTTACCTGTCTGGATCGGGATCACGGTCTTGGGTGGTGGTCCTGAGGTGTGTGACCAGTGAGACAAAGTTGGTGGGGGCTGTAGAGATGGCACCCTCCTAATAGCTCTGGAAGTTGAGAAAACCCCAGCGATTTGAGACAAAGCTCTCCTCTCTGGAAGCAGAGTTCTACTGTGGCAAAGTGCTCAAAAGTCAAGTAATTGACTGGCAACATGAGCAAGCAAAAGCAAAGCAAGCCCAGACATCCAACTTTAGATTCCTTTTTTGGGGACAAAAAGGATCAAAGCATGGAATATGAGGAAGACAACACAGTCAGAATTTCTGCACCAAAAGCTTCCAAGAAAAAATGAACTCTTTGGAGGGAGTTCAAGAAGGATTGTGAAAATCAAGTAAGAGAAGTGGAAGAAAAATTGGGAAGAGAAAAGATTATGATGCAAGAAAATCATGAAAAGAGAGTCAACAACCTGACTGAAGAAAATAACGCCTTAAAAAATAGATTAACTCAAATGGCAAAAGAGGCCCAAAAAGCCAATGAGGAGAAGAATGCCTTAAAAAGTCGAATTTGCCAGATGGAAAAAGAATCTCAAAAGCTTTCTGAAGAGAATAATTCCTTCAGAATTAGAGTGGAGCAAATGGAAGCAAATGACTTTATGAGAAATCAAGATACTGTTAAACAGATCCAAACAAATGAAAAAAAAAGAAGACTGTGAAATATCTCATCAGAAAAGCCACTGACCTGGAAAATAGATCCAGGAGAGACAATTTAAAAATTATTAGACTACCTGAAAGCCATGATCAGAAAAACACCTAGAAATCATCCTTCATGAAATTCTCAAGGAAAATTGCCCTGATATTTTAGAACCAGAGGGCAAAATAGAAATTGAAAGAATTCACCAATCACCTCTTGAAAAAGATCCCCAAAAGAAAACTCCTAGGAATGTTATAGCCAGGTTCGAGAGTTCCCAGATCAAGGAGAAAATAATACAAGCAGCCAAGAAGAAATAATTTGGATATTGTGAAAACACAATCAGGATAACCCAGGATCTAGCAGCTTCTACATTAAGGGATCAAAGGGCTTGGAATATGATATTTCAGAGATAAAAGGAACTAGAAATAAAACAAATAATCACCTACCCAGCAAAACTGAGTATAATGTTTCAGGGGAAAATATGGTCATTCAATGAGGTTGAGGACTTTCAAGCATTCATGATGAAAAAACCAGAGCTGAATAAAAAATTTGACA
>CM053580.1:440513506-440596937 GCA_028627135.1 Pseudochirops cupreus | reverse complement strand
TCCTCCACTTCTCTCATTTGCTATTCAAAATCCTTCTTAAGCTGATCTATGGCTTTTAGGCAGTCTTCATGTTTCTTGGAAGCTTTTGGTGTGGGAGTTCTGACTGTGTTGTCTTCCTCTCATTCCATGCTTTGATCCTTCTTGTCCCCAAAGAAGGAATCTAGAGTTTGGTTGCTGTTCTTACTTTGCTTCCTTTGCCTGCTCTTGTTGGCCAGTCAATTACTTTATTTTTTTTTTAGCTCTGTGGAACTCTGCGTCCAAAGGGGAAAGCTCTGTCCCAAATCACTGGGGTTTTCACAGCTGCCAGAGCTATTAGGAGGATGCCATTTTTTTTGATACCCCCACCAGCTTTGGCTCATTCAACCACCCAACCACCCTAGGACCATCACCCAAGACCATTTTCCAGATCCAGGCCACTCAACACAAGAGCACTTAGCCTCTGTACGATTGCTTGGCCCCCCTACAGTCTGCAGGCCGGGAGCTCTGAAGCAGCCATGTGGAGGCGGCTGCAGGGCTGCTGCTTCTGCCACTTCCTTGCCCTTGAGTTAGTTTGGCCAGACCGCTTTTCTCCCCCAAGTTTAGCTGAGTTCCACTGATCTTTCACTTAGTCCTTGTTTCTTATGGCTTGATAATTCAAGAAACTGCCGCAGCTGCCACTGATCCACTCTCCTGAAGGCTCCAGCTACGGCTTGTCCTGGCTGCCCCTGGGGCTAAGCCACTGTTTCAGGCTGGGCTGGTTTTAGCTCCCAGAGTTGAGATGATCCCTTCCTGCCAAGCTGCCTTCAGCATGAGGTGTATTTTTGTGAGTTTTAGAGGCCTAAAATTTGTTTAGAGTCATATTTTATGGGTATTTGAGGTGGCTATGTGGGAGCTGTGGAATCTTGCTGCTCCTACACCACCATCTTGGCTCTGTCCCTGCCCTTGGTATTTCTTATAGCACAGCAGTACTCTATCACAATCATATGCCACAACTTGTTCAGTTATTCCCTGGTTGATGAACATTCCCTTGATTTCCAGTTCTTTGCCACAACAAAAAAGAACCACTATAAACATTTTTGTACATAGTCTTTTTCCTTTTTCTTTCTTCTCTTTGTGATACATGCCTAGTAGTGGTATTGCTGGGTCAAAGGGCTTTGTAGCTCTTTGAACCACCTTCCAAATTGCTTTCCAGAATAGATGGACCAATTCACTGTTCTACCAACAATTCATTTGTGTACCTATTTTTCCCTCAACCCCTCCAACATTTTTCATTTCTGTTAGTTGTGAAGCAGTATCTCAGATTTGTTTTAATTTGCCTTTCTCTAATCAATAGTGAATTTTTTCATATGACTGTAGATAGCTTTGATTTCTTCTGAAAACTGTCTATTTATATCATTTGACCATTGGGGAATGGCTCTTATTTTGATAAATTTAACTCAGTTATTTTCTCAGTATATATTTAAGAAATGAAGTCTTCATCAGAGAAGCTTGAAGTAAAAAAAAAATTGATGTTGTTTCATTGTCTGTGGGACATTTTAGCAAAATGTGGTTTCCAGGATTATCCCTTTTAATTAGATCTATTTTTGTTTTTGCTTTGTCTGAGATTATACTGCTATCCCTGCCTTGTATTTTTAGTTCAGTTCAAGCATATTAGTTTCTGCTTGAGTCCTTTATTTTAACTCTATGTGTCTTTGTTTCAAATGTGTCTTTTGTAAACAACATGTTGTTGGATTTTGGTTTCTAATCCTTTCCACTATCCATTTTCATGTTAGAAGTTCATCCCATTCACAAACATAATAATAATCACTAACTATGTATTTGTCTCCATCCTATTCTTTTTGTTTTTTCTCTCTCTTTTTGTCTTGTCCCTACTCAAGAGTCTATTTTGCTTCTAATCAACCACTGCCTACTTTATCTGTTTTCCCCATTTCTCTTATCCCCTTCCCTTCCTATTTCCCTTTTGGGTAAGTTATACTTCTATACACAATTGAATGTGTAAATACATTATTCCCTCATTGAACCAACTCCAATGAGAGTGAGGTTCAAGCATTGCTTGCCACACAACCTCATTTTCCCCTTCTTCTTTGCATGTGAGAAAATTCTCTTTTCTGTGAGAAAATTCTACCTTTTCCCTTCCCTCTTTCCCCAGCGTATCACTGTCTCACTCCATTTTTTGAGAACATTCTAACATAATCTACTCACATCCATGCCTTCTTTCTAAGTAAACTCCTTTTAACTACCCTAATATTGATAAAGATTTTAAGAGCTACATGTATCATCTTCCTATATAGGAAAGTAAATAGTTTAACTTTACCGAGAACATTATGATTAGTCTTTCGTGTTTACCTTTTTAATTTCTATTGAGTATTGTGTAATCAGGAATGATTTAAAGCCCTCTATTTCATTAAATATCCATTTTTTCCTTGAAGGATTATGCTCAATTTTACTGGGTAGGCCATTCTTGGTTGTACTTCTACATTCTTTGGCTTCTGGAACATCATATTCCAAGCCTTCTGCTCCTTCAACATGGAAGCCATTAAATTTTGTGTGATTCTGACTGCACCTCTGTATTATTTGAATTGGTCCTTTCTGACTGCTTGAAATATTTTCTCTTTAACTTGTGAGTTCTGGAATTTGGTTGTAATATTCGTTGGATTTTTTTCCTTTTGTAATCTCTTTCAGGAGGTAGATTCTTTCCATTTCTATTTGACTCTCCAGATCTAAGATATTAAGGCAGTTTTTCTTGATAATTTTTTGAAATATGATGTCTAGGCTCTTTCTTTGATCATGGATTACAACTAGTTCAATAATTCTTAAATTATCTCTCAATCTATTTTTTCAGGTCACTTGTTTTTCCAATGATATATTTCACATTTTCTTCTATTTTTTTCATTCTTTTGACTTTGTTTTATTGTTTTTTGATGTCTCATGTAGTCATTAACTTCCACTTGTCCAATTCTAACTTTTAGGTAATTATTTTCTTCAGTGAGCTTTTGTACCTCTTTTTCCATTTGGCCAATTTGCTTTTTAAAAAGTTCTTTTCTTCAATTCATTTTTGTACCTTCTTTACCATTAGGCCAATTCTGTTTTGTTTTTTTTTAAGTTATTTTTTTCAGGAATTTTTTTTGCCTCTTTTACCAAGCTATTAATTTCCTTTTCATAATTTCCTTGCATCACTCATTTTTTCTGCCAATTTTCCTCTACCATTCATCTCCTTTTTTTTTTAACTCTTCCAGGAATTTTCATTGGGTTTGGGTTTAATTAGCATTTTTGAGGTCTTGTTTGTAGCTGCTTTCATATTGTAGCTTTCTTCTGAATTTATTACTTGGTTTTCCCTGTCACCACAGTAGCTTTTTGTGGTCAAGGTCTTTGTTGTTGTTTGCTCATTTTTTTCTAGCATATTTCTTGATTTTGAACTTTATGTTAAAGTTAAGCTCTGTTCACCTCAGGGTGGAGAGGTATTGTCCCAAGTTTCAGGCTTTTTTGTGCTGCTGTTTTCAGAGTTATTGCTGGAAATCTGCAAGTTTTTGATGCTTCCAATGTGGTGTGATCTTAGGAGAGGTACAGTCACTGCCATCCTGGTCTGTACTCGCATATTTACCCAGAAAGGGCCTCTGGTCCCCTGCAGTGACAAGTACTAATGCTCTCTTTGCCTTGGAACTCTGACCAGGGCCCTACTTCCTTGTGACCAACTCCAAGCACTCCTCTCCATTCAGGAACTGTGACCTAGAATGTGTATAGGCAATCAATGCTAGCTGTGCCAGCACCAGCAAAGGGTCCTTTGTGATCTCTTTCTGACCAGTTGTCTGCTCACCTTACTTACTATCTCTGGGCTGAAAGGTCCTGAAACTGCTGTTGCTATTGTGCCTGCTGTTGCTGCCACTATGTGTCTGAGATCCAGTTGGGCTTCCACCCTAATGTCACAAACTTTTTCTGCTGATCTAAGTTTTCTTAGGCAAGAAAATATCTCACTTTGATCTTTTGTTGGCTCTGCTGCTCCAAATTTTGATTTAATGCTTTATTTTACAGTTTTTTGGAGGGGGATGTTGAGAGAGTTCTCCCAGGTTGCCTCTAATCTGCCATGTTGGCTCTGTCCTGAAATAGTTCCAGATTACACAGTTCTCAAATCATCTCTAAACATGAACTCAATCTTTACTTCTTTAAATAGGAGAGGCTTATACTGTCACCAACAAGGAGACATCTTCTTAGAGGAACAGAATCATCTCCATCTTGAATTCTTATTAAAAATGAAAGAAGGAGAAAAAAGTAAGTGGTAGCTAAAAAGAAGGATGATTCATGGTTTCTCTTTAGAAGAACCGAATGTCTGAGGTGGTGGAATTTTTTTTCTTGTATCCAGCAGCAAGAAGAAATACCATATCATGGGGCATTTACTCATCTCCTCTTGTAGTATTCATCTAGTTATTCACAAAAAAATCACCATGAAAATAATGACAGCTTATGTGCCAACATCTGTTGCAGATGTTGTGAAGATAGAAAACTTCTACACAGTCTCCTTACACTCCTCTAAATTAAATCAACAGATATTTTGAAACTTGGTGACTTCAAAGCAAAGGCAAGTATATGAAAAGATAACAAAAATATGTTGGAAAATATGAGTCAGGAGTAGAATAAGAGAAGCCTTGGAGACTACACAGAAAGCTTATAGCTATGCATCACAAATAGAATACTTTCTTTGAGAAAAGAATTGGAAGGCTCCAGACATGTAGAGGAACAAACAACAACATACAGAAATGAAATTGATTATATTTTGGTATGTAGAAAACAACTCGTTACTGATGTGGGAGTCATTCCTGAATCAGTTTTCTGTACAGTTAGACAAGTTCCAGCACAGATCAAAATTAAAACAATGAATAAAAATGAGAACAATACCTGTCATGTAATTAACAACTTCAATACAAATCCATTTAAACAAGTTATTGACGCAAAGAAATGGAAAATGGATTCAGGAAAGTAAATCATTGAGAATTACAATGATTTTTTCACAGTTTAACTGATGTATTTCAATTGCCATAGCAAGGAGAGCAAAAAAATTTAAAAACCACCTTAGGCAGCGAACATTTGATCTCCTTGCTAAGTAGAAAGATATGGAAACTGAAGACAATACCAGTTTAGTTATATAAAGTCATTTGTAAAATATTATGGAGAAGTATGGTAGAAAATTATGAACAGTATCACTCCATAAAAGAAGTGGAAAGAATGGTCAGGTTCGAGAAAAGTATGGTGAGAGATCAACTAAACACAATCCTCCTGAGACCATTTAAGAATAAAATAGGAAGGAAAGAAAACACACAGAAGACCCTCCATGAGTTATATGAAAAACTCTATTCATCTTGAAGAGCAGTGGAGACACCATATTTAGATCACTGAATCACAATCCTGATTAGCATAATAATAACAGAAATTCATATAGCATTTTAAGGATTGCAAATCTCTTTAAATATGTTATCTTTCATCTTCATTGAGACTCTAAGAAGCCAAGGATCACAGAGCAAGTAAATATCTGAGGCAGGATTTAAACTTTAAGGATTATTGATTCCAAGTCTTAGACTCTATCCACTGGACCATCTAACTGCCCTAACTTAACTTCAGGAGGGATTGAAAATGGCCTCAAAGGAAACAAAGATGGAAAAAAAATCTGGATTAGGTCAGTGAAATACTGAACATAGTCTATACTACAAGCAACCCAACTCTGAGGTCATTGTGGGATCAGCGATCAAATTAAGTATAACATGGGAAAATTACAAAGGTGTAGAAATACTATTGGTAAGGGGAAGGAGAGGAGGAATGAGAAGAGAGGACTCAAAGACAAACATATAGAGACAAATGGAGACAGGCACAGAGACAGCGTAGTTGGAAAACTGAGAGCCACAGAATAAATACTTTTGAATTGGAGAAAACTTTTCAAAGTTCCTTGGACAGCAAGGACATCAAATCAGTCAATACTTAAAGTAATTAATTGAAGTTATTCCCTGGAATGTCAAATACTGACACTGAAGCTTAGATACTTCTAGCCACACAAAGAGGAGACAGGACTCATTGGAAAAGAACCTGGTGGAACAAATTGAGGGCAAAAAGGAAAGGGAATGTCAGAGGATGTAAGATGGATAGATAGACGCATGGAAACAACAAATATGAACTTGGACAGTCTTCAAGAGAAGGTGGAGGATAGAAGGGTCTGGTGTGCTATGGTCCATGGGGTCATGAAGAATTAGACACAACTGAGTGACTGAATTACAACAAAGCAAAGACAGTGAAACAAAGAGAGAGGGAGACAAAGTGAAACAGACACAAACAGTCTATAGGGAGAAAGGTAGAATATCAATTACTACCACTCACTTATATGACTTTTTTTATCTACACCAACATGAGGATAAGAGGTAAAAAGAACACATTTCATAATATCAGAAGAGTTAATAGACTCCACTTTATCACAAAGCTGACTGAAAGACTATAGCTCACTGTGCTTACTGTTTGATTACTATAAAATAGCATGTGATTTTGTAGAGCAAGATTCCACCTTAAAGGCTCTTCTCCAGCAAAGTATCTCCAATATCTACATCAAAATTATACTATTCCTTGAAAGACATAGCATTAGAGATAACTTTGTTCAACAACCCTCTGACTATTCTTATCACGCTAAGCATAAGATAGGGAGATGTAAAGATATTCACCATTATCACAGAGGAGACCAATAACTGTCCTACCAAAGTCTTAAGGTCTCCTCCCCTCCCCTAGATACACCTATTTATAGATCACATTGTTCTACTTGCATCAAGTCATGGAACATTATGTAACCTTCTGGATGAATTTTATAAACACTGAAAACAGGAAACCTGTTCTAGACACTGTGCTAAACACTTGACAGATATGATCTCATTGGATCTTCACAAGACTGTGCCAGGGTAGGCACTATCATTAACTTCATTTTACAGTTGAAGAAACTGATGAAAACAGAGGTTAAGTGACTTGCCCAGTCAGAGTCAGATAGCTGGAAATGGGTTAAGCCAAAATTAAAACTCTGGCCTTTTCATTATAAGTATAGTACACTTTCTACTATTCCACATTCATCTGCCCTTGAGGAACTTATACAATAAGATGTACATGATAAACCATGACAGAAAATAGAACAAAGGAAGTATTAGTACGACCCTTATGAAAATTACAATTGTAAAGTCGACGAATGGGAGTAATGCTGATGAATCCCTTTTGTTTGGTGTCTTTAGACTAGGGAGATCAAACATGCTTCATGGTGAACAAATGTAGAATTTTGCAACATCTTAAATAATTAGTCTCTGTTTCTACGAACTTCTTATTTGTGCAGATCTATGCACACATGTTTGAATGGACTAGTGATGTATTTGCTGTTGGGAGCTGCTGCTGAGGAAATTTTCAGTGCAAATGGGGACTTGCTCTGTACCTTATAGTCTTAAAGTACATTCTAGGACACTAAGAGGTTAAGTGACTTAATTCAATAGGATTTGAAGTTGTGATTTCATTGGAGTAGGGAGCATCCAGACCCTTTATTGGTCAGGGTTGGCACTTCTTTTGCCTTAGAGAGTTGCCTAGAGCACTTAGTGGCAAAGTGATTTGTCCCTCCTCAAACTCGACCTCAGGTCTTCCTAGTTTTCAGGCTAACTCTCTATCCACTATGCCATCTTGTCTCTCAAATACCAAAAATAGAACACAATGGAATAGAGGTGGTAAAATAGTAAAGAAATAAATAGTAAAGTAGTAAAGTAAAATGGAAGTGTTAGCCTTCAAATCCCTAAAGGATTCACCCCAGAAATATTGTTTAATGACTACAATTTTCCCCAAAGTAAATTTAAATTCTATATGATGGAGCTAATCAGTAAATTAGTCCAATATTTCTTAAACTGCAAGTCCCAACCACAAATGGAACAGCATAACTGAATGGGGGGAGTGTTGTGAAAAATTTGGCTACAGTGAAAGTTTCCTGAACAATGTGCAATGACCAAAAATTAATTCAAAATCAAATGCATAACGGATCCAAGGTGTTTCTGGCAATGCTTACCTGTGTTGTATAACTCGACTTTACTGCAGTCTTAGTTCTGAACATGGCCTTGACGATTATAAAATCAAAATATCTATCAACTCAGAAAAACGTTGAAAATGCTCTATGTCCTACAGAATCAAATATTGCACCACGATTTAATTCTTTGTGTAAAAAGAAACAAGCACATCTTTCTCATCAGTATGCAAATTTGCCTTCATCTTTAATAAATGGTAAAACTACACGTATACCAAAGAATTGTTTTAAGGTAAATTTCTCTATGATTTATTATCAGCAAATGTTTGATTTATATACCTATTTTATATACTTATATACCAGGGTTGCACAAAAATTTTTCGGGCAAAAGGATTGGGAGTGGAAAAAGTTTAAGAAGCTAGTCAACATGCTTTTTTATGAAGGACATAGGATGTAAGCACTGGGTTCATAGAGAAAAGTCAAAATACTGTCCCCACCCTCAGAAAATTCGCCTTCTAACAAGGGAAACAACACACAAATGACTATGTATATACAAGATATAGAGAGAGAAGATGGAAGGTTAATCTCAAAAAGAAGGTTCTGGTGGGTAGAGGGGAAAGCTTGAAGAAACAGAATTTGAACTTCATCTTGATTAGATCTAGGAACTGTAGATAAGAAAGGAAAGCATTCTAGGCATGAGGGATAGTCATTAAAGTCATAGAGTTGGGTAATGGAGTGTCATGTGTGATAGGGACAACAAGAAGACAGTTATTATTTCATCTTGAAGTACATGGAAGAGAGTAAAGTATAAGGATACTGAGAAGGTAGGAATGGGCCTAGTCATAAATAGCTTAAAATGACAAACAGATTTTATATTTAATTCTAGAAGTGACAGGGAGACACGTTGGAACTCACTGAACAGTAGAGTGACATGGTTATTTTAAGAGGGGTTTAGGGGAAATGATAATAAATTCTATTTTGAACATATTAAGTTTGAAATGTTCCCACCATATCTAGGTGATGTCCAAGAGACAATGTCCAAGAGACTGGAGGTCAGGAGAGAGGTTAAGTTTGTATAGTAGATCTAAAAACCATCTACACAGATATGATAAGTGAATTCATGAATGTTAATGAGATTATCAAGTGAACTAGTATAGAGGAAAAAAGAGAAGAGTTCCCAGATCAGAGGTCTGGGGAAACACCCAAGGTTTATGGGAATGATCTTGATGAAGAATCAGTAAAGGAAACTGAGAACATATAGTCAGATAGGTAGGAGGAGAACAAGAAAAGAGCAGTATAATTAAGGCCTAGAGAAGAGAGAGTATCCAGAGGAAGAGTGTTATCAATAGTGACAAATGCTATAGAGAAATTGATAAAGACGAGGTTTGAAAAAAAAAAGCATTATATTTGGCAATTAAAAGATCATTGGTCAGTCCCAAAAGGCTCATGATAAAAAATGCTAACCACCTCCAGAGAAACAACAGATGTCTGAATACAGACTGAAGTATACTATCTTTATCTTCCTTCCTTCCTTCCTTCCTTCCTTCCTTCCTTCCTTCCTTCCTTTCTTCTTTTCTTTCTTTCCAACTCTTCTTACACAAAGTGAGTGATGTGGAAACATTTTGCATGATTATATATGTATAACCTATAGCAGAGTGCTGGCCTTCTCAGCGAGAGGGGAGAGGAAGGAAGGAGGAATAGAATTTGGAATTCAAACCTTTAAAAATGACAAATGTTAAAAATTGGTTTTGCATGTAATTGGGGGAAAATAAAATATTGTTTTGAAAAAAGAGATCATTGGTGACTTTGAACAGAGAAGTTTCAGTTGATTGATGAGATCAAAAGCCAGATTGAGGAGGGTTTATAGTAGAGTGAGAGGAGTGAAAGTTAAGGCACTGATTGCAGAGTGCTTTCTCAAGATTAGTTGAGAAAGGGGGGAGAGATATAGGATAATAATTAGTAAGGAAGCCCTCTCAAGTGAAAGTTGTTTTAAAAATAGGAGAGAAAAGTGTGTTTCATGGAAGAATCCAGTAGATAGGAAGAGACTGAAGATTTAGGAGAATGAGAATTGTAGAGGGGGAAATATTTGGAAAAGATGAGAGGGGAAGGAATCAAGGATGCATAAAGAGGTATGGTCATTTTCTTTCTTGTCCCATTCCCCTAATGAAGCCTTCTTTCCCAACATGATTTGCTTCATGACTCAGCACTGTGAAAATTTGATGAAACTGCTTGTATCTGAGTTAATGCTCATTGTCTTTTCCTTGATAGATGAACAGATATTATGCAAAGAATTATTTGTTAGCAATGAAATCAAAGAAGAAATCTTCACAGAGCGTACTTAGGGAAGAATTGGGATCATAAAATCAAATAATATAAAGCTGGAAATGATATTAGAAACAATTTAGTCCAACCCTTTCATTTTATATATCAGGAAATTGAAGTCCAGAGGAGTTAAATGATGTGCCCAATATTACAGATAATTAGTTATAGAACCAAGGCTATAACCTTGGTCCCTTGGCTCCAATACTGAACATTTATTTCAATTCCAACTCTCAAAATGCAAATTATTTTAATTTTTAAAAATTATTAAACCATGTTAGCCCCTTGCTTTCTAGTATTCTTAAGCCAGAAATAGTAAGATGCTAAGGGCTTCCTCTACATTTTTTCTTGACTTTCTAAAGGCCAAATATGATGAGGAGGGTAGAGAGAAAGAGAAGTTGTGTCCTTTTCACTAGAAGGGAGCTGTTATATTCGTAGAGAAGGCATATATTCTGGGATGGGGGAAACAGAGTCATAAAATTAGTTTTTTGTGTTTTTTTTTTCACAGACAAGTGATGCAAAATGCACCCAAATGTTGCTAGGGGTTTAGAAGGTTGGGACAGAGGGGACCACCTCTGGAGTGTATCTGCATTGGGAAGGAAGAATGAGCCATTTGGCAGTTTCCTAGTTTAACTAATTATTCTTGCTAACAGTGGTATGTTCAATTGTTTCTAGGTTTCAGAAGACAGGAAGTGCTGTTAACAACTTTTAAGTTTTAGCACCCTTGGATAAATTCCTGATTACCCTACTCTAGTTATATCCAAGGGAGAAAGATCATTTTATAGTGTTTTTTATTTTTAAAAAAATCAAACAAAAAAGTGAGCAGGGAGGGGTTTTGAAGTCAAGAGAAGATCTAGAAATGAAAACAAGCACTCAGAAAAAAAAAAGGAAGAGGAGATGGAGATTGCCTTGGGACTGGGACTTGGAACAAGTTCCTGTAAATGTTGCTTTAAGTATTAATTTTTGTGTAAATGGCATATTAAATCCATGTAGGATATCTACATAAAAGACTAGCACCAGGCGGGTCTGCCCTGTACAGACTTTGTTTGCAAATCAGCCTTCATGGAAATGTTTCTGCAATTTCTGACAAATGAACTCAGCTTGTTCATTTGAACAAGGAACGTCTATTGTCTCCATCTGCCTTTGGCTTGCAAGTCTCCTTGGAGGGCTTAATGAAGAGACAGACTTATGAAAGAAGGAAGAGCTTTTAGATTGTCAATTGCCACTAGCAAAAAAATAAAATAAAATAAAATAAATAGCCCATCAACAACAAACTCTAATCTTGGTTTTGCCAATATGTAACCTCCCTGAATTCAAGATATATAGTTTTTACCAACTAATCCTAGAGTTGTTATTTTTATTTCATCTCTGATCTACATTATTTTGGTTAAAAATAACTATTTGGAAATATTTACAATCACTGTTTCAAATTTCTGTGGTGTCTCCAAAGTACTGTGATGATTACGAACATTAAACAATTATCTTTTGGGGGAAGAGGAAATAATGGAATTTACTTATTAAAGGGATAACTCCCCAGTCTTGAAGATACCAAAGATCTACTTCATATAAGAATATTTTTTTCTAATAAGTTAAAGCAAAATTTGGTCATGCTATGTGCATGCAAAGACTTTCTCTTTTTTATTTTGTTTTTAAAAGGTTAAATTTCCTTGACATGAAGTATAAATATGTTAGCTTATAAGGAAGTAAATTCCAGGGATAGAATAACAGATTTACAAGGCCAATAGAAATCTTGGATTATCTAGTCTAATCTCATTTTACAAACGAGAAAAGCAGGGGCCAGAGTGGTGAAGGTATTTGACCAATGTACCTATCATTAATGCTAGAACTAGAACTCAAGTCCACTGGTTCCCAATACAATGTTGTTCCTACTTCTATATTGGTAAAAATCAGGAAATAGCTGCCAGGAATCAACCAGCAATTAATTTATATTTAAAATATAAATGACAGCAGCCCCAGTAGCAAAAAAAAAAAACAGAAGCAGCAGCAGCAGCAGAAGAAGAAGAAGAAGAAGAAAAAGAAACTTACATAACTCATGATGTTGTGCAGAGAATAAGAGTGAGCCGAGACCTGGGTTCAACATCAATTTAGGTGTGGATTTATTGATTAAGGGCATGACTACCAGAGTGTTCATCACTTAAATCGGCAGTAATCCACTGGGGGTGCAGGCTTTGGTTATAAAAGCTAAAACCACAAAAACCACAATCAGGGAGGGGAGCTAGCAGAAGCCATGTTGTACAGAAGCAAAGAACAGTCATTGGTTAGATCTATAGCTCAGGGCTAATTTGGGAATATGGCGCAAGAGCACAAGGGTGCAACCTTCCAGTGACATGGGGGTGCCTCCTAGAACAGGGTTAGAACAGGGTGGAGGGCATAGGGTGGAGGGTTGTAGTCAGCTTTCCAGAGCAGGGTGGAGGGTCATGGAGTAAAAGGGACTGGAATTCCCCAGAATGGGCCAGGGTCATGCTCCGGGCAAAGGGTGTGGGGACCTTGCTTGGTTAGCGGACAGGACAGGGTAGTCCCTGCATAAGATCCTTGAACCATAATGAACCTTATACACTGTCATGTTTCAAGGAGAATATATAAAATGCTGATTAGGGAAGGAGGGGTCAGGGAACTCTGCCTTAAGCAATATGTCCAGACATGCCTTAAGCAGTTTCAAGCTATAATAAAATGTAGGATAGGGACAAAGACAGAAATATAAAAGGGGCTTAATGGTGGGCCACAAATCAGGTGGTGTGTAGTGACCTGGGATTTGGGTTTCTGTACAACAATGACCCAAGTGCTACAAGAAACCTTCTCTGCACTCACGCAGATAAAATTCAATCTTCAATACTTCCTAGAACTCTCTTTGAGGGCTCAAACCCTAACTCAGGAATTCTCTTAGGAACATCAAAAGTCCTCTCATTTTCCCTCCATCCAAGGTTTCCCCTGGGAAACTTAGGAATTTGGCTCATTTCCAAAATATAAGGGCCCTCACCAAGTACATTGGCTCACAAGAAATCAAGTATAGAATAGCTTTTTTGGGGGGAGGGAGGGAGGAAAGTAGGACAATTGTGGTTAAGTGACTTGCCCAAGGTAACACAGCTAGTAAATAAGGTCGGATTTGAGCTTAGGTCCTCCTGACTCCAGGGCCGGTTCTCCGTTCACTGCGCCACGTAGCTGCACCACCACTCCCAAAACCTTTTTTTTTTTTTAGCCCCATGAAAAACACAAATGATTTGCACTGAAATCCTCAAACAGATAAAACAATTTTCCTCCTATGGAAGTCTTTTCCTCCTATAGGGAGACAGATAGATAAATAGATATTGATCATAAACATACATTACACACATATGTTTATGTATGCATATATAAATCTTCAAACATATGGGCCACCCAGATTCCACTTAAGGAGTCAAACAGTCCTTACCTCAGAAGAGCCCTGTATCCAGTACCTTGAGAAGACTTGTGAGCCAAGATGCTTGGTGAGGTCCCATCCCCAAAAGCTTTTTTTTTTTTTAGCCCCAGGAAAAACACAAATGATTTGCTTATCCACATCATGGGTCAAGTTCTCTTCTATCTTCCTTCATGTCTCCATCTGACAATAGTTCTTTTGCTCCTTCTGTGCCTCAGTCTATAGACCTCCCCCACCCAGGTGCTAGTAAGTGTGTCCTTGACTCCTCATTGATCTGTGTCTCTACCTGTTGGTTCTTTCATTCACAGGGTTCCTTGGAGAGGGAGAGGGTGAGAGAGGGTAACACATCTAGATACGTCTCCCTCTAGGGAACCAAGCCTATATGAAGACCTGAGGCCTTGATTTCTCTGTTCTTTGTTCTCCCTCCCTTTTTTACTTTTATCCACACGTGAGCACACATATATAAGCCATATCCATTTGTGGTCCTTCTTTTATAGGCCAATACCTGTGGTTTAACATGTGAATTTCCTCATCAATACAGTATACAATTGAAAAGCAGGTAATCAGGCTGAGGTGAGTTGCAACCTTTTCAAATATTTTATTATCTAGTTGGGGAGAATAACATGGACACACTCTATACTAGCCTTTAAGGCTTACAAAATGCTTTCCTGACAGCAACCCTGTGATGTAAGTAGGTATATGTTATTATCCCTCTTTTACAGATGAGAAAAACTAAGATTCAGAAAGATGAAATAACTTATTTAAGATTATCCAGCTAGCAAGTGGAAGACCTGGTATCTGAACGCATTTTGCACTTGTGCTACAAATAGTATGTATAAATAAGGGAGAGGATGGGGGAATATAGGGCTGTTAGGTTACAAGGCGTACAGAGTGCAGGGCCTGAAGTCAGGAAGACTGATCTTTGTGAGTTCAAATCTCACTTCAGACACTTACTAATTGTGTGACCCTGGGCACTTAAGTCACTTAACTCTGCTTGCCTCAATTTCTCATCTATAAAATGAAGTGGAGAAGGAAATTAAACCCCTCCAGTATCTTTGCCAAGAAAACCCCATATAGGGTCATGGAGATTCAGACAAGGCTGAAACAACAGCAACAACAAAAATGGGGAAATGAGCTGCTTCATTTTGCCAAAGGATAGAGGACATATGCATAAAAGCATTATTTTTCCATATTAAAGAGACACGGAATACAGCTGTTGCAATTCAAAGGGTATGTGCCATAAGGTTATGCACATACATTATCAAATTTCTCATCTAAATAAAAAAGTATCGGTTATGCCAAAAGTTGTCTAGAGATTAGAAAGGTTGACAGTTTTCTATTTGCAGGGGACCAGGAGGGAAAGAAGGAACAAAAAAGTCATTTTGTAGGGGGTCAACCTCAAGAATATTCTGACTCTTCCTTCCACTTTGCTTTATTTCCTCCCATGTCACTACTATTAGTGACATCTTAACCGGAGATATAAAAGAGCTAAATAACCACCGGGGGCCAGTGAGAGGAGCAATAAAGCTTAACTGTAATAAAATCATAATGTTTAACACTCTTCACCTAGCTGATCCTGCTAATATAATCCAACACCCCGCCCCCCTTATGTCTTACCCGGCGATAATGAGAGCAAAAGAAATTGGAGCAGGTGTTCTTCATAAAGACACGGAACCTCAGGGCACCACCTGTGTCCATATAAATCCGACCAAAACAATATCCAGGCCGGTTGTGAGAAAGGCAATGGGAGCTCATCACGTTTCCCAGTCAGGGCAAAGGCAAACAAGTTGAGTCAATTTGGTGCTCTTAGGAACAAATACTCACTGGAGAGGAAGACAATTTCTTTCTTCACGATTGTAAATGACTACAGCGGGACTCTTAGCCAATGTGAAAATTCAGCCTCCATAGGAATTCTTCAAGCCAGAAATATCTGTTGGTCAGCCAGATAGCGGGACAGTTGAACTGACATTCTTTGATTGGTTCAAACGTAAGAAAGGGCCAACTATTGAGAGGTAAGGGCCAGGAATTAAAGACAGATGAATGCTAGAACTCCAGTGAGGCCATCCCCAGTATCATCCATCTTCTTTCTCACAGTAGGACTAGAGGAGATTGGGTATGATTCAGACTGCTAACTCCATCGTTGTTGCTGTTTGTCTTTTGTATTTGAAGAGGACCACGCCACCAGGAAATTAATGCCATGACTTGCAAGTGAATTGGATTTAAGTGAGGGAGGGCCTTGCAAGGTCACCAGCCTTACTTTCTCCTCCGGAGCCATCTGGGTCCAGTGGCAAGATATAGATTAGGATGACTAGAGATGGCCCCTGCTGCTTTCAACAAACTGACCCAATGGCAAGACCTATCTTGCAGTCCAAACAACAATGACATTAGGAGATCCAATAGGAAAAGAGAGTGTGAAAATAGCCACAGAATGAATTATTGCTGGTCTGCTCTAACAACCTTATCAATACCAGCTAGCACTGGTGTGTCTCCCAAAGCAGGTGCAAACTATTAAAATGCAATATTCCTTACAAACGTGTCACACACTCATTTTTCTGGAGCCACGTGAGTGTGCAGTTCCTCCTTAGGGAGTTCTTCACTGTTGCTAAAGGAAACCCTACTGTACATCTCACTTGCCTGCTGAGTGTTTTCATAGGTGCTGAGTATCTGAATACCTAAAAAGGGGAATAATTATCACACTTTAACGTGCAGGGTGCTGAAAACAAATCTGGAAATAAAGAGACACTGGTTAATCACACTCAGAGAAAAGGCTTCATATATTTTATAAGATTGTCCTAAGAAAAGGAAATCCTTCCATAAAAGCATAAGAGAAACATAGACAGGGTATTATTTGTCTTAGTGGTTGGGGGTTTAATTATTCAGGGACAATCTTGTGAAATACATTAACTTTTTCTTCTTCTTAATGACCTTGACAAACTTTGGGAGGCAACAGTCAAGCTTCGTCAAATCCATGGGACTCTTCAAAGATTTTATACCTATAAAAGGCTTCCTCCAGTGCCTTACACCCTTGAGAAAAAAATCACCTGTTATGTGTGAAGAACTCCTGGCTCCATATTCCTGCTAGGTGTTAAAAAAGCTCAGTACATTGAAAAAGGCTGGGGGGGGGGGGGAAGGGGAAGGTATCAATCCTATATTTAACCTTCTTGAAGCTTTTCCTGCATTTGTTCAAGCCTGCACATGTGTATTTTCAGTCATTCAAATGTTCGATTCGTTTGGAGATGCACTGAAACCAAAATAAAAACTGGGAATATAGCTTTTGTCATGTGAAAACTTGGAGATTTTCTATTTCTCACCTAGTAAAAAATGGAGCTTCTGGGAGTGATTTACATTTGCCAAGAGTCAAGCAAATAAGCAAGCCCTTGGCCCTTAAAAGCCCCATGAGAACAGCATTAAGGTTTTCTGACAGGGCATGTTCTAAAAAGGCAGCATCATGATGAGTTAAGTGCAAATTAGTCACCCGGGAGTTAATTTTTCCTCGTGCACAGATTTTAAAACAAAATGGGAAAGTGCTTGGCAAAAAAAGAAAAAAAATGCTGCGTATTGCTCAAGATCAAATATCTAGGGAATAATTTAAGGTATCAAACAACAGAATGGTTTGTCCATCCCACTTCCACAGACTAAATGACCACAGCTCTTCCGTTTTTAATCTCATCCATCACATAGATTGCTGATATCCTCTGGCTCCTGGGGTAGCCTTCCCAAGGAGCTATGTGAAAGATCTCCTGCATTCTGAACGCTGAGAACGGGTCTGTCAGATTTCTCTCTCCTGAAACCACTCATTTTTTTCTTTTTGCCTCTTGTCATTTTTTTCCCTTCCCTTTCCTGCTCATTTTACCCACATTAAAGCTGTAAGTAAATAAATGACAGGCTGTGGCCTATCATCGGGTGACAGATCATCCTGCATCAGCTCTGAAAAACGGAGAAGTTGTCATCTGTCTGGTTCCCCTCACATCCCCTGTCAGCTTCACTGCATTCGGGTTGTATGTCACATTCATCTGAGCAAGATGAATACAACAGTGTAAACATCAGCATAGGAGCCAAGTCAATCAGACATGTGACTCAAACCACACAGAAGCGATTGGGAAGAAAGAAAGAAAGAAAGAAAGAAAGAAAGAGAGAGAAAAGGAAGAAAGAAGGAAAGAAAGAGAAAAGGAAGGAAGGAGGGAGGAAAGAAGGAATGAAAGGAGGAAAGAGAAAAGGAAGGAAGAAGGAAATAAAGAAAGAAGGAAGGAGGGAGGAAAGAAGGAAAGGAGGAAAGAAAAGGGTTCTGAGAAAGAAAAGAAATGATTCTCAGTGCTTTTTAATTATCTGATTCTGCCAATGGTCATTATTTATTTGGATTTAGCTTTTCATTTGTCCCCCAATTTTAGAAAAGTGGCACATGTCTTCTCGCCTTCCTCTCACTCTGAGAAAGAGAGAGACATAACAATACGGAAACTCTCGCTTCTGGGGTTAATCAATAGTTATGGGAATCACCAAGTGATCCAAAAAGGAGAAAAATTAATTCCATTTTCCAGAGTAGCATCGTTAACCTTTTGTGTTCTGTATCAATGGATCTCTATATTCTTACTGAAGACGAAAAGTTCAGTAAAGCTGTGACAAGCGCCAGTGGCAACAAAGGGAAAGATAAAATGTAGCATTAACTGAACTGAAGTGGCGTTTATGGGAATATTTTTGAGGCCTGTTCCAAAACGAATAACATACTGTACATTAAAATAAATAATGTCATAAAAATGTCAGGAAAAATGCCAGAACCATAATGGCTTCCTAGTGGGAGAGAAAACTCAAAGTAGGATAATGGCACTTCTTCCCAGCTGAGATCAGGCAGCTCAGGCTCGCCCCATGTTTTCAGCCTGGTCTTATTGTAATTCAAGAAGCACCTTGGTGGCAACATTTCTTGGTCTGTTGTCATAGCACTCATTTTTACAGAAAAAAAAATGGGGTAATACATACATAGATAGGCATATAGATAATGTTTATAAAAAACTCTTTAGCACAATGTCTGGCACATAGTAGGTGCTATATAAATGATTTTCCCCTTCCTATCTGTCTATCTGTCTATCTATCTATCTATGTCTATCTATCTATCTATCTATCTATCTATCCACTGCCTACCTGTCTGTCCATCTCCCTTCTGGTCTGTCTGTCCATCTATACATCTGTCTTTCTATTTGTCTCTAACACATATATATATATATATGCACACACATATGCACATTTATACATATGTGTCTATGTATATATTCAATGTGTCTTCTATTGTTGAAAGTGATATTCAACAACTGTTTTTTGTGCTTATTAGCTAAACTAGATGATTTCTGACATATCTTCCAGCTCTAAGACCTGATCCTGTAGGAAGAGTAGCTAGAAAGACAAAGCCATACTTCTCTGAATTCAGCATTTTTGGATTAGCCCAACCCGAGGCTGTCCATAATGGCAGGTGCAGATCAAACCTTGCCAGAATCTGATTCTACTTGTTGCCTTTCTTCTTTCAGGTTAAGCTAGACATTACTGATTACAAACAAACGAGAGGAGTCTGTTGTAGCTGTACTACATCATCTTAAGTAGCAGGGCAATATTAAGCCCTGTGGCAATGGTTCTATCACCTGCTCCGCCTAGTCTTTCAATAGCTTCCTGATCCTTGTCTACCTACCTGCCAACCTCCCTATTTCCTGTCACACTCTACCTTGACCTTTAGTACTCATGAATACTCCAACCTTTGCTTGTCTTGTTCCTGGTGGACTGTTTGTCCTGAACTTCAGTGTCCAAGTATGTCTTGGTTTTTACTTGCCTGACTAGTTTCTGACTCGTTCATCTGCCCTGTTTCCTCCCCCCCACTCCCCACCCTCAACTCTACAGTATTCTTGACTCTTTCCACCCTGGTTTCCTGCTTCATCTACCAACTCTATCACTGCTAGTCCATAATCCCCACATTCACAGGCATATTGTTGCTCTGAAATGAACTAGTGTCTCTCATGTGCCCATTTATTTACATGTTATCTCCTCTGTTAGTATGGGGGCAGGGGTTGTTTTTGTGATTTCACTTTCCTTTGTACCCTCAGAACTTAGCACAGTGCCTAGCATGTAGTAAAAGATAAACAAGTGTTTTGTTGTTCAGTTCTTTCAGTTGTATCCAGCTCTTCCTGACCCTGTTTGGGGTTTTCTTGGTGAAGATATCAGAGTGGTTTATTATTTCCTTCTCCAGTTCATTTTTACAGATCAGAAAACTGAGAGTTTAGTGACTTGCCCCAGGGTCACACATTTAGTAAATGTCTGAGGCTAGATTTGAACTCAGGTCCTCCTGACTGCAGGCCTGAAATTCTCTCCATGGCACCACCTAGCTGTTTGTGGATTATTAAATGATTGATGGGGATATAAACCCTACCTACTTGGAAGCAAAGACTGGCTTTCACTTTGTCTTTGTATTCCCGTCATATGTCAGTGTGTTGTGAGCACTTCTTTTTGAAGGGGGAAGCAAAAGGAACCTGTGATTTGTTAAATGTAAGGCACCCCCAGTGTGGAAACTAACTCTCACTACTCATAAAGATGAGCAACTTTTCAACAACATAATCTTAGGGAGTTTCTTGAGCAACCTGAACGTGTCTTGCCAATGGTCATACCATTAATATGTGTCTGAGACAGGATTTGAATATGGGTCTTCCTGGCCAATTGGCTGTTTTGTATGCCATTAGGAGCAAAGTAGACTCACATTGGCATTAGTAGGCTTGTTAGATACTTTAAAAATCATTGTTTAATTGAACAGAATTTTGGGAATATGGACCTAAGCAAAGAGATTAATTGGAATACACAGGGGAGAGGAATGATTAGAATCCAACAAATCTAACAAAAGCAAAAGTCCACAATGCATTTATGCACTAATAATTCATAAGACCATAGTGAAGGGAACCATTCTTTCATTTCTTCATAATGAGCATTATTTCTAATAAAGTTAGCTTTTTATATTAAGTTAACATTATACTAAATGGTAGCTAGGTGGCCCAGTGGATAGAGTGACAGGCCTGGAGTCAGAAAGACATTCTGAGTTCAAATATGGTCTCAGAAATATATCATGAGACCCTGGCTAATTCATTTGACCCCATTTACCTCAGTTTCCTCATCGTAAAATGAACTGCAAAAGGAAATGGCAAATCACTCTAATATCTCTGCCAAGAAAACTCCAAACATGGTCATGAAGAGTTGGGCATGACTGAAATGATTCAACAATGACAAAAGCATACTAAGAATCATATATTGCATGTTATCAGATCTCAAACACTGTTTTGTAGGGGCGAGGCTTATCTCCAATGACTACTCATATTATAGGTACATAGAGAAATTCAGCACATGTAGATCTCTGCTATCTAAAATTTTCCACTTAAAACCAATATCAGTGGTGAAAATGCCCATCTTCATTTAGTAGCAATGGAGAGGATAATTGCTAATTAGTATCATCTCTATGTAATGTGTGCTAATGTCACCATCATCATTTTGACTTTTTAAATTTTTCAATTTTTTTTATTCTAAGGGATATATCACATTATATACTTTGCAAAACACTTTGATATTCTTTCGAAGGCAAACTTTCAGAGAGAGATGTTATTTTTATATATCTTTTATTAAAAACAAAGAGACTACCCCATTTTATGGGAAGAGTAGAGTGGAAGTCTTGTGGAGTAAGACAGAATAAAGTAGATAATTTAAAAGTTATGTGATTAGAAGGGTTTTACAGACCAATAATAAGGATAATTCATATTTAAAGCATTGAGTTTTGCTCAATGGAAGAGTAAGATCACCCCCACCAATTATCCATATAGTCTAATGGCCTCATATCTCCACTTGACTCCTTCTCCCTCTAGACTTCTCTTTGTCTCATATTAAGTGCCTGATCTGCTGTATTCCAAGTCCCAGTTATATTGCCAGCTTCCCTACAGTTAATTTAACGGTAATTTTCTGACTCAGATTTCATTTTCAAATACTCTGATTTTTTTTGGTGGATAGTTGTGCTTTAAAAAAACAGGCTTTAGCTTTTCTGTCTTTCCTAACTTCTTCTCACCCCCCACCTCCCATTTTCCCACATCAATATGGAAAATGTGATGAATCCATGGAAACAACATCTGCAATGACTAGATGTGTATGATTTCTTCCCCGACTCCCCTCTTTGACACCAGGAGGGCTCTAGCAACAGAAACAAAAGAGCCTCCACTTCTTTTCCCCTGCCAGTAGCCTAGGCAGCAACCAGTAAAGGATATACACACAATTCAAGATGTGTGTGTGTGTGTGTGTGTGTGTGTATGTGTGTGTGCCCACTATTTCAGAGGGAGAAGGTTTAAACTCTTAAACCAGCCATAAAACTATGCCATGTGGGGGAGGTATACTAGGGCATGTTCCTCCTGGTCCTATCTTTCTTCCCATCCCAACCCTCAAACCTGCAAAAGAGCCTTAGAGGAATATTCATTTTGTAAGTGCAACAGTGTTCTGAATGGGTAACAGGCCTTAGTTTTGTCCTTACAATCTCCACTTCCCACTCCACAGGCCCTCACTCAGTTCATTTGGCAAGCACCTGGTGAGTGCTTGCCATGGACACAGTCCAGTCTTAGGACCCAAGGTGGGGAAGAATGAGAGGATCCTATCTGAGGCAGGATCCTTGATCTCATAATGCTTATGTTCTAGCTAAGATGAAATGCCAGGTACAAAAATCACTATAATACTAATTCCATTTGTATGAAGTAGAATAGCAAGGCACAAGATGCTGTGAGAGTCAAGGGATAGGAGCGGCATTCATTTGTTATCAATCAATCAATTTACCAACATTTATTAAGTTCCTACTATATGCTAGGCACCATGTTAAGTACTGGGATACAAAAAGAGGCAAAAGACAGTCCCTGCCCTAAAGGAGCTTACATTCTAATGAGAGAGAAAGAGTAAACACAAATATATGCAAAAAAAGCTATATACAGGATAAATAGGAGATAACAGAAGGAAGTCATTGGAATTAAGAGGGGTTAGTAAAATACAAGCTTCCTGGAGAAGGTGGCATTTTAGTTGGAACTTAAAGGAAGCCAGGAAGGTCACTAGTTGGAATGGGGAAGAGAAAATATTCCAGACACAGAAGGCAGTGAGAAAAAATGCCTACAGTCAAAAGATACTGTCTTATTGGTGGAACAGACAGGAGGCCAGTGTTACTAAACTTAAGAACACATGTCAGAGAATAAGGCGTAAGAAGACAGGTTGGAGAAGGCTAGGTTACAAAAGCATTTGGATGCCAAACAAAGCATTTTTTAGGTTTGACTCTAGAGGCAATAGGAAGCTACTGGAGTTTTTTGAGTGTGTGGGGGTATGTTTGATGTGATAGGATGTGTAGTTTAGGAAAATCACTTTAGTGGTTGAATGGAGGATAGGTTGGAGAGACGAGAGATTTGAGTGAGGTAGGCAGACCTGCCAGCAGGCTAGTGTAATAATACAGGCAAAGGTGAAGGAGGCCTATAACAGAGTGGTGGCAGTATCAGAGAAGAGAAGGGGCCATATATGAATGATACTTCAAGGTTAAATTGACAGGCCTTGGAAGCAGATTAGATATGGGGGGGTGGGTGGTGCAGATAGTGAGGAGATGAGGATGATTCCTAAATTGCAAACCTGAGGGATTAGGAGGGTGATATGGCCCTCTAAAGTAATAGGAAAGGTAGGAGGGAGGGAGGGTTTAGGTGGGAAGAATGAATTCTACTTTGGATAGATTGTGTTTAAGATGTCTGCTGGGAACCCAGTCTGAGACGTCTGAAAGGCAATGGGAGATGGGAGATTGGAGTTCAGCAGAGAGTTTGAGGCAGGATAGGTCAATTTGAGAATCATTAGAATAGAAATGGTAGCCAAATCCATGGGAGTTTATGAGATCACCAAATGAAGTAATATAGAGGGAGAAGAGAAGAGGGACAAGGACAGAACTATGAGGGACACCTTGGGTGAGAGAATGTGATCTGAAGGAGGATTCAGCAAAGGAGACAGAAAAGAAGTGGTCAAATAGGAAGGAGGCAAACCAAGAGAGAGTGGTGTCCTGAAAACCTAGAGAGAATATCAAGGAGGGGAGAGTGATCAACAGTGTCAAAGGCTGCAGAGAGTTTGGGGAGAATAAAAATTGAGAAAAAGCCATTGGACTTGGCATCTAAGAGATCACTAATAACTTTAGAGAGAGCAGTTTCCATGTACTGAAAGTAGGAAGCCAGATTGTAAGGGGTTAAAAAGAGAATGAGAGGGGAGAAAAAGAGGAGAAAGTAGATGACCTTTCAAGGAGTTTAGCTACAAAGGGTAGAAGAGATATAGATCGATAGTGGAGATGGAAGTATCAAGAGTTTTTTTTTTAGAATGGGGGAGACATAGGCATGTCTACAGACAGTATGGAGTGACCCAGTAGACAGAGGGAGAATGAGAGCTACGATGTGTGATCTTCATCTTTATAATTATCCACTCCTCTCTGAGGATTAATCTGGAATAGGTACAGAGAGCTGGCATACATGTCTTTCTTTGGGTCCCCTGCCTTTTTGCACATTGCCCAACACATAGAAAGTGTTGATAAATGTTCCATGACAGACTGACAAAAATCCAAGGGAGAAAAAGATAAGTGGAATGCTTTGCTGCCATCAAAACACATCGGAGATGCTCCCACTTTACTCCAGGCCTGTTCCCCAATTATTTGTACTTCCTCTTCATTGAAATTACTTACTTTTTGTATTTATAGACTCGATATAAATATAATACCTCCCCTATAGCATGTAAGCTCATTGAGGGTAGGGAATGCTTTTATGTTTATCTTTGTATCTCACTACCATAATGCCTTGCACGTAGCATATTGTAATGAAAAAAATTTTAATTTAATTATTATTTATTTATGAAAGATTCTCCACTCCACAAAACAAGCTTTATTAGTGTTCCTTTCATAGCCTAGCTTTCTCTGTCTCTCTCTCTCTGTCTCTGTCTCTCCTTATACAGATATAGATAAACATATATATATATATATATATATATGTATGCATGCGTGTATATAATGTGTGTATATATAGCTATACACACACATGTATATATGTATTAAAACAGTACATTATTTAAAATAACTTTCCATAAATATACCTTCTGCATATTTTAAGGTATACCTGAATAGATATTTTGGAAAATCTGAAATTAGAGACCCTAAGTTTTAATATGGGAGGCCATGGAACACGTAAAAAAAATTGCCATGTTTATAATTGCCTTTCATGGTGGTGGGGGGGGGGGGAAGTAGCTATAATGATCAATTCCCAGTAAGTGACTTAGACTTTATTTGTCATTCTGCCACCAATAGTCATTTTATATATTCTTTTCCCAGGGCACGTGCGTATCTAGAAAGATAGATATATGCACATGTTAGACATATGCATAAACAGGTACATATATGAGGTTATGCCTTTTCTGGATTTTGCTTTTGCTGTGAATAGAGAAAACTGAAAATACTACAGTGAGGAATAATAAAAGCACCCATATAAATGTCTCAATATGAGCTCCTTAAAGGATGTTTCACATTGTCTTGGTTATTTCGGCTAAAATTAATTAGCTAGAAATTTTGGACCAAATCCTAAGAACCACAGGCCTGTCTGTTCTCTGTTGACGTGCAAAACTGAGCAGACATCTGTTTCCATTCAGAAGTTAGATCAATGTGCATCTGAAGTTGCTTCTCTCCATAAGTAATCAGGGAGGTGGAACAGGTAGGAGAACAGGTGAGTTACCCTAGTGATTAGGGCTCATCATGAAAGGTTTAATGGAGAAAATAAATCTTGAGAAGAATTTTGAAAGTGGAGAGAAACTTTTTTTTTAAAAAAGAGATGTAAGTAGGGAAAAGAGTTTGAGTATAGGAACAGGTGAAACATGTGGGGGGGGAAAACAGTTTTGTTTTGTTTTTTTCTTTCTAAACCAAGGAATACAAGCTGGAATGGAGATAGCATGACATTGTAGACAGGGCACTGGACTTAGAGTCAGGATTCAAATCCTGCCTTAGACACTAGAACAAGTTACAACCTCTCCATTCCTCAGTTTCCTCATTAGTTAAATAACAGAGTTGGATTCCATAATCTCTAAGACAACATTCAATTATAAATCGATGTACCCAGGATAAGTCACAGAATCATGAAATTTGAGAATTCAAAGGAATTTCAGCAACCACGTAGACCAACCCATTCCCATACAAGTTGGGACAACCAGTTTGGGATAGGGATAAAAATGAACTGTTTGGTATCTATAATTTTTCTTTAAAAAAAAAAGATTTAATTTTGAGCTGTTGAAGCTGAACTTTAGAAATCTGTTGTTAGTCATTTCCCTTTAAAAGATAATACAGGTCTTTCAAAGTTGCTCAGTAAAATTCTTCCTGTGATCAAATACAACTCAGGAATTAACGTATCTACATAGATCATCTAAAATTTCTTTTTGTTTCTCAAGTTTCTTATGGATATTTTTCCCTGAGGGATAAGAAAATGTATCTCTCGTCAATGCAATTGTCCTAGTTGGTATAAGTTTTCTCTTTCAGTAGGCCCATTTCTCTCCAGATTTAATAAACAGCTTTCAAAAGGAGTATAAAAGTGTCTGCTCAAAAGCCTGCAGTCTGTTATTTGTGAAAGTGCCTGTGGATTCATAGACTTGTTTCTGGAGAAGTGGATTATCGTCTTGTGATAACTCATTGCTCAGCGCTGAGTAATACAGTTCTGTGGGCAAACAAAAAAAACCATTCTTTCCCCCCCCCCCCTTTACAAAAGCAGAGGCTAGTTATTAGCAACATGATACAAAAGAAGTAAAAAGGACGGGAAATGCGGAGTCAAGCCAAGTTTGGCATCCATTATTCACACAAAACCTTCCAGTAACGACAACGAACCAAATGATAGAAATTCTATTCATAGGCCCATTTTCCTGCCTCACTGGCATAAATGAAGATGACAGAGAGCTTCCAGTGGCTGTAAAAGTGAGAATCAAAATGATTATTAATGGAATTGAATAGACTAATTCTGCTTATTGGATCTGTGGGAAAATGCGTGCTGATGGATGTCTGAAGCCTTCAATTTATCATTCCACTCTGAGAAGCATCCACTTTTACAAACAAAACCATTCTTAGTTGTTGACATTCTTTTTATTTTTTTAATACATGTAGGCTCAAATATTGAACCCATTTTCAGTTCCAATCTTCTGCATTTACTCTGAGTTGCTTTTGTCTATATTATCTCACAGCTGCAGGCTTCATCAAAGGTCAATGGGGCCATGGACCACTGTCAAATATCCCTACATCACTTCTTCTGAGAAATTATCATTTGCTTCAGAACTTTGAAACTCCAAGGAACAGGAAATAATATATGTTTTTCCAAAATAAACGTTAACCTCAGGATGCTAAAGACCAAAGTGAAAATCCTAAAGGACTCACAATTCAAGAAAATTTAATCTCATTCAGTAATCCTTTATCTGATTTCTTTTCCAGATGACCATGAGGCCAGATTCACATCTCCATGTGTGATCACTCCGTGGGAACTAGCAAAGGGTCTGAATAGTTCTAGACAACTTGAAATGTGAACTTATTGCCTAACTCAGTGATGTCACACCCTCTACTAGAAACCCAGTAGACCCTGGACTAAAGAGTTAGTTGGTATTAGAATTATTTACAAACATTTTTAGTTTGCTGAGAAAGTGACTATACTGTTACTTGCTAATTGACTGAAATGATTATGGGTACACTGGGGTATTCAGAGGATCATAAGTAAATAAATCATTTTGCTTTCCTTTTAGTATGAAGAAAGAGCAACAGCCAGGACTAATTGACATTACTTGACAACTTAATACTGTACATGTCAGATACTCCTCATCACACATCCTTCTATTTCCAAGAAAAAATTTATTTTATTGTCCCATCATACCATCCCACATACTACAGACATCCTCTAAATTCGATAGTTCTATTTATTTCAAATCACTCAACCTAATCCATTGAAATTAAATGATTGGAACATTGGAAGGGGCTTGGTGAGGTCCTTTGGTTCATTATCCCATTTTCAAGAGGACTTGTATGGAATTATCTAAGCATCTAAATATCAAATTAGATTATATGAAGTTCTTTCTTAAGAATAAAGTGAATTATTATCATTTTATCTAATTTTTGGAAGAAGTATAGTGACCTAATAATCTCACAGTTGGAAAGGCCCTCAGTGGCAGTCATATCTAACCCATTGTTCAGTAATTTCAATCATATCCAACTTTGTGACCCCATTTGGGGTTTTCCTGGAAAAGATTCCAGAGTGGTTTGCCATTTCCTTCTCCACCTACATTTTACAGATGTAGAAACTAAGGCAAATAGAGTTAAGTAATTTGCCCAAGGTCACAGAGCTAGTATTGAAGGCCATATTTAAACTCAGAAATATGAGTCTTCCTGACTCCAAGCCCAACATTCTATCTACTTCACCACCTAACTGACCAATTTAACCTATATATGAACAACAACAAAAATCTTTACAACACACAGGGAAATTAGTCACCTAGCTTTTGCTTAAACACCTCATATAATTCAATACAACAAAAATCTATTACAATGAAAAGAGCTCTGTGCTAAGTATAGGGTAATGTGAAGATTTAATAAGATATAGTACCTATCTTCATAGACTTCTCTTTCTAAGGGGATACAGGATATGCAAATCCAAAAATACAAAAAAGAACATAATGAGTTTGACTAAATAGCTGCTGAGGTCTCCTTGCTATTTTTCATACAATATACTCCATCCCTTAACTCTGGGGATCTTCACTGGTTCTCTTCCATGCCTGGAATTCCCTCCTTCCTCATTTCTATCCTTGGCTTCCTTCAGGTCTCAGCTTAAAACCTTGCCTTCCCCAGGAAGTCTTCCCACATCTCCCTTAAGCTTAGTGCCTTCTTTTTGTTAATTATCTCCAATTTAGCCATTTATAGCTTGTTTGTACATAGTTGTTTGCATGTGGTTTCCACCATTAGATCATGAGCTCCTTGAGAGCAGGGCTTCTTTTCTCACTCTCCTTGTATCATCAATACTTAGCACACTGCCTGGAACATAGTAGATACATAATAACTGCTAATTGTCTGACACTCAATTTATGTGATTCTGTCATTTTGAAAAACGTGTCATAAGAGAGTACCATAAGTACTATGTGAGGAGAAGAAAGCTTCATGGAGGAGGTAGAGTTTATCTTCAAAGAGAGATTAGGGAAAAAGTTAAATAGCCAGAGAAGGGAGTATCATTTTACACATAGAAAAGGTAGGAGTCAAGGAAGAAAGGTGGGAAAGTTTAGGAAATTTGTGGTTCACAGAGAGTCATCCAGTTTGGCCAAGGTGTTAGGTTTGGGGTGGAGAGAAGTGAGAATTTTGAAAGAAGAAAAAAAGTGAGTTTGGGGTCAGTATCTAACCACCCACACATAACATTTCACCGTCTCCAGACTAGAGCATTTCAGTTCACTATTGTGCTCTTCCTGAAGTTCTCCCTGAGTGTTCTGCTTTGTAGAAAGATTTGACACTTATGATTAACAGAAAAATTGGGGGTAAATCAACTGTTTTGAAAGGACCTAGTGAGTAAGTTTACATTTTATTCCATCTGCAATCAATTTTACTCCTCAAGCAGGACCTCTTTGGATCCTTACTTTTGGCAGGAACAGCAATAGCTCAAAATCTATTTTGAATCTTCAAGGCCTTTCTTTTTTTCCAGGGGAGAGGTGGAAGTGTCTGGACCTGTGACCTCATGATTTTTTAGTGCAGAAAGTTCTACTGTTTCTACTGTGCATATTAGTATTGTATCTATACCTTACATTCTTAGGAAATTGTCCAGGACACTGAGAGCTTAGGTATGCTTGTTTCTTTAAAATATGGCACTTGAATCTAGGTCTTCCTAATGCAGAATACTTCCTTGCTCAAAGATTTTAAGCTCATACATGTTAAAATTCTAGTCCTGACTCTACCACTAACTAGGTGTAAGACCTTGAATGAGTCATTCTACCTCTTTGGCCCTCAGTTTTATCATCTATAAAATGAAGAAGTGGTAGAAAATAAGCAACAATAGCAAAATAAAGGAGCAATTAATGTTGGAACAGTTGTTAAAAGATAGTCACGTTGTTGGTGAGGAATTATTCCAACAATTCTGAAAAGATATTTGAGATTATGGTACTGGCTGTCATATTTTAAGAAGAATGATAAATTGGAACAAGTTCAGAGAACAGTGGTTAGGATGGTGAAGGACCTAGGCATTGTGTTACATGAGGAACAGGGGATGCTCATGTGGAGAAGAGAATATTTAGCCAAGACATGATAAATTCTCTTAAAATAGCTGAAGTGTTATTATGTGAAGGACTGATTACCTTGATGTTCCCTGAAAGACTTATTAGACTTGTTTTCCTTTGCCTCATGGGAAAGAACTAAAAGCAATAAATGGAAGCTGCAAAGAAACAATTTTGTCTTGATTTAATGGAAAGCTTTTTAATAGAGCTATTGAAATGTGGAATGAGCTACCTTGTTGGAGGTCTTTGAGCAAAAGCTAGATGAGCCTTTATCAGTCATACTGCAGAAGAAATTCCTAAGATTCAGCCACGGCTTGGACTAGGAGATTTCTTCCAATTATGAGGTTCTTTGGCTGCCCTAGCTGTCAAAGGGACATTCATCACCCACACTGAAAGTTTTTTTTTCTATAATTATGGCTCTTCTTGATGATCAATTCCAAAGGAATAAAGAGCTCTGGGAACTACTAAATAAGGGAAGAGAGAACTTTTGCCAGCCCATTTGGCAAAAATCACAAAAAAACTATGGTTATGCCAATGAATACTAAGCCAAAAATATAAAAGAGGGAACTATAAAGTTTTATAATCTCAGGTTTAAAAAAAGGTACTGCCTACAAACTTTGCAGTGGAAAACCAAAATGTAAAACACTTTCCCAATGCCATCTTCAGTAAGTCACAAGATTGTCATATTCATAAGAATGTCAGAGCAGCATTCCTCTATAAGGGACCTTATAGATCACCCAGTCTGACTCAATCATTTTACAGATGAAAGGACAGAGATATAATGAAGAGAAGTGATTATTCATCTAATCAATGTCACAACTGGGACTAAAATCCACACCACCTAGCTCTTCCACAGTAGAAAGCTGTCTTTGGAAAGAAAATGTAACCAAGCCCTTTGGGATTCATTCTAGTTCTGGCAGCCTAATATTATTCCATGTGCTAAACAGAAACAGTTCATAATAGAATTTTCCTTCCAGGTCTTTCTCAATAATCTCTTTCACCTTGAAGGGTTATTGATACTTCACGTACACATCCTTGAGCACCAGTCAGAGGAATGTTGCCTTAATCATTCCAGCACAGAGTTTAGAGTTAGCATTGAGCTTACATGTCACTTAAGGCAGGTCACTCTGCTTTATAGAGTGCTGACCGTAGCAACCACATGCAGGGAAGCACTTAATAAATGCCATTTGAAGATGAAGAGGAGGAGGAGAGAGAGGAGAAGGAGAAGGAAGAAAAGGATTTATCATTGTTGCCAGATGGAATTCTGCTTTTTTGGTCATTGAATGAAATCAAGGGAGTTGGTTTGGTGTAATGGAATGAACAGAAGACTTGGAACCAAGGAATGTGAATTTAAATTCCTAACAATCTCTAGACTGGGAGGGCAGAAAATAAGAATTCTATATGGTAGTATTATAAAGGAAAAAAGGAAATAGAGATACACTCTGATGTCTGCAGCAGCATGGAGGTGAGTCCTTAATCAGAGCAGGTTCTTCTTTTATAAGTCATGTTCCAAAAATGGTGACTAAAAAACGGATCTGTCTTTATTCTTAACAGCATTTAAAGGTTATAAGCCCTATTTGCCTGAATATTTGCATTTATATATCTCATTTTGCCTCTCAGACACGGGTGACCAAGTCACACAGTGAGTCACCCATGTCCTCTTCCAGGTCTTTGCCATATCCCCCATAGATGTCCTGACACAGTCTCCATCAGGACAGCAGAAGTTGGAAATAATGTCTGCTTTGGGAGCCTTCACAAGACTGGACATAAATTCATAGCTCTACAAACAGGCCAGCAAAGAAGCTACACTGCGGCTAAGTCAATTCTTGAATTCCCTACAAAGGTGAGCAAAGAATTTCAAGCCACCACGAGCTATGAATGACCTCCTTTGTCGTGTTTGCTCTTTTAGCTTGAGTCCACTTTCCCCTGGAAACTTCATCCTTCTTTCTTCAGACTCCAAAACTGTGCCTCAACTGCCTCTTTCCTCCATCCCTATGGCCCCTTTCTCCCATTAGTAAGTGTTTCTCAGAACCTTAGTTTTGCGGAAGGGCCCAGACCAGCTGTCCTTACAGTCTTTATGCCTCAGTTGGATCAAAGATGATACATAGTTTAGTAACTTTCTGGGCAGAGTTACAATTGCTTTCCAGAATGGCTGGTCTAATTTATAGTTCCACCAAAACTGCAAGTACCATAGCCCCTCCAACATTTGTTGTCTTCATCCTTTTCCATTTGTGCTGGTGTGATAAGTGTGAGGTGGAAACTCTAAGTTGTTTGAATTTGATTTTTCATGGGATTGTTCTATTTCATCTTTTTGCTTTAAATTTAGCTGGTAGATGTTCTAAAGAATTATGCCAAGCTACTGCCATAATTATCTCAACTATTGAGAACAGCCTCCAAGTCTAGCTCTGATTTGAAAGAGAGAGTACAAGTAGAAAGAGACTAATGGAACATTTGGCTAAATGCAGGTTTTTTTTTCCTTACCCTATTTAAGGATTAGGTAGAAAATGAGATAGACCAATTACCAGGTGACAGAGTATCCACGAAGAGAGATTGATGCCAGTCCACAAAGGGAGACCTTGCAAATATCAGAATAGCATACTTAAGGACAAAGAAATTAGGACTGAGCTAGTCAGGATATTTCACTTACCTTAAAAAGTATTTAGCATAACTAGGATATAATGAGTTATGTGTTCATAGCACTAAATGGGAAAAAGGATGTAATGATACACATTAAACTCATGTCCAGCATGAAGTCAGATGGTGGCTGATACAATAGGTTACACAGGACTGAGGCAGAAAAATACTTTTTTCCTCCCTTTCTATAACTGGAGATAGGGGGACAGAGCTCTTTTGTACCTGAAATGGAAGGGGAGAGTTAAGCTTAAAGCATTTATCAAGAGAATCCAATGAACTGCAAAGCATCCAGGGGACTACTGCATTTTGTGCTATATCATAAAACAACAGCCTTTAGAGTTTTGAAGATTAACTTGTTATTTGTTTTAGCCAGGGCCATCCTCACCATCATCACCAGAAGAAAAATAAGAAAAATATTTTAAACTCAGATTCTCTAATATATAAATTATTCTCTACAAAAAGAGTGAGCACTTTTTCAAAGGAATGCAAATAGAAATACTCTTTCGAACCACTAGGGTATCATTTCATAAATTGCTGCTTTGGTCCATTAAATAACTGCTTCAGTGCACTTAACAATGGTATCTTTTTGATGTGAGTCATAAAGCACCAAGTATACGGTATCTTCAGGAGGTGGTACAATCTCCACACAAAACACAGAATCCTTAAATTGATTTCATCAAAGAAGCCTAATCAGAGTATGTTGAGAGGGATAAGTTAGATCTGCCTTGGTATCTAGCAGTTAAATAAAAAGAGAAAGAGAATAAGTGTGTGTATATATATATATATATATATATATATATATATATATATATATGACCTACTATGTGCCAGGCCCTCTGCTAAGTTGTTCTTTTTAAAAATATTGTCATATTTAATCCTCATAAAAACCATGGGAGGTAGGTGCTGTTATTATTTCTATTTTACAGTTGAGGAAATTTAGGCAAGCAAAGTCTCTTGCCCCAGATCACACTGCTAATAAGTGACTGAAGCCATATTTGAACTCAGTACTTCCTGACTCTAGGCTCAGAACTCTATCTACTATACCACTAGCTGCATCAAAGGTAGATAATGTTTTAACTGAATGAAATTTGGTGGTTATGATTCCAAACAAGATCCATTTTAAGAAACGGAAATTGGGCGAGTACGTGGCACAGTGAATAGAGCACCGGCTCTGGAGTCAGGAGTACCTGAGTTCAAATCTGGCCTCAGACACTTAACACTTACTAGTTTTATGACATTGGGCAAGTCACTTAACAGCAATTACCCTGCATTCCCCCCTCCAAAAATAAAAAAAAATAAAGTAAAGGAAATCAAGGCACAGCTCTCAAGAACCCAGGTTCACTTCCTTGCTCTGCTAAATCATCAGAGTAGTACTTTAGTGTATTTTAAAATGTTTCTTCTAGGGATCTATGATCTTATCCATGTGGGTCCTCCCTTCAGAGATGTAAAGCACAACTCATTAATGCCTTCTCATCCTGTGCACTCTTGCCCTGGTCTTCCTAGAAGTTTTACATAGATGGTAGACCCAATATATCCAATTATTCCTGTAAATTTCTGGATATTGCAATACTTAGTATATAATATTACATATGCTTCGATTTTGTCTTTGGATCCTGATGATATAACCCAGTGTCTGGCTTGTATTAGACAATTAAAATGCTTCTTGACTGACTGACTGACTGACTGACTGATTAATAGATTAACAGTGTGTTGGAGAAATTCAGCACAAAGAACCTCAAGCTGGGAAAGCCATTACCAATTGGGGCACTTGGGAAGGCTTCCTGAAGGAGTTAATGTTTGATTTAGGGTTTCAATAGTGGATAAGAATGGGTGCAGCATAAAGACCCAGAGGCCATAAAGCACGAAATATATTCAGTGACCTGAGCATCATCATACAATTTGGTTGGAGTAGGGAGTACATGGAGAGGGAAAATATAAGATGAGGTTGCAAAGATAGAGTGGTACTAGATTTCAAAAGTCTTGAACGGCAAACAAAGATATTTGAACTTGAATAGTGATTGGGAACCATTGAAGATTTTTTAGCAAAGTCAGTGAGAGGTGGCAGACAGGTGTGTGTGTGTGTTTATGTGTGCGTATGTATGTGCATGTGTGTATGCACATGTGTGTATGCATATGTGTGTATGTGTACCAGATCTAAATGATCATCTGGTTTCTCTACTGCTTATACCCTTATCTAATCAGTGTGCTATACTTTTAATTTAACTCCTTCTTCTGATTCTTCTACTCCTTGCTATTATTTGCCGTGGTGGTGGTGACTATGACTTTTAGACAACTATAAATGTTCATGATTGTCTTTCAGAAGATATTAAAAAAAGTTCATATCTGAGCCAAAAAGTTTACAATCTAATTTAGGCAAATAAAACATACAGGGCAAGAATTCAAACTGTAAGCAGAAAGAAAATTAGTCAGAGGCAATGATT
The DNA here is from genome assembly GCA_028627135.1 of Pseudochirops cupreus. NCBI lineage: Eukaryota > Metazoa > Chordata > Mammalia > Diprotodontia > Pseudocheiridae > Pseudochirops > Pseudochirops cupreus. Next base: position 440,561,839 of record CM053580.1, on the reverse strand, counting down.
TATTTATTTTTTTTTTTACTGATCCCTAGGCAAAAAGAAAGAAAATGATAAAAGCAGCCAGGAGCAAGGCTCTGTCAGATACAGTCTAGAAAACGCCTACATACAACTATATTCCAGTGGTTAAAGTCAGACAGGACACATTCAGACAGCCCAGGTTTAATGAAGCATATATCTTTATTTAATTCCATTGGATCACAGTTAACACCAACCTACTCAAACTCTGTTTTTACCTGCTTCTCCTCCTACCCACAGGCCATCACCTCTAGAAGCCCAACCACTTTCATCTAGTCGGACTAATTTCTCACATTTGGTACCAAATGATGCATATGGCACACCACTCAAATGTCACATCTTTAAACAATGCTTCCTCATCTTAAAAAGTTTGCCAAGCAGTTCCCAGGCTACTGTGCCCCTGGTAAGCACACAAGCACACTCAGTTCCTCATTTGTTCAATGTAACTCTCCAGTCAGTTATTCATTTAGTCAATAAATATTTATTATGCACAGTCCTTAACAGTGAACATACAAAGAAAGGCAAAAGACAGTCCCTCCTTTCAAGAAGCTTCCACTCTGATGGGGGAAACACTATGCGAACAACTAGGAGTTCAAAGGCAGTAAATGTCCACTGTAGACAGCAAACAGATTTACTCTAAATGCCTACTCTGTTTACACTTTATGGATCCATGGATGCATTTGGTTTGCTATTGTTTTTGCTTCCCCTATCACATGTCCCAGGCCCTCTACTTTGGGGGAGTTTTATGAGTTGTTGTAGTCAAAATAATTCAATCTCTGATGTCCAACTCTGGTGATGAATCTTTCTAAATTTAGCTTGTTTGATGCTTAATCATCAGGCAGGCATTACGTCTTTCTATTATCCTGTCCCATAACCTTTTCATTGGTTAGGATTTGCTAGGGTTTACACTCATCACCATAGACTTTAGGAACCCAGAACCCAGAGTCACTTGTGTGCCAGGATGAGGTTTCAGAGGAAGTCTGGCTCTCTCAGTGGCCAGGCCACAAATATACTAGGTTTTCAAGAAAATTTACTCATCCAGAAAGTTCTTTTTCTCCTGTTTTGAAGTCAGGGTCCATTCTTGGGGGTAACAAGGAAGAAATAGGAAGAAAAGAGAAGGATCTCTACAGATCTAAAATTAGGACTGCCCATCTCAAACAGGGGAGCCAAAGGACCTGAAAGGACACTGCAGTAAGGTTTATGAACCTCCTTTCCTAAAAGAACACATGCTTTTACTTTTCGGGGACAAATCCAGCAATTAGAACAAGGGTACAGAGGCATGTAGTCATAGCTGGGCTGAGGTTGCTGCCAAAAATGTGCCTGAGGAATCATTGTTTTCCTAAACAGATCTCTGGAAGAGAAGCAATGAGAACTGGAGCCTATTTGAAATAGTTAAAGGACCTCATCCATAAAAAAGTCTACTGATCACTTGACTTGTACTGTTCTATTCACTTTTTACAACATGAATTCCCCTTCATGAACCTGTCACTCCTACCTTCTTTCCTTGTGTTTCTTTTCTTCAGTCCTCTTTCTCTCCCTGTTCTTTTATCCATATCTCTGCTTCCAGCCATCCTAGAGCTCAGGACTAGATATGTGGACGTTTGGGCTCCAGTCCAGGTCCTGCCATTAGCTTGGCACATGACCTTGGGCAACCCATCTCTCTTGGCCTCAGTATTCCTCTTCTGTAAAATGAGGAGGTTGGACAACCAGATCACTATTGGGCCTCCAGCTGTGATGTTCAAGAGTTCTGTGCTTAAGATCAAGTTACAACTATGTATCTGCTTATCAGTGAATACAGCAACAGGTGTTATGAAGAATGTGGGGGTGACACTTCACAGCAATACAGCAGATGTATGTGGGCAGATTGTCTTAGAGCTGCCAGGAAGGTGTAGAGAAACATCTTCATCAGAGACCACAGATTGCACATTGATCCCTGCCAACCATATTGCCTTATGTGCCTTCAGGGCCAAGAAACTGTATGCTGTTTGACATAACCCATCACCCACATTAAAAAAAAAAAAGAACCCTCCTCCTCAGCTGTCCCATCAAAATCCTCCTCTGATGTGTCAATGTAGAACAAAGGTCACCCAGGCTTCTAAAAGGTTATGCAACAATACAAACTCTGACATGTCCTACTTAGATTGGAAGGCTTTGACTCTGGGCTTGATAACACATTAGATAGGAGCAGTCTCAATGAATTTGGAGATATTCTTTCTCAGAGACAGAGATGTCAGATGATGGATAGTTTTGACCACAGACCTCAAGAAACTATCTAAGGTGATCCAAGTGTTGCCAACTGTGTCAGTGAGATGGATGCCCACCCAGATGAAATCATAGATACAAAGAAGGCAGCTACTTGATGTAATGGTTTGAACAATAGACTTAGATACAAGAAGACCTGTATTTGAAAACTGCCTCAGACATTTACTAACTGCGTTACCTTAGACAAGTCACATAATCTTTCTCAACTTCAGTTTCATCATCTGTAGAATGGGGATAATAACACTCACTTCACAGAATTATTATGCTAGTCAAAAACTTGTGCTGTAAAACACTTTGTAAATGTTAAAATTCTCTATAAATATGAGTGATTAGCTTGAAATGCTAACAATTTTTTTTAATGATAAACCTATATCTTTATCCCAAAGTGGAAGGGCACTTTTGGCTTACTTTCTTGATTTTACATGGCTTGGGAAGCACGTGTGACCTGTTCTCAAGTGAAGAGCCTCCATTAAGAAACCCGACAGTTTTTGCACACCACTGAAAGAGTACTGAAGCTGGGTCAAATCCATTCAGTAACTTTTCCAACCCATGCTTTCTTCATCATTGGTATATCTTGTCTGGGATTTTTTGTTAACAACCTTAATATCTATGCATGATAGCCACCCCTTCCAGCTGCTGCTCCAGATCAGGAACCTATTTTGAAAGTAATATGTTCATCCAGAGTTCTCTGTGTTTTTTACCTGAGACATTAATGAGACTACTCTCCAAACTCTCAGAACTAATCTGCCCGACTTTTGATGTTGGTGAAACTGTAGCCTTTATAATTATAATAAGTGGCCTGAGTTTGCATCATGCCTTTAGAGCAAACTAGTTGTGTAAGCATAGACAAGTCATTTTGTTGCTTTTTTGCCTCATGATATATGTAATGACTACCAGCAGGGTTGTGGTGAGGATCAAATGAAATACACGCGAAGCAGTTTCGTAAACCTTAAAACACTATATGAATGGTGTTTATGCTGTTATTGTTATTATTAATCAATTATACGTACTAATTTCTCCTTGGAACAAAGGTATATATGTATAAACACACATGAATAAAAGACTGATTATTTTAAATTCAATTTTCATTCATTTTCAGTTCCAAATTCTCCATCTATTCCTATGCTTTTTAGTATTAAAAAAAGGAATGTGTGTTGTATTTTGTCAGATGCTTTTTCTTCATCTATTAAAATATTTATATAATTGCTGTTGCCTTTATTATTAATATGGTCAATTACGTTTGCAATTTTCTGAATTTTTATCCAACACTATGTTACTGGTATAAATTCAGTCTAGCAATAGTGCATAATCCTTGTGATAGATTACTGTAGTGTTTTTGTTAATATTTTATTTAAAATGTATCTATTAATATTCATTAGTAAAATTGTTTAATAGTTTTTTTCTCTCTGTTTTAGCTTTCCTTGGTCTAAGTATCAAGAACATACATATTTGTCATAGAAGGAATTGGGTAGGATCCCCTTTTACCTATTTTTTTCCAACAGTTTATGTAGTATTCAAATTAATTGCTCTTTAAATGTTTGGTAGAATTCACTTAAAAATCCATCTGATCCTGAACATTTTTGCCTTTGGGAGTTCATTTATGGCTTGTTCAATACTTTTTCTGAGATAGTTATTCAAGCACTATATTTCCTGTATGTTAATCTGGACAATTTACATTTTTGCAAATACTCAATCATATCACAGATTTTAAGTTTTATTGGCATATAATTGGACGAAATAGCTCCTAATAATTACTTTCATTTTTTTCTTCATCAGTTGTGACTTTTTTTATTTTTGATATTGCCATTTTCACTTTCTTTTTGTAAGAATAAACAACCTAATAAAATATCAATTTTATTGTCTTCTTAAACAGCTGCCCTATAAATAAAGAAATATTTATTTATTAACTATTAACTAAATAAACAGTCATTTATTAACTCAAAAATTATTCTTTACTTCTCAATTTTGTTAATTTCTCCTTGAATGTTTAGGATGTGTATTTTGGTGCTTAATTAGACATATTAAATTTGTTTTTTTCTAGGATTTTTTGGGCATGTACAATTTGTTGATCTGCTCTTTTTCTCTTTTGTTATTTAAAGACTGTAATAATATGAATTTTCCCTTAATTGCTAATTTGTCTACATCCCACACATTTTGGTAGATTGTTGTCATCTTCGGTGAAATTATTATTTCTAGAATTTGTTGTTTAACCTACCCATTCTTTAGCATTAAGTTATTTAATGTTCAATTAATTTTTAATCTTTGATTCAAAAGCCTTTCATTGAATTTAATTATTACTGCATTATGATTAGTAAAAGATGCATCTAATATTTTTTGCTTTTCTGCATGTGTTTTTGAGGTTTTGTTCCTTAATACATGGACTATTTTTTGTGAATGTGTCATGTGCAGCTAATAAATTGATTTCTTTCTATTCTCATTCAATGTTTTCAAAAAGTTTACCATATCTACTTTTTTCTAGAAGCGTAAGTCTTTGTTGTTTATTTTTTATTTAATTTCTCTAGGTCTGAGAGGGGATAAATTGAAGTTCCCTATGATTATACTTTTACTGTGTATTTCTTCTTGCAGCTCCTTTAACTTTTCCCTTAAGAGTTTAGATGCTATGTCATTAGGTATATATTTAGTATTAGTATTAATTAATTTTCTGTGGCACCTTTTAGCAAAAATAAAACTTACCTGTTTATCTCTTTCAAATAGAGTGTTTTTTTTTCACTTTTGGTTTATCTAAGCTGATATTTGCTACAACTGTCATTTTTTACTTCAACTGAAGTGTAACAGATTCTTTTCTAGACCCTTATTTTAATTCTGTTTGTATCCTTCTGTTTAAAGTGTGTTTCTAATAAATAACATATTGTTGGATTCTGGTTTCTAATACAGCTTTCTGTTCTCTTACATTTTATAGGTGAGTTGATCCAATTCACATTCACAGATACTTTCTCATTATGTATTTCCCTCCATCCTATTCCCTTTTACTTATCCTCCTTTTTCTCTACCTTTTTTTTTTAAGAAAACCTGTTTTGGAGAGCCAAAATGGCAGAGCAAGCAGTAAGTCACTCTCATCCTCCCTTATTGACTTTGAAAAACCCAGAGAATGTTGCCCCAGGAAAAATCCTGGAATAGTGGAGCTAGCAGAAAGATGGATACAGCAGTCTTTTAGCTTGGGAGGCTACCAGGAAAGGTTTCCTCTTGTTGTGACTGAAGGAGACTAGTACAGGGTAGGAGGCACCAATCTCAGCATACCAACAGGAAATCCTGAGGCCCAGAGTGGAGGACCAGGCAAGCACCAACACCAAGCACACACACTAGCTACCACCATCAGCTCTAGCTCAGCACCAGTTAAACTACCAGACCGCTAAAATATCTAGCTGCCAACACTAGGGCCCCCAGTACACAAAACCAGTAACTGGACCCATAATTCCCAGCACAAGAGGGAATTAGAACTGGGCCCCAGAAACACAGATTAAATTTAATATGCCCACATCCAAAACCTCATAGGGGAATATGAATTCATCTCAAACCCAAAAAGCCTTCTTGGAAAAGCTCAAGGAGGATTTTAAAAGTTGAATAAGAGAGATGGAAGAAAAATCAAACAATTCCTTTAAAAATACAATTGACAAAGTGGGGGAAAAGTACACTGAAGAAAACAACTCCTTAAAAAGTAGAATTGGCCAAATGGAAAAGGAAGTACAAAAGCTAACTGAAGAAAACAATTTGTTAAAAATTAGAATTGGGCAAGTGGAAGCTAATGACTCTATGAGACATCAAGAATCAGTCAAACAAAATTAAAAGAATGAAAAAATAGGAAAAAAATGTAAAATACATCAATTGGAAAAACAACTGACCTTAAAAATAGATCCAGGAGAGATAATTTAAGAATTATTGGTTTACATGAGAACCATGATGAAAAAAAATTGCCTAGACAATATCTTTCAAGAAATCATCAAAGAAAACTGCCCTGAGGTTCTAGAACTAGAGAGTAAAATATTCATCAAAAGAATCCACTGATCACCTCCTGAAAGAGAACTCAAATTGAAAACACTAAGGTACATTTTAGTCAAATTCCAGAATTGTCAGATCAAGGAGAAAATGCTCCATGGAACCACAGGCAGGATTACACAGGACCCTGCAGCTTCTACATTAAAAGACTGGAAGGCTTGGAATATGATACTTTGTAATGCAAAGGAGCTTGGATTACAACCAAGGATCAACCACCCAACAAAACTGAGTATAATCTTTCAAGGGAGGAGATGGATATTCAATGAAATAGGTGACTTTCAGACTTTCCTGATGAAAAGAATAGAGTTCAAAGGAAAATTTGATCTTCAAATACAAGATTCAATAGAAGCACAAATAGGTAAACAGGAAAGTAAAAGAAAACAAAACATGCTATTATGCTATTCAATAAGGACACACTGTTTATATCATCTAGAAGGGAAATACATAGACAGAGGTGATGGGTTTAAGTTGATTTTGATGTGATGATAAAAAACCTAATTAAGAGGTGAAAAAGGATTGTAATGATAGAAGAGAAAAGGAAGAGGCAGAAAAGGGTAAATTACATCACACTAAGAGGCACAAAGACATATTACCATAGAGGGAAAGGAGGGAGGGAGATGAGCATCGTTTGAAATTTTTTCTCATTGGATTTGACTCAAGGATGGAATAACATATTCAGTTAGGTATAGAAATCTAACTTGCCCTAATAGGCAGTTGGAGGAGACAGGGGAATGAAAAGGGAGAGAGGGATAGAAGAAAGGGAAGAAGTAGTAACATAAAAGGGAAAGAAAAGGAAAAGGGAATGATGGAAGGGAGGGCAGATTGAAAGAGGTGGCAGTCCTAAACAAAACACTAGTGAGGAGGGAAAGAAAGAAAGGAGAAAGAAAAGCATAAACAGGAAAGGGAGGTATAGAATGGAGAGAAAAACACTGATAATAATCATAACTGTGAATATGATAAACCTTCCCATAAAACAGAAGCAGATAGCCAAATGGATTAAAAATTGTAATCCTACAATATGTTGTTATAAGAAACACATTTGAAACAGGGGTTTACACACAGGATAAAGATTAAAGGCTGGAGTGGAATATATTATGCTTCAGCCGAAGTAAAAAAAAACAGTGTAGCAATACTAATCTCAGACAAATCAAAAGCAAAAGTAGATCTAATTAATAGAAATGAGGAAGGAAACTACATTCTGCTAAAAGGCACCATAGATGATGAAGTAATATCATTACTAAACATATATACACCAAGAGGTATAGCTTTCAGATTCTTAGAGGAGAAGTTACAGGAGTTACAAGAAAAAATAGACAGCAAAACTATGCTAGTGGAGTTCCTCAACCTACCCCTCTCTGAACTAGATAAATTTAAGCACAAAATAAAGAAAACCCATTTTGCTTCCAACTATTGCCTCCCTTAATCTACCTCTTACCCCATCCCATCCCCTTTCCTGTAACTCCTTTTCATATTTCTCTGTTGGGTAAGATGTATTTCTGTACCCAACTGTGTGTGTATTTGCATTATTCCTTTTTTTGACCAGCTCAGATGAGAAGGAGTTCCAACTGTTGTCTGCTTCCCTATACTGCTCACACTTTGTTGTATAATATCTTCTTTGTGTACTCTATTTATCCCATTCTTCTCCCTTTCCCATCCTCCTAGTGCATGCCTTTCCCCCTAATCATTCTAATCTTCTTTTGTGATTATTCAAACACAACACAACCACATCTGGAGGCTCTCTGAACTTCCATATTAGGAGGGAATGAGTCCTGTTAATTGCAAAGTTAAAGCTACATAAATCATCTCTTCATAGGAATGTAAATGATTTAATGCAATTTTGTCTCGTTTTTTCCCACTTACATTTACCTTTTTATGCATCTTCTGACTCCTCTGTTTGCATATGTAATTTTCTACTTAGTTTTGTATTTTTCATCAAGAATGCTTGGAAGTCCTCTATTTTATTAAATATTCATTTTCCCTCTGTATTTTTTTGGTGGATAAGTTATTATTTGTTGTAAACAGACCTTTGGCTTCTGTAATATCATAATCTAAGCTCTATGTTCCACTATAAAAATGGTGGCTATTAAATCTTGTGTGCTCTGTATTATGGCTCCTCAGTATTTGAAGTATTTCTTTCTGACTGCTTATAGTATTTTCTCTTGACCTGACAGCTCTAGAATTTGACTATTTTTTCCCTTCAGGAGGTTATTGGTGGCTTCTTTCATATTCTACTTTGCTCTCTGGTTCCAAGATACTGAGATAGCTTTATTATTTCTTAAAATATGATGTCTTGGCAATATTTTTGGTTCCTGGCCTTCAGGTAGTCCAGTGATTTTTAAATTCTCTCTCCCTAATACATTATTTGAAATCAATTGTTTTTCCTATGAGGTGTTTTACATTTTCCCCCCTATTTGTTCTGTGTCCTTACTTTGTTTTATTATTTCTTGATGTAAGGTATTATTTTCTTCAGTATTGTTTCTGTGCCACTTTCTCCAAGCTACTTCATTTTTTATATCTTTCTTCCCTCTTTTCCTATTGCTCTCCTCTACTGCCTATTTTAAAATCAGTTTTAGCTCCCTTTATAGTTCTTGCTTTAACTCTTCTAGGAATTCTTGTTGGATTTGTATCCAAGCTACATTATTCTTTAAGGCTTTGTTTGTAGACTTTTGAGTCATTCTCTTCCGTGTTTATATACTGAGCTTCCTTGTCTTCATAATATCCCTTTATGATTGGTTTCTTTTTTGTTTATTTCCTCATTCTCTCAGCCTAATTCTTGACTTTGGACTTCATGTAGTGCTAGGATGCATGGCCTGAGCTACTATTTTCTTACAACTTTCTGCTGCTTTCACAGCTTGACCTCCATTCTTTCTGTGTCCCCAAATTGGTATGATCTAAGAGGAGATCTGTTCATTTCCCTCCTTTTGTGATTTCAGAAAATTCCTGATCTAGGTTTGGGTCTATTGGCTTCTTTCTGGTTGGGAGTTTCAGCAGACAGTTGCTTAAATTAGTCAATATCAGCCTACTTGGAGGCTCTACAGCTTCAGGGGAACTGAATTTCCAGCTCCCCTTTGGTCTTGGATACTGTGCTCTGTTCTTGGGTTGGAGCCACACAGCTTCTATTTGCTTCCAAGAATTTGTTTCATGTTCAATATACAGATAGGGTTTATGCTTAAAACCACTCCTCTATACCTTGGATTCGTGACATAGAACTGGGTAGTAGGTGATAGAGTTGCCAAACGTTCCTTGTTCTTATACCCAAAGCTTGTACAGGTATTCCTTGAGATCTCTTTTGTTCCTAGTGTTTTCTGTCCTGGTGCCCTGTCTCAGCCCTCTCTCAGTCACTGGATATTGTATATCTTCCTAATGCCACCAGTGGTCATGGCCAGACCCCTTTATAAATTGCCTTGAGCTGGAGGAAAAACCCTTAGGAAAAAAAAAAAAGGAAACCTCACTGTGGCTTTTCCTTGCCTTTCCTTTTCAAAATTCAGTCTGGTGCACTGTCTAGATTTTTATTGAGGAGGTGTTGGGAAGGAGTTAGACTTTCTTTCACTCCCCCATCTTGGCTTCATTTCTCCATGCTCCCCCCACCACACTGATTATATTAATGAAAATGCTAGCTCAAAAGAAAATTTGTTAACTCTTCCAATAACTTTTCTGTGCATAGGATTGTTTCAGATCTAATTCAAAATGTGATCTAGTCAATTCTAGGAATATCTTAATAAAATATTTTAACTTTTCCATGTGATCTGATACCTTCTGACAGATAGTTGCCCAGAAGTCAAAGATGATGGAAGAGGTTGTGAGTTAAAGGCAATTATCCATATTTGGTAACGAAGTAGCTCATGGAATGACCAATACATTGGAGGGAGTAGGTCAAAGGCAAGCAGGCTCTTCACACCTGACTTCATCAATCAATGCTGAAAAAAAGAGCAAATAGAAACATCAAAAAGAAATGGCTTAAAAGTATCATAAAAGAAAATGACAACTAATACAATAAAAAGGAAGCAAAACATAAAAGAATACTGATACAATTAAAAATAGATATCTTAAAGCAACTGAGTCAGCAAAAGCATTAAGAGCAAGAGTTGGCAGGGTGAAGAATAAATAATTATACTTGTATGGCATTTTAAGGTGAAATTGAATAGCCCTGTGAGGTAGGTAGTATAACTATTATTATTCTCACTTTACAGATGAAGTAACCGAAGCTTTGAGACAGTAAGTGACTGATGCATATATAGTAACTGAGGTAGAATTTGAACCCAGATCTTCTGGTTCAAATACAGCACTTTAATATAATGCTATTTGTCAAATCTTCTTTTATCCTTTGGTTATTAATGCTCTCTATCTCCTCAAATTACTTTTAGATAATGTTTTCTCCCATTAATGTCTGAACTAGTTGAGATTAATGACTGTTTTTCAGTTTGTCCTCGTCCTTAGTAGGTACAGTGCCTTGATCCCTCACTCTTTTTTTTTTCAAATTTAATTGAATAAGAAGATAGGATATGCAATTAAAATAGCCCCAGTCTTGCCTATTTATATGTTATCTAAGACAAAGAAAAAAAGAAAGTTGATTAAGGAATAGATATAGACATGAACTATTATCATTTTCTTTTAAAATTTAACTGATGTAATAACCATAAAAAGACAACTGAAAATCCTATAAACCACCGGAAGCAGCAAATAACTGATTTCTTTGCCAAACAGAAGAATATGGTAGACAAAATCAACATTAATTAGGAATATAAATACATTTGTAAAATCTTACAGAGGAGGTTATTGAAGTAAGAGAAACACTATCTATTAAAATGGCTACAAGGAGAGAAAAAAAACCAAGTTTGAAAAAAAGGTTGGCATGAGATGCAAATAAGCCAAATCATGCCAAGAACATTTAAGATTAAAACTGGAAGAAAATCAATAAACTGACAAAAAATGGAAAAGATGATTTTAGCATTTCTATAAAAAATTATCTTCTGCATTAGTCACAACGGAGACAATACCTTTAGATTCTTATAACACTTCTCAATTTACTGCAGGAGGAAGCAAAAATAGCACTGAAGCAATAGAAGACTGGAAGAATATCTGGAATAGATAAAGTAACTCTATGGTAGAAGTATTGCAATTTTGAGAAAGACATTTGGAAAAAATCATAGATGTTACCACTACTAAAAAAATGATCGAGAGGGCATCAATAACTCACAATCCAGATGCCTACACTCTTCTCTCAACAAAGTGTTTATGAACATAATCTATGTACAGACATAGGGCACCCTTGATGAAAATATGACAGAAATTAATACAGGTTTTTACAAACAATATTCTATTGCAGAATACATCTTTGGAGTATTATAATTAATTGGCTGAAGAGAATACAGAATAATATTGTCTTTGTTAATTGACTATAAAAACATTTGATTTTACATAGCAAAGTACAGTTTTAAGGACTCTCCTGAAGCAAGATATGTCTTATAAATATTGTACACAATACACAATACCTTGGAAAATATAGCAAAGAAAATTTTGTTCAATTAATATCAAGTGAAACAATAAAAAGGGAGATTCATGCTTCCCATAGGTGTTTGCCACTGTGATGGAAGATTTCTGGGGAAGAATCCAAGAAAAGGAAGAATTCTTGATGGATGATGAGAACTTTTAGATCCACTTGCTCATGCACTATCTATAAAGCCTCTGAACATTGAAGAACCTCCTAAATGAGTTACACAGATACTCAAAATAATTTCCCTCAAACAATTCACACAAGAAAAACCAAGTGGATCAAGAATGTCTATTATTCATGCTATGATTTTTCAGTTGATTGATAATGCATAGAACTGATCTAATAGTACATTATCTTGGACAGACAGTACAGATGGGAAATTATCTGGTTTCCTGAATAGAAAAAGAAGTGAGAAGGATCACATTTATGAAACTATATACCACTTTCAGAAACACCAAGCTTCTCTCTGAAACAAAAACCCATTTTTGACATCAGCATTCTTTCAGTGATTTTTCACATCTAAAATTCATAGAGGAATTGAGATTTCAGGTAATACAGGAGGCATTAGAGAGCCCTATTAGTCTTAGTGTTAATAAGTTGTAGCATATTGCTAATGATGGATTTTATTGAGGAGATACATGATCAGAGGGGAATGTGGGTTACTCACATTTCAAGAATAAGTGACAACAGATGGCCTACCTAAATGCAGCAGTTATCCACATAATATTAATGTCCTTGTCATATGGTGACCCTCTGTATAGGTTTTATGGGACACCTTGGACTAGAACAGTGATGTCAAACTCAGATAGAAATGAATCTTTGTGGGATTCATGACTTAGATAACCACAAATTAACATTATCTAGGTTACACTGCATTTTTAAAAATTTCATTATACATTTCCCAATTGTATTTTAATTTGGTTTGAGCTGCATTGCACTCAGGAGTTTTATGGGCCTGCTACCTCTGGGTCTAGAGTAAACACAAAATGATAGACAATTAATGGGTTGCAATTTGGAAGTGCTACAATTGAATTATTGAAGTAGAAGACATGTAGGGTGAAATAGATCAAAAGTTAAAGGGCAAGTATGTGTTATGTCCATCTCCCCTATGGTAACCAATAAAGGAGTATTATTGAATTAACTATGTCTATGAGATTAGCTATTTAGACCATGAAATGAGCAACAACAAATTTTTATTAAGCACCTATTATATATGAAGCATATAGCCATAACCCAGTGCTCATGGTAGCATCCCAACATCCATAGGTAGTACCCTCAAGCTACTATTCTATAGATTCCCCACCTTTCACAACCTAATGCTCTTTTTAATACTCCTTCTTCTACTACTTACTTTTCAACACGTTGCACTCTGACTTCTTCCTTCATCACTCAACTGAAACTATTATAAGATTGCCAATAATATTTTAATTGATAAACCCAGTGATCCTTTTCCCTGTCTTAATATGTAAAAAAAAATTTGATTTAGACACTAGCTGCATGACCTTGGGGAAGTCAATTAGTCCTGTTTGCCTCAGTTTCTGTATCTATAAAATGAGTTGGAGAAGAAAATGACAAATCACTCCGCTATCTTTGCCAAGAAAACTCCAAATGGGGTCATGACGAGCTGGACATGACTCAAAAATGACTGAACAACAACAGCATTTAATACCATTTACAACTTTTTTTAAATATCCATTCCTACAGGTTTTTGTGACCCTGTTTTCTCTTGTTTCTCTTTCTGTCTGGCCACTCCTCAGTATATGCTAAATTGTCATTCAGGTCCTACTCCATAAATAATGCTATCCTGGGCCCTCTTCTTTTCTCTTTTCACTTTTAGTTTCCTCAAGTCTCATACAAGATCCCAAGTCAATGAAGATGATTCCTGTATCCATACATCTCATATTAGTGTTATCTTTATCTGGTTTCACATCACCAACTGCATGTTGAATATTTCCAACTTGATTTCAAACTCAACATGTCCACAATGGGATTTATTATCATTCCTGAAACACCCTTCTTCCAAACTTTCCTGTTTCTGTTGAGGGTACCATCATCCTTTTATTCATTCTTCACTCTTCCTTATTCTTCATTCCCCAAATCCGATCATTTGCCAAGTCTTGTCAATCCTATAACATCTCTTCCATCTGTCTCCTCTTCTCCATTCACATAGTCATCATTGTAGATAAGTCTTCATCACCTTTCACCTGGAGTATTTTAACAGCCTTCCAGGTTTCCAGTCTCTCCTCTCATCATTCCATCTCAATTCAACTGACAAAATAATTTTCTTAATGCAAAAATCTGACCACATTGCTTCCATGTTTAAGAAATCTATAGTGGCTTCCTCTTTTCCAAGATAAACTAATTCCTCAGTTCAGCATTTAAAACCCATCACACTCTGGCTCCAACTTGTTTTCCATGTCTTCTATCATATTGCCACCCTTCCTGCCCTATATGTTATAGACAAACATTGAAATATTTGCTTTTCCATAAAACTTGGCATTGCATTCCCTACCTCTGTACCTTTATGTAGACTGAATTCTATGCCTGGAAGGTATTCCCTTTTCACATCTGCCTGTTAGAATATACAGCTTCCTTTAAGAATCAATTCATATGCTGCCTACTAAGAAAATCTGTTCCTGATCCATTTAGTTGTTAATACTCTTTCTCCTCTCCACAACTTGTCATGTATAGATTCATCTGTATGTATTAAGTATCTTCTCAGAGGAAAGTAAGCTCCTTAAGGGCAGGGACTTTGTATTGTTTTGTATTTTTATCTTTAACACCTAGCACAGTCCCTGGGTCACTTAATAAATTTGGATGAGATTGGATTGGGTTGAGCTAGGTTTGATGTTTAAATTGGAGCCGTATTCCTAGAAGGAATAAGTAACTTAAGTGGTGGATTTGCAAACCCAAACATCTAAAGTCAGGTGAAGTTTCAAAAAAGCAGTTTGACTATAGCAGACAATCAGGAGACAGTATAGAGAGGTGCTTCAGCTTAGTCTCAAAAGCCTCCCACATTTATGAGGAGACACACTGAGACTAATAGTAGTTAAGTTCACTAATCCTATCTGACTTTCAAGTAATGTTCATATGGGGAATTCTTTGTAAAAGTGAGAAATGCTTCCACATGAGTAAATGGAGAGCTTTTCCTTATTAAATTTCCATCTGATCAAACTGCTTCTCCTGCATGGTAAAGAGGGATGTGTACCAAGAATTTTGAGTCCCTATCTTGTCACAATTAATCTAAGATGACTGGGGAGGAAGATTTAGGTAAGACACACTGAGGATGGTAGAGATCAAGAGTATTTACCACTTCCAAGCAATTGTCTTTCATTGGAAAATTAGACTATTATAGTTTGAGATGAATAAAGATACAAAAAATTAAGAAAGAATTAGACCAGGAGCACATACCAGTTAACTAAGAAAAGGTCTAGGAAATGTGGCCATTCAGTAGCACCATCCAGAATGGATTCTGTGGTGTAGGTAAGCAGATGATTTGTTTTGCTCAACTACTTCTAGCCTCTTCTCTTCCTTCCATGCCTGCTAATGCTTAGTTGGTATAGATTTGATAATGACCTTCAATTGGTGCTGATGATCTGCAATGTGTATTAGTATGCAACTGTGGACAAGGGTTGCAATGTGCATATGCAAAGATTGTTCGCCAACTAAAATTGAGATAAGACTATTCATTTCATTCAACAATTTACAAGGTAGATTTAGATCCTACTAAGCCTTTAAAATGGACTGAACTCTTTAGAGAGGGGCACATCAACATGCCTGCAGTTTCTAGACTTGTGATTATTGAAATTTTGCAGACTCATCACAGTTGGGTTTATCTAGCTCCTGCCTATTGCAAAATCTAATTTAGTCACCCTACTTCAGAATTATACAGATACAGAAATCCTAGTGCAACAACACAAGCAGGAGACTATCTTTTCACTATGGCTTGCTTTCCATTCAAGGAAGAGGCCCGTAAAATTGCCTCAGATTTTCTGGTCTTTCCTATATTCATATCCTTCAAAATCTAATTTATCCAGACTTACATTTGTACTATCTTTGGACATTGTAACTTGGGAGCTCATTTATGCAGAAAGTAAATTAAGGGACCAAAAGTTTCTAATAACATGTAATATTGTGCTGCATTTTATTTTATTCTGAATTTCCTGTTATTTTTACCCCATTAGTTTGTATTATGTCACAGCTGGTAGTCTATTGGGAAGTTTCTTTTTAACTTTATGAACATTTTAATAGCAAAAGGAGTTTAAACATTGAAAAGAAAACCATTTTCCAACTAAAATGTAGCCATCAGTGAACCAGAGAATCAAGCATTCCAAATAATGTGTTTTAAAATTCAATCATAATTACTTCTGCCTGCAAACACTGACTAATTGAAGGCACACAATAAGGGTGCTAATTATGCTGAAGATGCTCTTATACGGCAGGAGGAAGGGCCAATAACTTAACAGACTCCCTATTTATTTCTATATTCTCATTTAGGTCCTCAGTTATTTGGCAGATTATGTATTGTAATTTGTGAGGGTTCTGTTCTTCATATCCCATTATAAATAGATGCCAGATCCCATTAAAGCAAACTTTAAGAAATAGTAGAAAATATGAGTTACTAGATCTCTTTCTGGTATTGTTTACTGTGATTTAGCCATTGGCCACTGCTTAAAAACCTTCTGGTTGTGCAAACATTTTTATTTACCCATTAATATTTTCAACAAGTGGTTATTAGGCAAGTAAATGCAAAACCCAGCTAATTACTATGGAGTAGATCAATTAATTGATAGGCATTCATTAAGTGCCAGACACTGTGCTAGGTACAAAAGACATAAAGAGCAAAGCAAAAGAGTTCTAGCTTTGAGGAAGTCTATGTTTTAATGGGAAAGACAACAGGTATTTGTGTTACATGTAGTCTCTGCCTTCAAAACGCTTAAAACCTACAGCTGGCTCAGGCAAATTGTTTTAAGGTTTACAAGCAATTTATATGCATATATTATGGATATACATAAATGTATGGTTTCTGTATGTGTCTTTGTGTGTGTGCGTGTGTGTGTGTGTGTGTGTGTGTGTGTGTATGTAGAGAGAGACAGAGAGAGACAGAGACAGAGAGAATTGGGCAGCTAGATGGTGCAATAGATAGGCCTGAGTCAGAAAGACTCATCTTCCTGCATTCAAATTTGGCATCAGACCCTTACTAGCTATGTGATCCTGAGCAAGTCACTTAACCCTGTTTGCTTCTCCTGTATCTTTGCCAAAAAAACTCCAAATGAGGTCATGAAAAGTCAGACATGACTGAAACAAATTAACAGCAACAACAGTTATATCTACATCTACACACACAAAGAACAACTGTATATCTATGCATACAGATATACACAAATATACATGTATATACATTCATAATACATGCATTTATACAAACACAAACACACATATATGTGAATGTATATATAGATATACATATATACATATGTATATGTATATATGTATATATGTGTGTATATATATATATTTGAAAATTGTTACTCACAACAGTTCCTGTGTTAGGTACTCTACAGGTATTGCTTCCCCCATTTTATAAGAGAAGAAACAGGCTTGCAGAAGTAAATGACTTGCTCATGGTCACATAACTAGTAAATGCCAGAGGTGGGATTTGATCCTGATTCTTTCTCCATGATGCACAATAATGAAGATAAAAATGTATTAATGCAAAACAATAATACCAGATCTGACCTTTTAACTATCTCTATGACTTTGGGCAAGTTACTTAATCTCCCTACTTCAGTTTCCTATTCTGTAAAATAAAAGGATTAGAGTGATGACTCTTAATGGTCCTTCAGCTCTAAATCTATGATCCTGTATCATTATGGGTTAAGATGTCAAATGAGTTGGGGCAGCTAGGTGGTGCAGTGAATAGAACACTGGCCCTGGAGTCAGGAGGACCTGAGTTCAAATCCGACCTCAGACACTTAACACTTACTGGCCATGTGACCTTGGACAAGTCACTTAACCCCAATTGCCCTCCAAAAAGAAAAAAAAAAGATGTCAAATGAGTAGCACAAACAAGATGCCCTAAGAGTCATATGACTAAGAACTAGAGCAGTCAAAGATGGATTCATGGATGAGGTCACAGATAAGTCTGACTGAATGAGTATGATGTGTGCAGGAGGAAAATGTGGAGTTTGTGGCATGGAAAGTAACAAATGGCATGAGTAAGGTTGGGAATGCACATTAGGGGAATTTTGAATAGATGGGATTTATTGGAGGGGAGAGTTTCAATAAGAAATACTAGAGGACAAGGTTAGAAAGGCAGGTAAGGACCAGAATAGAGAGTACGAGTGCCCAGCCCTGTTCAGTTCCTGTTTTCCTTGGCTTTTAGCAAACCTATTTTTTTGAGTTTAAATTTTTATTTCTATTTAATTAAAAATTTGCTATTCAGCATGAATGGAAATAAATTCTAGAGTTTACCATTCATATGAATAAAGGACACAAAGACATGAATTAAGTTTTGATAGAATAATATGGTTACTGACTAAATATTCCCCATTACCACCCCCTTGACAAGAATACCTTAGGTTGGGAACCTGTGATGTAGAGAGGGAGCTGGATATGAGAATGAGGCGTTTTGATTTTATCAGCTGACTTAATGGTGTTACTAACATTTTGCTGAGTGGGGAAATGACAAGAGAAAAGTGACTAAAGATTAATCTGACATCAAAGAATAAGATGGATTGCAGTGAGGGTAGAACTGCAACAATGTTTGTGTGAGTTGATCAGAGTTTTAGTGATAGAAATGATGATAGGTATGTAAAAGAACCATTAACTGGTGTAGAAATAATGGAGATGTGGGGAAGAGCTATGGAGGCACAACTGTTCTAAGGCATTTAGAGTATACATAACAATAAATATTATTTCACAAAGGCTGCAAGTAGTTACCTATGATTCACAATGCTATAGTTTTGAAAGGTGAATCGCCTGAAAGATAGGGAGCCAGAGAACTAAGAGGATAACCCACAACTTAGACAATCAGTCCTTGAAGATCATGAACTAGTTATGGGGACTTAATACAAAGTGTTATTCAGCATTGACCATCTGACCATCTTTCTACCCATGTTGTCATGCTTCTCCTCACCTGAACCAGTACCCTCTACAGAGGACTACCATAACCTATCCTCACAGTTCCTAAGGAAATCAATTCACCCATTTTTGGAAATCATGCCATGGTGACCAGAAATCTTGCCTTTTGTTACATAACTAATGGCAAAATTGGGATTTGAGTCTGGCTTTACCAAATCCAAATCTATGATCTGGATACCATGACAGAATTATTTTTGCCCCTTTTCTTGTTGTTCAGTCATTTTCATTTGTGTCTGACTTTTTGTGACTCCGTTTGCAATTTTCTTGGCAAAGATACCCAAGTGGTTTGCCATTTCCGTCTCCAGTTCACTTTACAGATAAAGAAACTGAGGCAAATAGGGTAAAGTGACTTGCTCAAAGGACACATATGAGTATGGAGCAAAAAAACTTGTCTTAGCACCAAGATCTCCTTGTTGCTAATGCTTCACATCTGTTTTCCTGACTTTGTTGTTTGGCATGGATGCAATCACATACCCGCCAGATGGAACTCAAGGAAGAGGTATGAAATAGAGAAAAATTTATTGAGTTGATGGACTTGCAGGGCTTCTGCAATGCAAATATTTAAAATGAGAAGAACTTGGAAGGATATCATGGTGACAGAGCCCTGCCACTCTTCTTATTGTTTTCATGGTTAGATTTCTGAAATTTTATCATTGGTTGACAGAAAACTTGTACTAGTCAGTTGGTCAATGAACATTTATTACACATTTACAATATACCAGTTACCATGCTAGGGTTTGGGGATTCAAAGAAGGCAAAAGCAAAAGACCTTCAAGGAAACAGAGGGGAGAAAAGATGCAAACAACTATAGACACACAGGATACATAGAATATATGTTGGGTGATCTCAGAGGGAAAGATTCTAGGACCTCAAGAGACCAGAAATGATCTGCTGAAGAGGTGATATTTTAACTAAATCTTGAAGGAAATGTGGAGATCTGAGATGAGGTACCATACTCAAGGAACATGTGAAGTAGACCATTGTACCTGTATCACAGAGTGAATTGAGTAAGGGTAATAAGACTTGCAAGAGAAGAAGTAGCCAAGTTATGGATCAAAGGTGGATGTTGATGGGCTGGACTTAACAAAAAGGGTCCTCTTTTCCTCTAAAACTTTTAAAAAGGAGGTAATAGTGGAATAAAATGTATGAGTGACATCAGATGAGGAAGGGGAAAAGGGAGTTCTCTGTGAATGACCTTCATTTTTAGTGAATTATAGAATAGGATCTTCAGCTGAAAGTGTGGGAGGAGGTTTAAAATGAGAGGCATGAGAAGGATTGAGAAGGTTTGGAATAGCCACTGTGAAGAGTGGGATAGAGAATGGATTAAGGAGGAGTAGAAAAATTGCTTTGCTGCAGTGAGAGCCCAATTGATGTTAGATAACATAAAATTGTAGGTGATTTAATCAGCACAATTTCATGTTTTCCTTCAGCTCTAATTGGTAGCATGTGAAGAGGAGCAAAGGATGATAGTAGTAATCCAGGATTGGGGTTTGACTGGCAACAGGACAGCAGCAACAGATTCCAGAGTAGGAGCTCCCTAATAGTGCTAGGATTGCAAGGTCAAACAAAAGTATAGATAATCCCCTGAGACATTGGAGAAGGCATCCTATCTGCCCATACATTCATGATTTTAAGAATTGCTGAAAGCTTCCACCTTTTCTTATATATGGCTACAGTCATCCCTAAGGTATATGCATGTATATATAAGGTATATGTATGGAATGATGTATTTGTGCTTCCTCTTGCATTGTTAGCGTTGGGTGAGTGCAGAGAACCAGGGCTAGAGGAGAGGACAGAGCTGCTATTTCAGCTTCTTAAACTCATACATTGAGTTACTTCTGAATATTTGTTCTAATTGGGTTTTAGAATTGTAAGGGAAAGGCAGGTAACAAATAAGGGAATGGAGGGAGAATACTGTTGAACATTCTAAGTCAAATGAAGGCATTAAGGAGCTGGGAGGAGAGAGAGAGGTCAAGGAAGAGAGGTAAGAAGGGAAATGAAATTTATTTACTTGAAATTTTATCCATGGCTAGACTTGCTTTTGTTCATGATCCAGAGCTGTGAGTTCCTTAGCGTGAGGAATTTCCAGTATGCAAAAGCCATCAAGAGAGAAGAGTTGCAATTTAGAGAGTTAGCAAAGGCTCTGAGGAAAAAAAAAGCTAGCATTTATATAGGACCTCCTATATGCCAGGTACTTTATAAATATTATATCATTTGATCCTCATAACAGCCCTGGGATATAGGTACTATTATTATCTCCATTTTACAGTTGAGGAATTTGAAGCAAACTGATTAAGTGACTTACTTGCTGAGAATCACACAACTAATAAGTGTCTGAGGTAGAATTTGAACTCCAAT
Source organism: Pseudochirops cupreus (assembly GCA_028627135.1). NCBI lineage: Eukaryota > Metazoa > Chordata > Mammalia > Diprotodontia > Pseudocheiridae > Pseudochirops > Pseudochirops cupreus. The sequence continues at coordinate 440,540,556 of CM053580.1, read as the reverse complement.
CTTTCTGACTCTGGCTCAGTGTTTATCCATGCTACATGGCTGCCTAAAAAAGAAATAGTAGGGTACATAAGCATAAGTGACTTGTCTATATTTAGCCAGTAATTGTTAGAGGCAAGACATGAATCCAGGTCTTCCTATACCCTAGTGCTTAAGCTATCCCTCTATCTATTATACCTTGCTGTATCCTTAATAGATAAATTAATTCCCAAACCTTTTCTTTTCATTTAAATGTACTCTACTGTCTCCACAAACCTCTCCCCAGCTTGGTGGTTCACAGATTTTCCTAAAGGAAGGATGCTGAATCTACACACCAGGTCACTGAGTTTGAATTCGATTACAAGCAAAATTTTAGAGCACCTCTTAAAAGGATGACTCGTGAGCATTTTTGAGGAGAAAACAACTATCGCTAATACCAGTGGCAGTTCATTAAGAAAAGATCATACTAGAAAAAAAATTTTGACAAGGTAACTAGACTTGTAGATCAGAGGAATGTAAATGCAGTGGAATTTGTTAAATTAATTGACAGTTTTATTCTATTTTTGAGAGCAAGATGGAAAGATGTAGCCTATATGAAAACATAATTAGGTAAATTTGGAAAAGCTTGAATGACTAGACCCAATGAATAGTCATTAATAGAAAACGTCAGCCTGAAAGTTTTTACTTGGATTTTAAACATTTTATCAATGACTGATGAAGGCACAGATGACATGCTTATCAGGTTTTCAGATAACATATAATTTCATGAGATAGCTAATATATTATATGACAGAGTTGGGATCCAAAAACATCTTGACAAGACAAAATAATAGGTCAAGCCTAAGAAAGTGACACTCAGAGATAAATGCAAAGTCTTATGATTGGTTCAAATAATCAGTGTCATAACTGTAAGACAGAGAAGGCATAGCTGGACATCTAACTATTAAAACGCTGATGAACTTTAATGGATTGTAAATTCTGTGTCAGCTATATGACATAATTGCTGCAAAAAATTAATGTCATCCTAGATTTCATTAAGAGGGGTGTAGTGTCTCAAACAAGAGAGAAGATAGTGCTAGTGGGACTTGCTAGTCAGACCACGTCTGGGGCATTTTCCACATCTGGGCCTTTGTCCTAAGGCACTTCATTTTTGGAAGGACATTGGCCAATTACAATATCTTTGGAAGAGGATGATTAGAATAAAAAGGGGGCTCTAAACAATGCCTCACAACAAGGCTCAAGTGAACCAATGAGGAATCCTGACCTGAAGAGAGGGCATGCTTGGTAAGGGGGAGGAACATTAGAGCTCTCATGGCAAAGATGGATTAACCTTAATCAACTGCTCTTTAGAACTGAGAACTTGGGAGCTAGCAGCCAAGAGACTTAATTATTAGACTTAAAATTAAGTTGCAGCCTTGATATTAGGGGAAATTTTCTAGTGATTAGAACTGTCCAAAAGTGGAGTGGTCTGATTTGTGGCACGGTGAATACCTTATCACTGGAAGCCTTAAAGCAAAAGCTGAATAACCACTTGTTGCATATCTTGTTGAAAGCATCTGTAATGTCTCTTCTAACACTGATAGCCAGTGCTTCTGTAATTCTTGGCTGATTTGAGTTCTGCCTCCCCTCCTTTTCCCTCTCTTCAATCTACTAGGAAGAAGGGAAGAGCTAAAATGTGAGCAACAATTAAATGGAGAAGTTAATGGACTGGGGAAACTCACAGTGCATACAATTACAAATAATCAGACTATTTCTAGGACTCTGTTTTTCCTGGTATAGTTGCCTTTATTTCTTCTAGCTTTTACCTGGTATACTTACCTTGTTTTATTTTTTTTTTTTTGTTCTGGTTCTCAGGCATTTGCCCATATGTAGGGACTCTCTAAGAGCAGATTATCTGCTTGGAATTTGCTTTGTTCTCTGTTTACTTTTGCACCTTTCCTATTGATTTTTCTGAAGGAGATCCTTAATACCTGGAAAGGAGGATGTGCATTACATTCTGAACTGCTTTTTCAGATGGGAAAAGGTCTTTTATATACCTACTTTTATAAGAAGTAACTATTACAAGTTCCATTTTTGGATGCTCATTTTTAAAGGATGTAATTAATAGTTTTCAATATGTTTCTGTTGGTCTGTGCTTCCTTTAAGCAGAGTAATAACTTTTCAAAATGTTGTGATCTACTCCACAGCTATTCCCTGAGGTACTTATACTTTTTCTGAAAAAAACTCTTTTTAGCCCGTAGTTGCAGACACCACTAAGGTGGACACTCACCAAGTTTCTATCAGTAAAAAGATATATAAACACTACAGGTAATGCCATGAATACAATGGAATTTGGAGACACTTCTAAAGATGAACATTAGCTATGAATGCCCATTCCAAATTCTGTCATCAGCTTGATTTTCTCCTTTCTCCACAACCCTCCGTGCCTAAGAGAAATAGAACTTTCAGAAAGTCAATAAATTCTGACTAAATATAATCAAACCATTATGGTCTAGTCCTTTCAGGGCTGCCAACTGCTTCTGAGCCAGCCCAAGTTTGCAAGCTGTTATTATGGGTTGGGTTTGAATTGATAAAAGCAAGGTGGCAGGACAAAAAATACAACTTGCATAATTATTTGAGCACATCTTATTCAGCAACCAAAAAGTCAACTCTTTCTTTTAAAGTGCATCTCAGTTCCATTTATGATCAGATCATGTTTTTTTTTTCTCTTAATGAATATCAAGTATAAAGGAGTGAGGATAACTATTAAGGGGTGGAAGTGGGGTGGGGAAAATTAACTAAAAAATGAATATAGTAAAGCTAAAAATATAATAAAATTAGTTATTAGGGAGAACAATAAAAATCTTTTAAAAATTATTATTACTGTAATAAATTTAAATTCCTTGCTCTCATTTAATGACTTTTGGTAGGTAGGAGCCCTCCCTTCAAATATAACTCTGTTAGTTTCTCTCCAATCCACTGTATGTTCTCTGAAATGTCCCACAAAGATATCAAGGGTACTCTATTCACATAACTGGTACCTCCTATAAAATGTTGGGTAAGTCACTTCTCTTTGAACCTCAACTTCTTCATTTGTAAAATAAGTTGAGTCTAATGAAATGAGTACTAAGATCCATTCTAGCTTGAAATCAGTCATTCAACAGTTAGTTAACAAGCATGTATTAAGTCCTTACTTTGTGCCATGTGATGTACTTAAAAAAAATTTCTGCTGTCATACAGCTCACAGTTTAATGGGGAAGACAACTTGGAAGCAGCTGTGTGCAAATAAGACTAATGCAGGATAATTTGGAGATAATCAACAGAGGGAAGGCACTAGCATTAAGAGGGATCAGGAAAGATTTTTTGCAGGAGGTAAAACTTTAGTTGAGACTTGGAGGAAGCCATAGGAAGCCAGACGGTAGAAATAATGAGGGAGAGAGTTCCAGGCATGGGGGACAGTAAATGAAAAATGCAAAGAGGGGGTAAATTAAGTGTCTAGTGTCAGGGCCAGCAAGGAAGCTGGTATTACTTGATTGCAAAAAAGATGGGGAGGTGTAAGGTGTTAGAAAATTAGAAAGGTATGAATGAGTCAGGTTATAGGGGACTGCAAAAACCAAATACAAGATTTTAGATTTAATCTTGGAAGCAATAGGGAGTCATTGCAGTTGATTGAATATGGGGCAAGGAATGGGGAGGTGATATGGTCAGATTTGTGTTTTAAAGTAATTACTTCAGAAGGTTCAGGTAAAGTGATTGGGTCCATTTTTATTTTTCCCACTAAAACTGTATTAATTCCTATCTTCCTTACTGCAAATTGGTATCTCTTCTCAGTTAAATTTAGAGTGATACTTCTCAATATATCTATTCCAATGATGTGTTCAGGAACAGGGATAATTACCATGGTATATTCTTTCTTAGGTAATTGTCCAATTTTCATCATTAGTTTAACTTGTCTGGCTGATATTTATGCCCCTCCCAGTCCTGTGATGGCAATAGCCTACCTCCTGCTGATATTGTATGTAGAGCTGTCCCTGCCCAAAGAAGTTCCATTCAAGAGGTCAGTTCTTCAACTGGCATCTGGAACTTGGTCGATGCCAGATCCAGGGGTGACATGTCACAATTGTGCACAGGAGGTGACATCCAACTTAAGCAATCAGGCATCTGCAGGTAGAGGGTACTAAGCCTGCAGGAAACAAATCTAGCAAACAAATTAACAGACAAAAAGCTAAAAAGAAGCAAGGAGACAATAACCAGAAGCAGAGTAGATATAGGGCCAGTTGCACTTCTGGAGTCCATGAACCCACTATCAAAGCCTCATTCATGGTAGACTATATAAGTTAAGGTTACAATTTGGTAATCATCTTCTCCTGAATAAACAACAGTTACAATATTATCTTTCCCTTGTGCTTTTAATTTCTGCAACCTTTAGAACATCATCTGGCTTCTGCTTTACCCATACTTTAACTCCTAATTTTATTCTATCAGTGGAACCAAACCCTTCAGTTCCTCTGATAGTTATCTTGGAAGGAGGGTCAGTTTTCACAAGGGGTATTGTTTCAAAAGGAATAATAATCACTTGAACTGTTCTATCATTTTTGCAAAACTGTATAGATTCTTCACCTAAATTTTGGAATGTCACAATAATTTCTCCTTGATAATTAGAATCTATTATTCTAGTCAATACATGTATACCTCAAGCTGCTAATCCTGATTTAGGTGATATCCACCCAAAATGATTTTTAGGGATTCTCATACATATTCTAGTAGAGATTTTTCTTATTTCTTTTCTATCCAACTAAAAGTCCTCTAAACAATGCAAATCATATCCTGCTGAACCAGGCGTTCCTGGCTATAGTGCTGGGACATCTGGCCTCACAGTCCAATTCTCAATAGTTGGGATCTTATGTGTTTGCTGTTTTCTAATTTGCAGATTTTGGTCACCATTCTGGCTAGAAGTGTACTTCTTCCTAATGGTCTATTATTCAAATTATGTAAAGCAGTGAACAAATTATCCTTCCAATATTGATACAAATTATTAGAACTTAACTTCCTTAACTGTTCTTCCAATAATCCATTTATTCTTTCAATTAACTTGGATGTTTATGGATAATGTGGAATATGATATATTCATGCTATATTGTTTAATATACAATATCTCTTCATATCATTACCTTTGGAATGTGACCTGTTGTCACTTTGAATCTGCATTGGGGTTCCATAATATAGACTTATGATATCTGGAGTCTTACAGCTTTTTTTCTGAGTCACATTCTTGTAAGGACAAGCCACTAGTACACCTGAATAGGTGTCAACACAAGTACATATAAGTTTGCATCCTTTATCTGGAGATAGAGGACCAATATAATCTATTTGCCAAATTTGGGCTGGAACTTTCCCCCTTGCTATCTCTCCAGTTACTACCTGAGGAATAGTTCATTCCTTTTCCAGTTGACATATATGACATTCCTCTGTTCTCTGTAAATGGATGAGTGTAATGGTAATGGGAATTTGAAGATTTTCCCTGCCCCTTAAAAATAAAGGGAATTTGAAGATCTTTCCTGCTTTAAAGATCTTCCCTGTCCCCTAATAAGCCAAATGTAATCATGTGGAGCCTGTGGTAGGATGAGCTTGCTGAAGGATGGAGCAGAGCCTACAGGAAGCTGGGAGTCAGAGCATTTAGAGTTGGAGGGAAGAAAGAAGGCACCCAAGAATACAGGTAGGCTTTTAAGTATTTGTTTGTGGGAAGGCTAAAGGTGTGGTTCCATGCTATGCTATGGTGTATTAACTTCTTTGTTGCTATAATGGATTCGGTTTCCTGGTATTGGTATTTGATTTTCTGGCATCTGAATATATGTTTTTGCTTCTGTCTTCTATATAGAGAATCTGTTATATTTTGCAATTGAGAACTATGTTGGCATGTTCATAGTCTCTATCAGTGCTGTGAATGTTGTGTTTGAGGCAAGTCCTGAAAGCAGCATTTTCCTTCATTATTTTTTTAGTTGAACAGGTAACACTATATTTCATCAGACCCTAACCCACAGACTTGTTGAAGCTTTCAAGACAGGAACAATAAGGACAAAAACAGTATTTAATTTATAACTTTGTGTCCAATAGGTCTACATTCAGAAGATTATAATTTTACTTCTAAATAGTTTGAAGGATGAATTAGGCCAGAAGTTGGCATGTTCTCACAAGTGACTTGCCAAATCTTCATTTATTCAGTCCTTCTAGCTGTTTTAGAGTCTCTTTGTGAAAGAAGAGAAAGAGGAAGACAGAAGTTTTATTCAAAAGTACCCCTTTAAATGAGTGTTTTTATTTTTGTTTTGTTTTTTTGCTCTCTCAATCAATGCAGATCTACAATTATTCTAAAATTTATATTCTTAGAAATTTTTCTGGGTGACTCAGTGATTTGTACAGTTATCCAAAGTTACATAGTTAGTAAGTATCAGAGCTAAGACTCCAACCTAGGTCTCCCCAGTACTCTATTGACTTTGCCACTTGGTTTCTTGGGAAGAAGGACCTACCTTGAAAACTGTGACCAGGTCACACTATTCAGATTAGGCACAGATAGCAGGGGTCAGTCAACAGAGGTGGAAGGACAGGAAAGACCCACATCCATGGGGTCCCAGTTTGTTTAGAGCTAGTCCTGGTGATACCTTTAAACTATTCAGATAGTTTTGGAGATCAGTAAGGTTCATTCCAACTCTGAGATTCTCTGATCTCACCTTTGAGGTGGTCCACAGGGAGAGTCATTAATGCCTTTACCAGTGGAAGGGGAAAGTAACTTCCATAAGCCAAACATGTGCCATGAACATGAGAAAGAGACTGAGGCATACATTGTAGATTTTTGCCACAACAGTAAAACACTGCTGTGCTATGTGTTGATGTCAGGAGTCATCCTCAAGGAATTATGTCAGACACAGAGGCAGGTAGAATAGGCACATCAGGGAATAGCTATACATATAAATAAAATACCAAGGAATTTGTAAGTTATGAGGTCTGACACTACAAGTGATTCCTTTCTCTATAAAATATTTCCCCTTCATTTATGCTTATTATTTATAAAGAATAACTGTGTGTATGTTAGCAGACTCTGCAAATCTTACATGCAAATCTTACATTGCCCTCTCCTGCATGTCAAACAAAGATGCAAAATGAAGGAATGGGAAATCAGATGCTACTTGGGAGGGCTAGAGCACAATTATTTCCTCTGTGCTTAGGTAGATAAAAGATATTAGGAACACTAGTCCATAAAATGGTGGAGAATGTCTCTCTCCCCTTCCCCATCTCTTGTCCATGTGCTTTAGGACCTTGGTTTTCAGAGGAGAGGCAGAGCTGGGAAGAGTGTAGCTATGTTTCCTGGGGTAGAAATTTCTATCTTCTGATTGTAAACAGAAATTTCTATCTTCTGATTTTTCACTTTCTGTCAATTGGAGAGGTGATATAGTCTAAATGAATACACAGCACTGGGGGTAGGGAAACCCAGGTTCTAATTTCTGTTCTGCCTCTACCTGGAAGTATGCTGTTAGGTAAATCACTTAAATTCCCCATGTTTTTGTTTCTTTGACTATTCGATGGGGATGATACCTGCCCTAGCAACCAACCACAGAGTGTTGTTATTGATACAAAAAAGAAGAAACTTCCCCCCAAAGCAGTATAAGAATATAAGGCATTATGATTTTTATAGGCCTTTGACAACTCAGAGAATCTGAGAGTCAGGTGGTAGGAAGATTTTCTTCTAAACCTATGGAAAGAATTTTTTATAGATGAATTTTATGGATCAATCAATGAACTGATTATTGATTAGTCCCAAGCCTATGGTGATTGGCTATACAAATTCTCCTTTCTATGGCACTGAATGAAATCCTGTCTATTCTATAAGCCTTGAAAGAGAATCAAAGACTGTCATAGGTCATCTATATGACCTGCAAGTCATCCAGTCCAGCCCTTATCCCATGTCTAAGGCTTCTCTAGAACACACTCAACAAGTAGTCATGCCCCAGAATCAGCTTAGATCAGGCATGTACAGAGCCTGGACAGGATGTGCTGGCACACTCCAGATTATGGGAGGCTCATGCTCTATACATACGTATTACCTCTGAACAATGATTACAAAGGCATAGTGAAAAGCAGATGTGTGTTATAACTTCTGTAATATATGATAGACTTAAAACCACACTTGTGGGTCAGCAGCCCCATGGGGATGCCGTTTTGAACAATTATAGAAGCCTTCCAAGCTGCAAGAAATTACCTTGACATTATATACCAACCATAAACATAGTTCTTAATTCTGAACACTATAAAAAGGCCAGAAAAAGTTAAGCTCAAATATTAGATAAATAGAAAATCCTCAAGTTAAAGGGTGAGTGAATTTCCCTCCTGTTGGCTGAGTCACTATACCAGTATTCAAAAGTAAAGGGCCTCTGTTGAAGATCAAGTGGATTACTGGTTTCATTTTTGGCCCCAAAGTGGAGAGGAACTTTTTGCTTTAAGTTTGCTGAATGCAGCTCTGGTTACTGTACCCATAGAAAAGAAATCTAGCACTTCAAAAGTCCAAAGCCCCAAGTATGAATTGGGGGCAGGGTAAAGTTAGGGGAAGAGAGAGAAAAAGAGGCTGGGGCAATATTTATTTTTCATATTACAGAGTTTTTAACTCAGAAAGGATTTGATGCCCAGTCTACCCAAAATTCAGTCTCCACTACAACAGCTCCAGTCAGGGATCATGCAGCCTCTTCTGGGAGATCTCCAGTGAGAGGGTATCTACTGTATCTACAAGCAGTCTATTCCACTTTTGTACAGCTCTAATTATTAGGAAGTTATTTCTAGACTCTATACTCACACGTGTCTCAGTAACTTCCACCTATAGCTTCCAGTTTAGCACAGTAGAAGACAATTGGAGCTCTGTATGATGAAAAGACATAAGAGACAGAGCAGGGAGTCATGAAGAGTGTACATAGAAAAGACATGGATCTCACTGTAGCAGGTCTCTTTGGAGAGATGGGGAAGATTTAGACTTGTAACGGGGATACTATGCATGTGGAGAATCACTTGAAGCTTGAAGTATTGTTAGGATGAATAACAAAATGATGGACAGAAAATATTTAAAAGCTATATCAATTTTAAATATGAAATAAATTAGGTGAAAATGAATTTAGATGAATTTAGGAATGATGAGCTTTTAGGAGGAAGTTAGAGATCATAGAATCTCAGAGCTGAAAAGGACCAGAGATATTTATATAATTCAACTCATACTTAAAGAGGAATTGTCTATGAATCATGACAATGTGGTGCATTTAAAAGAGGATTTTTTTCTATACCCAGAAGATCTTGGAGAAAGCCTACATCTGGGATTCACTAACCATGTGATCTTGAACAGGCCATTTATTTATTTTTTTTTGTTTGAAGACCTCAAGATTGAGAAGTCACCACTTTCTGAGTCAACTCATTCCATGCATGAACAGTTAATTATTAGTGAAATAGGGACGTTGGTCAGAACACCTATCCATTGTGACTTCATCACACAACACCCTACTACCACAATGAATGAAACCACAGATGTAAATATAATGTACAAATCTGTGTCTACAGCTTGTTAATCCTTAATGAAGTATGAAAAACCTGTTGGAATCAGAATTAAGAGGTATTGGGTAATAGAGTAAGAAGAGAGTCTGAGAAAGAAAATAGTAAAATGAAGATGGTGGAAAATTTACCAATAGTAATTAAACTTTGAATGTGAATGGGATGTTTATAGTGGTAGTAAGAACTAGAAATTACATGATTCCCCATCAATTGGGGAATGGTTGAACAAGTTGTAGTAAATGGTTGTGATTAAATATTACTGTCCTATAAGAAATGATGAACTCAACAATCAAAGGCATGGAAAGACTTGCAGGAAATGATGCAGAGTGAAGTAAGCAGAGCCAAGAAAACATTGTATACAGTGACAACAATACTGCTTTAAAAAATGACTTGAGTGATTAAGTCATTTTGACTATTAAAAATGCACAAATAAAAAACAAAGGACATATAAAGAAAGCCACTGTCTGCATCCAGAGAAAGAAATGATAAATAGAAGGATGTATAGGATAATTTTACATACATATACATACACACACATAATTGTGTCTAATAGTAGCCATCTCTGGAGGGTGGGTATCCCCATTACAAGTTGACTCAGGGAAGAAAAAAAGAAATTTATATATAATTTTGTTGTATATTTGGAAGGAATAGCAAGTTGTTCATGGCAGATTTGCAGTTTCATGATTTTTTTTTTGTACTGTGTTATGGAAATGTTTGTTTTGTTCTGTGAACAGAAAATAAATATTTTTTTTAAAAAGAGGGATTGGGAAAGACCTCTGGTAGAAAGTGGAATTGTAGCTGGGAATTGAAGGAAGTCAGGGAAGCAAGGAGGGAGAGAATTACAGGCATGAGGGACAGCCCCTGAAAATTTCAGAATCTGGAGATTAAATATCTCCCTTGAGGAACAGCAAGGAGGCCAATATCATGAGAATGAAGATTATATATGTATGTGAGTTGGATGTGTGAAAAGTGTAAGAAGACTAAAGAGGTATAGTCAGGGTGAGGAAGTATGCTAGGATATGAATGATTTAAAAGTCCAAACAAAGGATTTTATATTTGATCCTAGATGTAATAGCCAACGGAGTTTGTTGAGTCAGGGGTGACATGATCAGAATTGACCTTCAGGAAAATCACTTTGTTATTGAATTAGGAGGATATACTGGAGTGGGGAAGAGACTTGAGGCAGACAGATCCACCAGCAGACTGATGCAATACTTCAGGTATGAGGTAATGAGAGTCCACGCTAGAGTAGTGGCACTATCAGATGAGTGAAAGGGGTGTGCATGAGAGATGCCGCAAAGGTAAAGTCAATAGGCCTTGACACAAGATTCAATATTAGGAAGGGGGTTCCAGATAATGAGAAGTCAAGCATGACACTTAGGTTTTGAACTTGGGAACTGAGAAGATGATGGTACTCTTGATAGTAATAGGGAAATTTGGAAGGAGGAATGATTGGGGTGAAGGGTGGTGGAAGGGAAGATAGTGAGTTCTGGTTTGGATTTGGAGTCTAAGATATCTGGAGGACATAGCTCAAGATGTCTAAGTGGTGAGATTGGAGGTCAGCAGAGAGGCTAGAGTTGGATAAATTGTTTTGAGAATCACCAGCATAAAGGTGATAATTGCATACATAGGAGCTGATAGAATTGCCAAGTAAAGTTGAATAGAGGGGAAAGAGAAGAGGGTCTAGGATAGAACCCTGTGAGATACCCAGGGCTAGTGGGCATGACCTGGATGAGGATCCATCAAAGGAGACTGAGAAGGAGCAGTTTGATAGGTAAGGGGGACATAGAGCTCTTAAACCTAGAATAAAGAGAGTATCAAGGAGAAGGGGTGATAGACAATGTTACAGGCTGTGTAAAGGTCAAGAAGGTTGAAGATTACGAAAAGGCCACAGGATTTGGCAATTAAGAGATCATTAATAACTTTGGATAGAACAGTCCCAGCTGAATGGTGAGATTAGAATCCAGCAAGTTAAGAGAGAGGAGAGGAAGTGGAGGTATCTGTTGTAGACAGCCTTCTCAGGGATGATAGGAGGGTGGAAAGATCAAGTGAAGGTTTTTGAGGATGAAAGAGACATGAGCATGTTTGTAGGCAGTAGGGAAGCAGTCAGGGAGCAGACAGGGAGGAATTGAATTTAAGTGAGAGTATGGATGATAGAAGGGGCAGGAGATGAGATAGAATGGAATCACTTGATAACAGGTAAACAGGTTTCCCTTGGGGCAAGGAGGGGTAATCTCTTCATTGAAAATAGGAGTAAAGGAGAAAATAGTGGCAGAAGGTATCTGAGTGATATAAGAAGAGGGGCAGAGGAGAAAAGGGAGGTGTTGACCAATGGCTTCAATTTTTTTTTTCAGTAAAATATAAGGTAAGGTTCTCATCTAAGAAGATGCAAGACAGAAAGCCATGGGAAGGGTGAAGAAAGTTTGAGGAGTCATTGTGGTGAGTGGGATAGTGAGTTAATTAAAGAGGTTAGTCAGGTCAAAGTCTGACAGAAATATTTAGAAATATGGAAAGGAACTTCCAGAAATCATAAAACTTTTTCTTTTACCCTCTAAAAATGACAAAATTTCAATGTAATAAAGTAGAACAAGTTCAGGATTTGGAAAGTGATGCTCTAGTCTTCAGTCTGCCACTAGATAGCTTTATGACCTTGAGCAAGTTTCAACTTCTCCTCCATTTCTTCAGGTTGAATTAGAGCAGCAGTCCTTAAACTGGGGTCTAATATATGTATGTATGTGTATGTATGTGTATGTGTGTGTGTATATGTGTGTGTGTGTATGTGTGTGTACATACACACATAACATAGAAAGAAAGAGTTATTTCTGTCTACTTCTGTCTGGTAGCTACAGAATCTCTTGGGTGTGGAGTGGAAAGGGAGACTTCCTGTGAGGTCTCCCTCTCCCCTTCCCCAGATGCTAGAAAGAATTCTGGCATCCTGACTGAAGCCTGCCCTCCCTCAGTGCTGTGATAGCAACAGCTGTGACTAATGAGCTCATCATAAGCAACTTTTTCATAAGTCTCTGAAACTCAGGTTCTGCAACTGTGAGACAAATATGGTAGTGACTCACTGGAGGTCATGAGAAAGAGAACCAGCTTAATGCTAGAAAAGCATTTTTACAGATCTTCAGCAGAACATTCTAAGTATATAAATGGTTCTGAGCAAGAAAGGAAGTAGGTGTCTCTAACGAAATTGGGAGTTACTGAAGAAAAAACACCAAAGAATCATTTCCACTAAGGACACTATAGAAAGGAAAAGAAAAATCTAGTCGCTTCTTGGGATGATATGTGTCCAGTAGGCAAAGAATGGAAGAATTGCTCATGCTCCCACCATGCCACATTCAGCTGCCCTTGCAGTGACATTTTACTTACAACAGGAGCTTCTGAAGCCTGATGTTGGGACTAAAGCATTTGCTTCATGAGCCAACATTGACATAGACCTGCCATCATGGAATGCACTTTTCAGTACCTTTTCATCAAAGGAAACTTCAACTTCCCTCAGATGGCAGGGGCAGGTTTGCCAATTCAGGACAACTACTGCTAAATGCAAATTATCTTTCTACTAAGCACAGAAAATGTTACCTTTGCACCCTAGAAACATAAATGCCTGGAAGCGGTGAAGACCCTATAGAGGTCTCCAGTGTCGCTTAGGAGTTCCACCAGCCTTGGGAGAAACAACCTGGAAATCATTCAGTGCAACCTTATCCATTACCACAGAACATATCTGATGATGTCATCATAATCCATGAGCCCACAGGAACTTATTTCTGAGCCAACATCTTGACATCATGCACACATGCTTAATGTCTCACTAATTCTCACAAGCAGGAGAACAAAGCTTTTATTTAGCAACAAAGTACTTGGGCTGCATCGCTGTTGGATAAGAAGCCCCTCCAACCCTATCACTTTTATTAAGCCCTTTACTAACCAATTAGTAGGCATTCCGCCATTCCATCACTGGGAAGGAATGTGATTTCAGCATTGTTGAAAGTAAATAAAATAGTGATGCTGGTGTTATAAATTATGCATCTTTCATCTCAAAGGACAATAAATAAAACATCTTTCCTCCCTCATAAATCCCAAGGCAGTTTACAACTTATATGTAAGCACATGGGAATCGCTTGATTTATCATTGAAAGGTATCCCTCTCTGGGCTTCTATGATAACATTTTGGCAACACACAGAGCAACTCTTTTAAAGAATGAGAGACAAAGAAGCAGTGAATCCCAAGGCAAACCAACTGGGGCCTTGAAGAGAGGAAGAAGCATGGCATACAGAGTACAAAGATCATTGACTTAGAATAATAGCCTTGGGGTGGCCCTTTACTATCTGTGTTGTAGTTGGTACAGTGTTGGACCTGGAGTCAGGAAGACCTGAGTTCAAATCCTACTTTAGACACATGTTAACTGTATATATTTGAGCAAATAAATTAACCTTTCAGCCTCACCTGCAAAATAGGAATAGTAATACTTATGCCACCTACCTCAGAGAGATGTTGTGAGGAAAGCCAAGTCCGTGAGCATTTACTAAGCACCTATGTCTGCCAGGCATTGAGCTAAGCACTAGAAAAGCATTTTTCTTTTTCTTGTTTTCTTTCTCTCTGCCTTCCTTCTTTCCTTCCTTCCTTCTTTCCTTCCTGAGTTCCCTTATCTCATCCAGGCTGGAAGTACAATGGCCGCTCACAGGCTGCTACCAATACTGACTGGAACAGAAACTTTAACCTACTTCTTTGTTTGTTTGTTTTTTGTTTTGTTTTGTAGGAGGGAAGGGAAGGTAATTGGGGTTAAGTGACTTGCCCACAGTCACACAGCTAGTAAGTGTGTCAAGTGCCTGAAGCCAGATTTGAACCCAGGTCCTCCTGACTTCAAGGCTAGTGCTCTATTCACTGAGCTACCTAGCTGCCCCATACTTTTTTTTAACTCAAGGTGAATCAGTTTTTTTTTTCTTTCTTACACAACCTTGCAGCTTTATGTTCCTACCGGCTCACCATATTGGTGCTGGATGGTGCAGAAATCCAGTGAGGTTTGGTCCTTCTGAAACTCAGATCACCTCATCCCAAGAAATTCAATAGCCTTGGACTCCATAGCAACAAGGACTGCCATAATGCACTTGGCTTGGAAAAGCATTTTGTAAACCTTAAAGTGCTCTAAAAAGGTGAACTATTTAATTTAACAAACATTAGTTAATCATAAATCATGTTATGACATTGTGCTGGGTGCTTAGGATACATAGATTTAAAAAACAGTCATATAGTCCCTGCCCTCAAAAACAAAACAAAACAACTTGCATACTCCTCCATGTAGGATGTAAGCTTCTTGAAGACAGGGGCTACTTCACTTTTTCCTTTGTACATCTTGTGTCTAGCACACAGTAGGTGCTTAATAAGTGCCTGTTGAACTGAAGTATATTCATTTTAGGGGGTGGAGAAAACTTGACATACAAAAATAAGTACAATTCAAGGTAGGATCATTCATCGATTCTAGAGAAGTTAGGGCATTTGAGCTGAATGTTATAAGATGGAATTTTAGGGGGGAAATTGTAAAGCCTCATGACTAAAAAAAAAAAGCAAACAACCTCACAAATACAGAATGGGGAAGCTATGGTTAAAAAGCAGTAGTTTGATTGTTGTTTTCCAAAAAAGATCTGAGTGTTTTAGTGGATTTTAAACTCATTATGAATCAAAAAGGAAGACAATAAGCATTTATTAATCACCTGCTATGTGCTAGGCATCATGCTAAGTCCTTTACAAATATTAACTCATTTGATCCTCACAACAACTCTGGGAGGTAAGTACTATCATGATGCCCATTTTACAGTCATGGAAACTGAGGCTAGCAGAATTTAAATGACTTGAGCATGGTCACATGGTTAATATTAAGTGTCTGAGACTGTATTTGAGCTCAGGTCTTCCTGATCCCAAGCCTTGTGCTCTGTTCACTGAGCCACCTCACTGTTTCACTATCGGCAGTATAGTGTGATAGACAAGAGAATGAAACAAACAATTAAACAAGCAAACAAAGAAAATCTATGGTGATCTCGGTCTGAATTAAAAGATAGGTGATCGATCATCCTTCGTTTTCTCTTCTGGTCAGACCATCTCTTAAGAACTCTGTTTAGGCGTTCATGCCACATTTTGAAAGGGACCTCTAATACGCTGGAAAGCATCCAGAAGAAAGCAGTTGTGATTAGGAAAGACCTGAAGTCTGCCATGCAAGGAGTTTTGAATTATTTGGACAGGTTTAGCCTAGGGAAGAGAAGACTCAGTAGGGACAGGAGAACTGTCAGATACTTCGAAGGGCACTTACATGGAGGAGGGATTCAGACTATTCTATTATACTCCCAGAGGGCAGATCCAGGAGGAACAAGTAGAAGTTTCAAAGGAATTTAGGTCTTTTGTCAGGAAAATTCTTCTTAACCACGTGAGGTTCACCAAAGTGCAATGGGCTACCTCAGGAGGTGGTGGTGGGCTCTTGTAATACAGAGGTTCAAGGGAAAGCTGTTTGATCACTTGTCGAGGATGTTTTAATGAGCATTCCTTCTGGAGCCTGACTCTATCAACCATTTAACTATGTCTCCCATTTTGTTGTTATCTGTAAATCTGGTAAGGATGCCATTCATAAGTCACTAACGAAAATATTGAAGAACACAGGACCAAGCAGAGATCCATGGGGCGTTCCATTAGAGGCCCCATGACAAAGGTGATTTGAAAAATTAGTAACTTTTCTTAGTCTTTGTTTAGTTGTTTCAGCAGCGCCTAACTTTGTGACCCTCTTTGGGGTCTTCTTGGCAAAGATACTGGCACGGTTTTCCATTTCCTTCTCCAGATCATTTTTACAGATGAGAATCTGAGACAAACGGGGTTAAGTGACTTGCCCAGAGTCACATAGCTAATAAATGTTTGAGGCCAGATTTGAACTCATAGAGATGAGTTTACTGACTCCAAGCCCAGAACTGTATCTATAGCACCAACCTAGTTGTCCCTTCACCACCTACCTGGAGTCTTTATATTTAACTGCTTCCAAACCTATCTAACTGAATTATTGTTTAATCGGTCTATCCACTGAGTAAGCATTAATTAATTAATTAATTAATCTCCACTATTTGAATTAGTACAAAAAGACAGTCTCTCTATTCTTCCCCTGGAAGATCTTCAGGTTTCAATTTCAAGATAGAAGTTGGCTCTTTCATATGCTGCTCGTGAAATGATGTTTTTGGTGTGTTTCCCAGCAGAATTTTGTTATACTAACTAGACTAGAGGCATATCTAGGCTCTGTTACTACTCATCTCCAACTTCTGAATTCCCTGACTTTCCTCAAATTCCGGGTACAGGAAGCATTTCACAATCCTCCTTAATTCTGATGCTTTCCCTCTGTTGATTATCACCAACTTATCCTACATAATAAAGCAACTATGTGACATATTGGATAAGACACCAGCCCTGGAGTCAGGGAGACCTGAGTTCAATCTGACCTCAGTTACTTACTAGCTGGGTAACCCAGGGAAGATAGCCCAACCTCTCCTCACCTCTGCTTCCTCAACAATAAAATGAGTGTTAATAATAGCAACTTCCTTTCAACATTACTGTAAGGATGAAGGAGATACCTTCATAAAGTGCTTTGCAAGCCTTAAAGTGTTATAAGAATGCTATTGTTGTTATTATTGTTAATCGAGATAGATATTTATGTATATATGCATATATGAACATGTATTACATGTGTATATGTCTATTATATATATATATACAAATTTTAAAGTCGTTTATATAAATTTTAAAGATAGATTTTCAATATATCAGGCGTCAAGTTAGCCTAATTAACCTAGCTAGTTAGATGTATCCATACCTTATCAGAAGTCTATCATTCCTATATTTTAAGATATAGTCCAGAAATCCAAACCCTACTACTCTCAGATACAACTTTCTTAGCTATACATTTCTCTTCTGTATCTCTAGCCTTCAATGGACTATTAGGAGAAAATACAACATAAGCCCCTAACAATCTTCAGTTTGGAGTTGCTCTTTCCAGAATCATTTGTGTCTACACGAACCATCAGAAGTAGGTTGTAGTCATCTGTTTTGAAGATTCCTAGGAAGTTCTCTGACATGTCTTGGGTACACGCCCTTGAAAGACAAGATACCTCTTTATTGTTATCATCTGGCCTTTAAATAATTGCTTGGGTACAAGTGAATAGTCACCAACAACCACTCTTCTTCTTTTGATCCTCATAGGATCTCTCACCAGATAGTTTTAACCTTAATCTATGATCAATGTTAATGCATGAGTCACTAAATTGAATGTTATAGATGGAAATGACTCATAGATATATGCAAATGTTGGTCTATGCCAGGGATGGGAAACTTATGGCCTTCAAATGTCCTGCGAAGTTTGGATTCAAAGGGATGCACTTGAGGACCTAGATGGCCACATGTGACCTTGAGGTCATAGGTCCCCCTCCCCCTCCCCAGTCTATTCCCTTACTCTCTTTCTCATGTTTTGTCAATGCCATGTTTTGGTGTTTTAACACATAGATGCAACATACCTATGAAAAATACATCTTTGGCATGGCTGGTGTAGATATCATAAAATTCTGCAACTAAATCCAAGATTAAAATTGGGTGCTTAACCTGACTTTCCAAACTGCAGGAAAGTACACATATTAAAGAGTCATTCAATATTTTGTTTTATTGCCAATTATAGGAATTAATGACATCTATAAAGTAGAATGTTAGAGAGAGGGATACAAGACAGAATCAGGCTTCATGATAGTAGATCCATTTTGTAAAAACTTAGAAACAATGACTTAGTATAACTTCCAAGAGAAAATTGATACATCTTTCTTTCCTTTTTCTCTTTTTCTATTGACTCAAAAACACAAGAATGGAGAGAAAGGTGGTTGTGAGATGTTTCCAGGTTCTCATTCTGATTTAGGATGATGACTAAGCATCTTGGCCTTCTTTTCTCTTATCATTCTGTACCTTCTCTTTTGAGAAGTGTCAGCTCTCCTGGGACTGTGTTTTATTGACTTTGCTGTGTTTTTTTTTAAATTGTTGCTAACATAATTTCCCTGATCTGCATTAGGATGCTAAAATACATAGATATTCTAAGGTGAAAAGTAACTGCCCATCAACCATGCTTCTCAGAGAACTCTGGAGAAACTTAGCTGTGAAAATAGATAATTGTACAAAAGAACTCCGCCTATTCCTAATTCTTATACATCTTCTACAGTTAGTTTCACCTGAAAATGGGCAACATAGAAGGAAGGACTAACTTTTAAATACATAATATTCCATCTTGATTTCTTCTTAATCAATGCAATAGTGGTAATTCAGAAAATGACAATATGCATTCTTCCTCAATTTGGTTTTCCCAGTACAGATTGACTATATAACCGAACAGAAGGAGATTAGGATTGTTTGGGGATGAATATGAAATGCTTGATTTTTTTTCTCTAGTCAAAAAACTAAATCTGTTTAATATCATTATTCTCCCAATGATGCTGTGAATAGCTAGGAACATTAGAGCCGTGATGTAAGAAGAATCAAAATAATAGATCGTTCATAGGGCAATATAAAGGTAAATGGTAGGTATACATAGGTTAATACTTACTACTAATGATAGTGTGTATGTGAGAACTTTAATAAAAGCAACCAGTCAAGACACATATAACCCCAAAAGCCAGAAATGCACCAAGAGCAAACTATAACCCAGAGCAAAATATGGACACCTTAACTGATAAAAAAGAGCATGAGTACATTGAATAGATCATCTCTAAAAATTTTATGGAAAGATATAGATAAGAATTCCAGAGAATTAAGTGAGAATGAGATGCAATTTTCTGTCATGGAGAGAGTAACAATATCAATGAGGTTGATTCTCTAAAGTATTTAAGTGGAAAATCAGCTAGCCTCAATCCCAGTCTTACATGCCTAAAGGGGAAGTAGGATATGCAAAAAAGACAACCAGAAACTGTCTCTGTATGTTCCTTATTTATCCAACAGCATTTATTCAACAAAAGTCAATTTTGCCAAACTAATATTGTTTACTCTTTTAAGCATCAATTTTTAAACTGTTTTTAAATGGAAACTTTAGAAAAAATCACAAGTTCTCATAGACCTTGTTATTTTTTAAATAGAATTTTTTAAATTAATAACTTATATTATATAATATAATATAACATTGATTTTGAAGAATATCCATCTCCCCTCCATTCAATAAGCTTTTTTTTTGTAATAGAGATCATACAAAGAGAAAAAGCAATTCAACAAAGCCAATACATAATGACCAATTCTGACAGTATATGCAATATTTCAAAACTTTAGTATCATATCTGCAAAGAGGAATGGGAGGTCTATTTCTCAGCTTTTCTGGCCTTTATAGTGATGAACAATTGAATTTTGTTGTTGTTTCCATATACACTGTTATAGTCATTGAGTATATTGAATTTTTCTTTTTGCTGTCACCATCATTGTTATCATTGTTATTATAATTGCCATTGTGGTTGTCGAGTTATCTCAGTCACGTTTGAGTCTTTGTGACACCATTTGGGGTTTTCAGGGCAAAGATACTGGGATGGTTTACCACTTCCTTCTCCAGCTCATTTTACAGAAGAAATTGAGGCAAATAAGGTTAAGTGACTTGCCCAGGCTCATACAGCTAGTAAGTATCCGAGGCTGGATATGAACACGAGTTTTCCTGACTCTAGAACCAGTACTCTATTCACTAACTCACCTAGTCTCTCTAAATTCCTTGTATTTATAATTTCTTAAAGAACAGTATTAATCCAATTCATTCATATACAATTTATTTAATCATTCCTAACTGATGGGCATCACCTTTTCCCCAATTCCTGTGCTATCACACAGTTATGTGCCCAGTGACTATCATTTGCTACCATAAAAAATTACTGCAATGAATATTTTTGCATAAATGGAATCTTTATTTCTGCCTTGAATCTGTTTGGGACATAATATCTAGCATTGAGATCTCTAGGTCAAACAGCATAGACATTTTAGTAAATTCTTTAGCACAATTACAAGTGGTTTTCCAAAATTGTTGGACCAATTTGTGGTTCTAACAGCAGCATATCAGTGTACCTCTCTTCCCCAAAGCCTCTCTAGCACTGATAGTTTTTATTTTGCCAATTTTCTAGGTGTAATATAAAATCTTGAAGTTGTTTCCCTTTGTGATTTTCTTATTATTAGTCATTTGGAGTGATAATTTCCCATGTTTGTTAATAGATTACAATTATTCTTTTAAGGACTCTTTGTTCAAATCCTATGACCATTTATCTACTGGGGAACAGATTTTGGAATATATGTATGCTGGGGTGGCTAGGTGGCACAGTGAATAGAGCACCAACCCTGGAGTCAGGAGGACCTGGGTTAAAATCTGACACTTAACACTTAACTTAACACTTAACACTTATTAGCTGTGTGACCTTGGGCAAGTCACTTAACCCCAATTGCCCGGCCTTCCTCCCTCCAAAAAGCAAAAAAAAAAAAAAAGGAATATATGTATGTTGATTACTTATTTAATGTGTATATCAAACTATTGTCAAAGATATCTCATTCAGTAAAATATTCATGTTTTTAAAATGGTGGTATTCTTCTTTGACATCTATGATCCTTAAATCATCTCTGTGTATTCACAGTTTAGAATCAATTACTTTGGAATTTATTTGTTCTTTTAAATCTTTTGCTTCTCTTCTGCCAATTTTTCCGCCATACCTTTAGTTTTCCATTCCAATTCTGTTGCTCTCTCACTCTCTGAATGTTCATTTATATGAAGTTTCTCCACCATCTAAGCTATATAGTCTACTGTTTGTCTTCTTTAATTCTGCTTTGACAGTTCTGATTTCTTACTTCATTTCATTCCAAAGATTTCTTTAGTCTTTTTATTTCTCTTTTAAGTAATTATGGAGTTACTTGAAGTTATTCTATGATATCTGAAGAATCTGAAAAATTATCTTGTGTTCATTTTCTTCCATTGTGTATTTTTCCCATTATGTTCTGACCTTTCTGAGTTCTGTCTTTTTTTCTTTTTATTCTTTGAACCTCTCAATTAGTTTATCTTTTTTGTGGACTAGGCCGATACTAAATCTTTCTCCTTTGGACTTTTGCGCTTTCAATCACTCTTGTATTTCTAGGAGCTTGTCTTTGTTTTTTCTCATTACTATGCTGTCCCTTCCCCTTCTACTTTTGCATAGATCACCCTAAACTGACAGTTTTTTTGCATTCAGGGCAGTGGAGGGACATCTTAGATGCCTGGTGAAAATAAACTCCAAGGAAAGAGGACTGGCCCTAGACAGTTCTGTGCTGCCTGTCTTCTTCACTCTCTCCAAGTGACTCTCTCTTCCCTATGGGTGCCTGAGTAGAATCAGTTTCTTCCATCTCCTGCAGGATGAAGTGTTTAACCTGAGTCTCCATCTGGGTTGGAATGCACATATGCTAACCATTAAGCCCAAGCAGGTTAGATTTCTTGGGCTACTTGCTCTTAGAATGTGAAGTGGATTTGGAAATATAGACACTGAGTAGGGGGATTTAAGTTTTTACATGCTCCAATGTTATTTTTTGCCTTATGTAATATTTCTATTTTCTGGTAAATTCTACTTTAGTTACTTCATATATGGCAGATAATGATTTTTTTTTTTCAGATTTTGAGGTTGGTGGGATTTGTGAAAGAACTATTCTGTTCACTTTCTAATAGTGAGCATGTCAGCCATGCCCTATTAGTGAGGACATTGAACATGAAGAACAGCATCATTATTATATAGGGTCTGTGCTATCACATAGTTATGTGCTCAGTGATTATCATCAAAATACTTAGGGATATTTGCTACTATACCTGAAATTATTAACCTGTTTTATGCCAGGAACCTCTTTGGCTGTCTGATGAAGCCTAGGAATCCCTTAACATTCAGCCAATCAGTCTACCGGTATGTTTTAAACCACCTACTATGTGCCAGGCACTATGCTAAGCACTGGAGATACAAATAAAGGCAAAGCACAGCCTCTCACATTATAATAGAGGAGGGGCATCAGGAGAGGGGAGCAACATACAGACAACTATATCTATGAATAAAGTCTTTAAGTTTGTGATGAAATTTTGAAACATATGTTTGTTATTTAGAGGTCTTCTTACATACATTTGGTCTCTTGGTTACGATTCAAATGATGGAATATGATGGATAAATGATTTTTTGCATAAGTAAAATCGAACTGAAAATAAAGGGTTTTTAAAATTAACTTATTTTTTATTGAAAAATTTGTTTATGAATGTTTATGGGTCTATTGTGTAGTTGAGTATAACTATTCCAGAAGGCTGGGGGCTATATCTTTATATTTTATGAATTTTCTAACATGGATCATCTATTCTACCTTCTATATCAAAAAGTCAGTGGTTTATATCTGACATGATACAGATACTAGTCAAGCAGCAATCAATCAATGGCAAAGAGATTGGCCATTCAGAGTTAGATCTGATGTGGAACACCTCAGCAGCATGGATATTTAAAAGCTTAACTGCCACACACACCACGGCTGGCTTCATTTCCCCCCTTATTATGTTTAGTGCCCAAGATCGTATATCTTGAAGCTACGTGGAAACAGAAGACACTGGGGTACTAAGGTACTCCATACCATCATTAAGTCCAAGGAGCAATTTTAACTTGTATTAGGGCCTATATGTCTCCTCAGGCCTCCCCATGTAAATCTCAT
This sequence comes from Pseudochirops cupreus, assembly GCA_028627135.1. NCBI lineage: Eukaryota > Metazoa > Chordata > Mammalia > Diprotodontia > Pseudocheiridae > Pseudochirops > Pseudochirops cupreus. The sequence goes on along the minus strand of CM053580.1, from coordinate 440,517,311 downwards.
CACAGCTCACTTTCCACTCTATGACAAGAGAATGGAGTTGATTATTTCATTTACTTCTTCCTCAGTCTCCTAGAAACTAAAAATTCTCTGACTCACAGTCCATGAAATGCCAAAGAAGGGCAAGGCACATGACTCAGGTCTGGAAGCCTGTAGATTTTTATGAATTGCTTTGTGCTAGAAAAACCCACAGTCATATGCATTATCCTTCATCTCAGGAAATTTTAGCAAGAAACTTAAAATTTACATTCTAGATATACCCTAGGATTCAGAGCCTTTTTAAGATATCTAGACAAAAGGAAAGTGGTTCATCTATAAGATGAACTAGGTGTTTCTTTTCCTGATATTCCGCGAACATAAGAATATGAGCTAAGGTTAGTTATAGAATAAGACAACCCAGGTATTTAAGATCCCCAGGGATTTTCTGCTGCTAATAAACTTGTCTGACATTACCTGGTATCAGTCTGTGAGTTCATTCCTCTCCCCTTTTCCCACATCTTCCCACTTCCTTCTGTCTATGACATCCTGTCTTTTGGACTCCAGTATGCCAAGATAATGTTACTGATTTGACTTTCTATCTGATGCAGGACAAACTCATTATGTACCTTCCTCATGTACTCTTCACAATATAAGGATAACAATGGAGCATATTACTGTCCATCAGTTACCTCTTATTCTCACTATGTGATCAGTTCTTCTTTTTCAGTCATACATTCCTTTGAAGATATCATTTATGTCACTTCTAAATAATTCCTTGTTCACTACGGGTTATAGTCTGCTCACACCCACCATGTATTTTTTTTTTTTTACCATTGCCCTCTGGGCAATCCTCAACTTTAATTTTTCAGAGAACATGCTGTTTCCATGACTAACAAGTACACCACACCGTAGCCAGATAATTCAGTGATATTTTCTATTTTTTTTATTTTTTTGTGTGTCAAGACCATTATCATCTTTATAAATTGCCAGAAAAGTATACAGAATCACAAAAGGACCCCTGAGCATGTAGAACTGGTATTGATCATGAACCTTCAGGTAAGGAATGTTGGTAGCCCCCCTCACCATAAAATAGTTAGAGACTGTCATCTCATTCATTATCTTGATCAGACTATATCATATAGAGATAGATCAAAATCTATCCTTTCTTAAAGGGAAACCTAAGAAGGAGATTCTATAAACTATGGTCACCCATTCTGAGGTTTGATCTTTTACATTACCAGCAAATCCCTCCCCATACTAATCAACAGAGTTTCCCAAAAGATTTTTTAAAATCTCAGGTATAACTATGTCATCCCTCTATTCATTAAACCCCAGTAGATTCTTAATGCTTCTAGGACAGGGGAGTCTCGACTTGTGTTCACACACACACATATATAAATGTAAACTATTTCAACATAATTTGTTTCCCTTGTAATTCTTCATGTTTTATTTTAAGCATTTAAAAGCATTATCTGACAAGGGGTTCATAGGTTTCATCATACTGACAAAGACTTCTATAAAATAAATGGCTAAGAATTATTTCTTGAGAACTAAACTAAAAAAAACCCAAAAACCTCTTTTGTTTGACATTTAAAACCCTTTGGATCCTGGTCTGCAAACTGCCTTTTTAGCTTTATTTTATATTATTCCCATTCCCACATTCTTTGATCTAGAAAAAAAATTGCCTTTTGGCAATCTCTCGCACATGAATCTCCACCTTCTGTCTTCATACCTTTGCATTGTTTGTTCCCCATACACCCCCCTCCCAGCATGAAAACATTTCTTCCTCATTGACAATATTCCTTCAGGACTCAGATAATGCACTACCTTCTACGTGAAGCCTTACCTGTTTCCCTTAGCTACTAACACCCTCCCTCTCAAAACTATCTTATATATATTTTGTGTGTATAAGCATGAATATGTGCATGTATATGTGATAGTGCACATTACTTATTAATGTATATATAGGCATACCTTGGGGATAATGCAGGTTAAGTTCCAAATCACCTCAATAAAGGAAAAACCACAATAAATTGAGTCACATAAATTTTTTGATTTCCCAGGGCCATAAAAGTTTTATTTACACAATGCCATAGTGTTTTTATGTGTTCAGTAGTATTATGTCTAGAAAGATAATGTACATAACTTAATTAAAAATACTTTATTGCTGAAAAATGCTAAGCATCACCTGAGCCTTCAACCAGTCATAATCTTTGTGCTGGTGAAGGGTTTTGCCTCAATATTGATGGTGGCTGAGTGAACAGGGTGATAGTTGCTGAAAATTGGGATGGCCGTCACCATTTAAAAAAATAAGACAACAATGAAGTTTGCATGGATTGATTCTTCCTTTCATGAAAGATTTCTCTGTAATATGTGATGTTATCTGATAGCATTTTACCCACAATGGAACTTCTTTCAAAATTGGAGTCAGTCCTCTCAAAGTCTGCTATTGCTTTATCAACTAAGTTTGCGTAATACTCTTCATTAATATTGTGTATCAGGGAATAGGGAGGCCTGAGGAAAGGGAGAGATGAGAGAACGGCAGCTTAGTGGGAGCAGTCAGAACATACATAACATTTATTGACTAAATTTCTTGCCTTTATGGGCATGGTCCATAGTGTCCCCAAACAATCACAATAGTACCATCAGGACTTCCAGAGCCAAGATTGGGGAGGGAGGCAGGAACTCCTCAGAACCCTTCCAAATTCCCATCCATAAAACCTTGGAAAATGCCTCAGAATCCATTTAGGATAAGGGAAGCAATTTATCAGTTAAGGGCAGCTTGAAGGTTCAGTGGGAAAGGGCAGTCTCACTGGGGTGAGAGAGGAGCTCAATTGGTGAGCAGCAGCAGTAGGCTGCACCCAACAGGGCTTCCAATAAGCCTCCAAACCCTGCAGAAAACCACCAGACCCCCTACACACACACACACACACACACACACACACACACACACACACACACACATGCAAGTCAGCAACCCCAAGGCAAACCAACAATCCCTACAGATCAGCAGCATATCTAAACCCCACGCCTAATACAAACCATCAGAGAAGCCCCACCCCATTGCTAATCAGCAGCAAGGCCTTACCTCTGAAACAGGCAGCAAAGTGATCCCACACCCAGGGTAAGCCAATAAGAAGGAACTGCCCCCAGTACAAACCAGCAGGAAGCCCCCCTCTGGTGCTATCCAACAGCTAGGTTCTGAGGCCTGGTGCAAGTCAGCAGCAAGGTCCCAAGACCCAGCACAAGACACTTCAGACAGTGTAGATGTAGAGTTCAACTCTTACATAAAGGCACAAAAATCACAAAATGGGCAGGAAAAAATGAGCAAAAAACAAACAAAAAAAGAACTTGACCATAGGAGGTCACTATCTGTAATGCCAAGCAAAGGCAACTTCCAAGGTTCAGAATACCAGCATAGCAAACTCCATTTATTCAGTGACAGATTAAGGCAAAACATTCACAGAACAGAGAAAATCAAAATACAGTGTAACTCATCCATTTAGCAAGTAAGTTCTCAATTCAATCCAAGTACTAGTCCACCCCTGAGCAGTACATTCATTTAGTCAGTCAAAGTCTCTCTTCTCAAATGGAGATTAGTTTCCAATCATAAACAAAGTATATTCATTTGGTCAGTCAAAGAGCACAAAAAGTCCAAAGTTTCACACCCCTGGATCACAACTGAATTACAATACCATCCATTAATGCCAAGTACTTTCTCAAAAGGGGCAGGAGAGCACAAAAGGCCATCTACCTTTAAGAAATAACAAGGTTAAGGTATCATCACAGCATTGAAAACATAAGGAAAGGCCCTTCCTCCATTTTGACA
>CM053580.1:440484154-440513006 GCA_028627135.1 Pseudochirops cupreus | reverse complement strand
CTACTTTGACCACATGTGCTAACTTCATCACTACTGGGTTGGCTTTGACTTTCTGGTTTTGGGACTCAGTTTTCTGGTATTTAAATGAATGCACTATCTATATTTCTTATGTAGAGAGCCTGTTCCATTTTGTGATTAATAACTATATCAGCATATTTATAGTTACTGTAGGCATTGTGAATACTGCATTGCTAATACAACAGCCCACTCCTTATACAGGCAAGGAAACTGAGGCACAAAGAGTTAAGTTACTTACCCAAGGTCTTATAGAGCTAGGATTCAAATCTAGGTCCTCTGTTGGGACTTTTCCTCCAAAGTCCAACCCTTTCATTTTGCAGATAAGTGAATTAAGGCCCAAAGAAGTGAGATAATTTGTTCGATGTCATTCATATAGTAAATGGCCCAGAAAGAATTCAAGCTCAACTTCCTTGTCCCTTAATCCAGTGAGGTTTTTTTCTTTTCCCTAAGTTATAAATGGTTGGTTGTTGCCCTACGTTCTTGAAGAGGACTAAAATGATATCTCTATGTTGGAGTCAAGGTACAGTGTGTCTGACTGTGGCTGACCAGACTAATATGAGTTTGGAAGGCTCTATGCACAAATAGTCCACATGAACATTTGAAGTGGAGATATCTCTAAATTTGCACATCTCATATTTCTTTTGAACTACTGCAATTCTACTTTGCTCATAGAGCACAAAGCCTTCTTTCATGCAGGCATGCCATACTGGGCAGTCCTTTGTCAGTATCTCCCATGTCACACAATCAATTCCAAAGTTCCTCAGAAAGACCTTGAGAGAGTCCTTTTATTGCTTCTTCTGACCACCATGTGACCTCTTGCCTTGTGTGAGTTCTCTGTCAAATAGTCTTTTAAACAAATGTATGTTTGGCATTTAAACAACATGGCCAGCAGTTTGGAGTTGCACTCTCTGCAGTAGAATTTGAATACTTGGAATTTTTAGCTCAAGAAAGCACCTCAGTGTCTGGGATACCTTATTTTGTCAGCTGATCTTCAGAACCTTCCTAAGACAATTCATATGGTAGCAATTCAGTTTCCTGTCATGGTGCTGGTAGACTGTCCAGGTTTCACAGATATACAACAATGAGGTCAGCACAATAGCTCTGTATACCTTCAGTTTGGTAGTCAGTCTAATATGTCTTCTTCCTTCGGAGCCTCCCAAACACTGAGCTAACTCTAGCAATTCATGTGTCAGCCTCATTATCAATGCTTATGTCCCTGTAAAGTACACTACCAAAGTAACTGAACTTATCCACAGCATTCAAAATTTCTTCATTTGCTGTAGCTGATGGTTTGATGTATGGGTGGTATGGTGCTGGCTGGAGGAGAATCTCTATTTTCTTGGTGTTAATTATTAGGTCAAAATTAGCACAAATGGACCAAATCAACATGCAGTAGAGCATAAGCTGCTTAAGGATGGAAACTATTCTAATTTTAGTTTTTATATGCCTAATAAATGCTTATTAGAGTAAAATGAGCTAAAATCCAGCCCAAAGGAGCTCTAAGTTTCCTCACAGCATCCCTCTTTTTTCGTGTGTTTTGAGAAATTCAGGAAAATTCTCCTTGACAAAAAAGAATGTCATTAAAAATTCTGATCATTAAAGTGTCTTTTGTTTTTAGGAGTTAGAATTTCATAGCAAACTCCATAGCAAATGGAGTTGTGGGTGTTCAAGAAGGACCAGCACCTCCAGTATGTGAACTTACCAGAGCCCTTGCCTTCACTCACCTTTGGTGTCCACCTGGCACTCAACTCTCATCTGTGTCTCCAAGAAACTATAGCAGCGGTTCTCAACCTGTGGGTCGTGACCCCTTTGGGGCTGAACGACCCTTTCCCAGGGGTCACAGAGGTCGCCTAAGACCATCAGAAAACACATATTTCTGATGGTCTTAGGAACCTCCTCTATCTGTCTCCAGGCGGGTCTGCCCACATGCAGATATGCCCACATACAACTATTAAAGGATCGACATTAGGAAGGTTGAGAACCACTGAGCTATAGCATGCACAGTGGCCACACCCTGGTAAATAGTCTCAGCAGAGAGACTAAATTAGGTTGAGGATAACCAATGGGCCATAAACCTGTCAGTGAATAAGGGGGGATAGCTACCCCCAACATGTGAAGACTTCCTTCAGGGAAATGAGCAGATATGGACAATTTGTTCCACTGGCCTTGAAGGGGGTTGAAGCAGGCACTGTGGAGTGCTTACAACTTGATCAGACATTGAAAACATCAAGGTCATCCACTGAATCCCAGGTCATCACCAGGCATTCTAACTTTTTTTCTGCTATTGGACTTCGATGGCATTGGAAGAGAAAGTGAATCTCTCTTAAATCCAATTCATGCATGAATCAAGACTTTACCCATGATGTCTTTGGCCCCCTGACAAGGACAAAAAATTACAAACAGACCAAAAAAACTTTTTTTTCAAAAAATTACAGAATTTGAGAGTTGTAAGAGACCATTTTAATCCAAGCCAAAAAGAATCCCCAGTATAATACAAGCTATCATCCAGACAGTTTAAAGACCTCCAAAGCCAGGGAATTCACTTCTTAAAGTAAGCTATTCCACCTTGGGATAGTTAAGAAGTTCTCCTGACATGAATCTCAAATTTGCCTTTCTTCACTGTCCACATGTGCCCTCTAAGGTCAAACTAAGGTCAAGGCTAATCCCTCTACCATACATGACCATCCTGCAGATACTTGAAGTCTGCTATTATGATCCTCCTGAATCTCCTCTTCTTTGGGCTAAATATGACCAGTTCATCCAACTAAACCTCATGCGTCATAGACTCGAGACCCTTCATCATCTTGGTTCTGTTTCATGCACACTTAGAAGCTTATTAATGTCTTTCTTAAGCCCTGGAGTCCAGACCTGAATACAATACCTCAACCAGTCGTTTCAGTCAGTCTAACTCTTTGTTATCTATTTGGGCATTTTTTTAAAGATTCTGGAGTGGTTTGCCATTTACTTCTCCAGATCACTTTACAAATGAGTAAACTGAGGTAGACAGAGTTAAGTGATTTGCCCAGGGTCATATAGCTAATAAGTGTCTAAAGTCCTAGACCTTCTTGACTCTAGGCCTGAAGCTATTCCAGCAGTTTTCAACCTGTGGGTTATGTTGAATTTGTAATGATGAAAATACATCCTGCATATCAGATAGATTCATAACAGTAGCAAAAGTACAATTATGAAGTAGCAATGAAAATAATTTTATATTTGGGGGTCATCACAACATGAGGAACTGTATTAAAGGGTCGTGGCATTAGGATGGTTAAGAACCACTGCTCACTGCACCACTTAGCAGCCTATACAATACCCAAGGAGAGACCTAATAGTAGTATAGTATAGTAGTATATAGTAGAAACATCACTTTTCTCTTCCTGAAAATCAGATCCCTCAATATGACCCAAGATCTCATTAGCTTTTGGGGCTACCACATCACAGTATGATTCATATTGAGTTTACAACCCACTAAAATCCCATTATCTTTGTTCATAATAGCTTCTGTCTATCCATGCCTTACCCATCTTATATTTATGAGGTTGATTTTTTTTTGTACCCAAGCATAAAAGCTTACATTTATCCTTGTTCAATTTCATCTTACTTGCTTTAGCCCAAAACATTTACGAATGCATAATCTGATATTTAATGTGTTAGTTGTGATCCAGGATTGTAATGATAAATGTTTAACAATCATCTCTCAAAAAATATGTGCACCTTGGGGCGGCTAGGTGGCGCAGTGAATAGAGCACTGGCCCTGGAATCAGGAGGACCTGAATTCAAGTCCAGCCTCGGACACTTAACACTTACTAGCCATGTGAGCTTGGGCAAATCACTTAACCCTAATTGCCCTGCCTTTCCCCCTCCAAAAAGCAAAAAAAAATAAAAATTAAGAAAATATGTGCACATGACACAATTTTAAGTTTAATCTATATGATTAATATTTATTCCATCACTTTCTTAAGTCTGCACAATCAACAAAACAATACATAAAGCGCTAGTTTGTAGCATTTGCCAATTGCCAAAGTGTAAATTCCCACACTGGAAATTTAACAATTGGGTCTCATGAGCCAGTTAGAGCTGGCTCCAGCACATCCATTCACCTATCCCTCCCAGCACTGTGTTATTTACATATTAGGGGAGCATGCAGTCTGTGTCTTTATCCAAGTTAATAAAATCATAAAAAATAGTACACGGCACAATACCACGTACAGATCTCTGGGTTAGTCCACTGAAGACCTTCTGCCACGTTGACATTGAATGTTATAATTAGTATTTGAGTTCGACCAACTTACCAGTTCTCTATGCATCTGATTGTATAATCATCTAAATCATATATCTCTATCTTCCCCACCAGAATAGTATGAGATACTTTATCAGAAGCTTTGCTCAACTATATCTACAGCATACCCCTTATCTATTAGTTTAGTAACACTGTCCGAAAAGATAATGTGGTTAATTTGTCATGACCTACTCTTGAATCTATGCTGGCTCTTTGTGATCACCACCTCCCTTTCTAGATTCTTACCAACCATCTCTTTAACTATCGATTCTGGAATTTTACCAGGAAATTTAAACTCCCTGCCCTAACCTTTTCAGACTTTGTATCCCTCTGCTTTGTAAAAATTAGTACATCAAGGAAAATGAAATCTTCCCCTTCAGGATCCTTTCTTTGCTGTTATGGCTGTTTTAGAGACTAGTTTTTCTCTCTCACAATCTTACTGAAACAATCCCCAATTCTTTCTGTTGCTGTTAGGCTGTTTATGTTTTTCATTTGGGGTTTTAATAAGAAACATTTACATGTTTTATGTGCTGGATGGTCTTTTTTTTAAAGAAAGAAATCATTAGCGATGCCCAGAGTTAATAGCTTAAGAATGTATAGCATAATATACTGCCATGTCACTGAGAGAGTAGAAAAGATTTAACTTAGAACTCAGGGGGGAAAAGGGATAAACAGTATGAAACTATTACTACTCCAACTAGTTTTGAAAGAGCTCAAAGTGAAGCCAAGCAGAAAATGATCATCCCCCAACCATAAATATGGAGTACTAAAAAAGACAAAAGCTCTCGGGCATTGTAGAAATCCATAAATAAAAAGCGCCCCCAAAAGCATTTGCTGGCAAAAGTATTTAGTGTGGCAATAAAAGGGAGGATTTGTTTTCTCCATATTAAGTGTATTTTTGATTGAATCTGGAGGATTAAACACTAATGCTATTGTAAGTAAAACACAAGAACTGGAATTTGTGTTTGGCACCTCATCTAGGACCAAATGAGTCACAGAACCCAAACATGCAGTATGCCTTTATATGGGTGGTGGTGGGGTGTTAAGGTGACTTTTGATAGATTGGCTAATAAAAAATATTCAACACATAAAGGGGCGGGGAGGGAGAGCTATTCCTCTTTAAATATACATACATAGAATGACAGGGTCTCTCATCATAGCTGTATATTGAAGCTAAATGTGTGCAGATTAACATTCAGGAAGCATTTTAATTTAAGATTACCAAGATGGGCTAGACCTATTAGATTGATGACTTTCATATCAAATGTATTTTAATTAAAGAATACATCATCTCTTCTGATTTCATTCACACTCATTAGGATACATAATGAAAAGAGGAACTTTATTGGAGACAGAGTGCTCTAATATTGGTAGTTCTCCTCCACCAACCGAGGCCTTATTGCCAAGAATCCTCAATCACCATCATCAGTTTGCTGAGTTTCACAAAATAATTGGCAAACTGAAGGTCTCCCCAGGTCATGGTTAACAGGCTGTGGTCATAGAGATGTGTAGAAGTCAGAAAATCTTTCTTTCTTTGGCAAATGGTGTTTCCTGGGTATAGAACTGTTAGTACTCAAGGCTGCTCTCACATGTAGGTGAGATTTCAGGAGGCTGGAAAGGCTACAGGTGCTCATGATGTCCTCTTTGCTAACCTTGGTTAGCAAAACTATAACTGACTTGGGATGGCCAGAGCTTTACACAAACATCTAGCAGGTCTACTTCCTCCCCCATGCAGTTTTCTGAGTCTATTTGTTCTTCATTCAGCCAACCCCTATGAACCCTAATATCTGTCAACATCAATCCCTTTTCCCAGGGCTCATTTGCCACTACTCCTATGCTGATCTGACTATACCTGACTAGTGAGGGCTGTGTGTATAATATCACCAGGCTTGATGTCCCAAGCCACACTGGAAATATGAGATGTGAAACAAATATGTGCCAGCCTCCCCAGCAGTAGCTTTGGAGAGAGGAGTGTGGTTCTATTTTTCTACCTTTCAGCCTCCCCCCCCCCAATTGAATTTGCCTCAAGTGCCATAATTGCTGGTTCTGATTCTGTTGAAATTACATCATCTCTAGACTTACCATTATTAATATTGGAAATACTCCAGAAAAGGTAACATTTGAAGCAGAAATCTGTTATTTACCTCTTCATTTGAATGAAGGATCTGGGGAGACAATTAATGTGGAATAAGGGGAGAAAGTCTGAGAGTCTTGGTCATTCAAATTGGGACAGGTAGGAGCAAAACCAGCCTAAGGATGGGAATGGAGCTTAACAAAAGAAGCAAGATCAGGAGACTGCTTCACTAAAATGTTCAGAGAAGTTCCATATCAATGGAAAATGCTACTTCCAAGAGAGTGGTGCCAGTTATTAAAAAGCTAAGGGCTGGACTCCCTTTCTATCACCTCCCCCACCTAGGGGTCTTCATTGCCCATTGGGCTACACTCATTTTCAGCTTCTTTGATTTCACCACCACGCCCCCAGGAACTTTATCACTAAGAAATCTTGTTATCCTGCAAGAACCAATAGGCCTTGGTATTTATATCTCATCAGTATCCCCTGCCACTCTGATCAGAGGGTAGAATCATGTACTCCTCAAACTACATTAAGGAGGAAGGGGCTCATTTCCCACTCAGTTGAATTAATTTTGATCTTTTTTCATTTCTTTATCATGCCTTCAATCCTGGGTACTTACCCCCCCCACACTGAAGTCCCTTCCACCCTTTTTTTTCTTTTTTCTTTCTTTTATGCTTTGTTTTCTCCCATTAGATTGTGAACTCCTCGAGGGGAGAGGCTGTCTTTCTTTTTTGAATTTTTATCTCTAGCACTTAGCACAGTGACGTGCACATTGTACATGCTTAATACATGTCGACTGATGACTGTTGACAAAGCATTGACCATGGTCATAGGATTCGGAAAGGTTTGAAGTCCTGCACTGGCAGTTATAAAGCCTTGCAAAAGAAAAGAAATGGAGAACCAAAGAAAACTTAAGGAAGCAGAGAAAAGATGGACAGCTCTCAATACAACATGTAGTATTTACTATCTAAGTTTGCTTGAAATGAAAATTTATTGCTATATGTTTTGAATCTTCTCATGTTCTGTTGTGTACATGATATGCTTTTTTCTTATTTTGCATCTGTTTCAATATTTAAGTTAATGTTTCTTTTTCTTTTCTTATTGTGTATTTGAGTTTTAGTAATAAAAGAGAAATACCTCCTTCCCCTAAAAAAGAGAGAGAAATGAATGTAGTCCGAGAGGGCTCAGGAGCCCAAAGACATATTTTAGCTGTGCATGCTGGGATTTAGCTGCCATTTGTTGTGTTCAAATTCTTTGGAAAAAGGAATTTGAGAAGCTATAAATTCATAAATCTACAAATTGAAAATTGTAAGCAATAAAAGCTAGTTTTTAATGCTTTGAACAATAAATAAAGAAACAAAAAAGGAAAATGAGGCTTTTTGCTAGGGGAGAAAGAGAGAAGAGGTTGAATTCTTCCATCTCTTCAACTGTAGGGTGGAGGGTGTGTACATATGAAGATTTTGTTAACAGGAAGAAGGATAACATTAGTAAAAGGTTAGATAGTCATATAGAATGTAACCCATGCCAGGCTTGTCCTAGTTTGTGCATTAGGGTGGCCTTCATCCTCTCATTTATTACCTCCTGCTATTCTTTTATGAAAATTAGTAGATATATGACTATTAGAGCCCTTGGCTTCTAGATACGGTATTAGCCATAGTAGGACCATGTGTTTGCATCTTGTTCATAGAATTTTCATTAAAATGTCATGAATACATGAATGATACACAGTCTAATGGAAAAATAATACTGCCAGATAAAAATATCTTTCAAATACAAGATTTCTAGAAATAGAAGAGCCGTCATGCTTCTTGAAATCAAGTCCATTCACTGGAAACTGGAATTCTCCCATCTATCCTAAGAATTTGGAATGTAAATAATACAAATAATGTTTGTGTTCAAGGTAGGGAATGGTAATTCCATTAGAATGCTACATGGAAAAGACTTTTAGTCCTATTTTATACAGGGCCCAGCTGCACTTCAACTTTTTTGGAACACTGTGTATATTTAAAGCATCTTTTTCACTCATATTGGAAGGTAGAGGTTCATTCATAAAAAGGAGGTGGGCGAAAAGGTACATATTCTACATTTAATTGTAAGCTTTAGGCATAGTCTTCCACCCACCCTCCACATTTTTTTATCTGAGTCTGCAGGCGACATCTCTTAGAGAGTCCGAAAACTTGTGCCTTTTTTAAGTGTCCCTCGTGTGTCCTGTGACAATGGAGTCTGACTTTTGCTTTTAAAAATGTTCTTGATATAGAATATTTTTTCTTAGCTCTATTCATTGTTTCACCTGCTTTAATGGGAAATGCATAGGCTTTGATTAATGGGCTGAGAGATTGGGTTTTTTTTAGGTTCCTTATCTCTCTTCTTTCCTGATGCATGATACTTCAACACTAGAATCTCTGAGCACTTGTGATTCAAGCTTATATAAGTAGTGCTTAAAATGAGACGAAGAAAAGGACATTAGATATGTTATCCTTGGCCTCAGGCAGCTGAGGTATGCTCAAATTTTGTAAATGGAATGATTTTAGACCCTGTTGAAAAGAAGATGGCAACCCAGCTCTTCCACCTGACTTTGAACAAACTTGGTTATGTGTATAGGCAATGCATAGGAATGAACAGCAAGGGTGCTAAACAGGGCTGTATTTACCTCTATTGACTGCTGGTTTCTATTTATAGTTAATCAAATAGGCATTTAGGAAGCACTTGTGTTCAGTAAGTTAATAACTTTTGTGTTATATAAGCTTCTAATTTAACATATTTCCATATTTGGAATCCACAGGTATGACCAAAAAAATGCCCACAAATAACTAAGCAACTAAATGCAGTCATCAGTGGAAATGAGCGAGTCTGGCATTTAGTACACAGATTTATTGCCCTACAATAGCTCTTAGAGGTGCAGTAATGTTTAGGAGCATAGTAAGGGCTCTAAGGAAGACAAAAGGAAACAGATGAACGGAGATCTAAAAGTAAGAAATACAGACTCAGAAGGTTTCCTTTCCCTTAACTTCTCTCCCAGATTGTTTCTTCATCCCCAATGCCATCAGGCACATTAATGGGATGCAAGTAGAAATGATGGTGCATTAGTGTGAACAGACATTGTTCAGGGCAAGTTCCATTGAAATAGCCTATAGGAGAGTAATGGTGCACAAACACCAAATTACAGAAAAACAAACTGGGATACTACAACTAAAAGGTCTTTTACTGAACTAGAAATGGGAACTATATACCAAATAACAGTATAGACATTGTGAGCCCATGCCCAGAGAAACTTATCATCTAAATCAACACCATATAAATACCATTAGACAATCAGACAAATTTCATTAGTGTGCGTGTGTGTGTGCATATGTGTATGTGCACATTTGTCTGATTGTCTTTCTATTTGGGGAGATGGGAAGACAGTTAAAAGGATCAATTTATAGATGGAATCAAAATAATTTGTGGCACAAGAAGTGACAGACTCTTGAAAATGAAGAATACTCATGAAAAAAGATAGGAAGGTGGTGGAGTAAGAGCAGATAATTAAAACTGTGATAAGGAGATCTGATTAAGAAGGACAAAGGCTAAAGGAGATACCCTGTGAAGGTATATTAAAAGCAAGAGTTAACTTGCTCATGATACAGAAAACAGAAAGAGCCAGAAAACTGGCAACAGAGATAAATGATTTGAATGGAGGAAGGCCAAGGTTAGAGTTTCAGAGTCACTATCTTAACATAAGGATCTGAGTAGGACAATCATATGCTCAGAGGAGAAAAACATGTGAAACACTGAAAACAGAAAACAGCTAGGTCAAGGAGAAACTTTTTAGGAAATCTACGCATGTTGTCTATGGATGAAGAAAGAAACTTAGCCACCTTTCCTCTATAATGCCATGCAAAAGACCATTTCTAACTGAATTCATAAGACTAAGAACTGGAGAAGCTCTTGGAGATCATCTAGTCCCCAGCTGATCGTTTTATCATGGATCCCTTTGGGAATTTTTGTGAAGCCTATGGATTCTTTAGAATAATGCTTTCAAAAGTCTAACACAAAATACATTGAATACAAAGGAAATGACTGATATTGAAATGAGGTGCAACTTTTCCTATCTAAATTCACAGACCCTCTGAAAACTATTCATAGACCCTAGGTTAAAAACTTCTGCTCTATTCCAATGTTTTCTCATTTATCATCCCCACTCTTTCTTCCATTTTAATCTTTCGTCATGTACTAGCTTCTTCCTTGCTTTCTAAAAATTTGCTTAGGTCTCCTCCGTACCTAGAAAACCTTGCTTTCCAGTGTTATCCCCTCAAACTATCTTCCCATATCACTTTTCCCTTTCATAGATAAATTCCTAGTTCTGTCTACACTTTTAGCTTTCATTTTCTCACTCCTTCTCCACTCTCACTCACTTCTCAATCCCTTGTAATATGTGTTCATTTTTAAAATTATTTATTTTTAATTTATAGAATAAAATAAGCATTTCTATAACACAGCATAATAAAAAAAAGATAATTGCACATGAAACTGCAAATCTATTATGTACAACTTGGTGTTCCTTTTAAATATATAATAGAGTTGCGTAAATTTCTTTTTTTACCCTTTTTTCCCCTTCCCCTCACCCTAGGGATCACTACCATTAGACACAATTGCTTGTGTGTATGAAATCATTCTGTACTGTAGCACGAAAACAATATTCACAGTGCCAATAGTGACTGTAAATATGCCAGCATAGTGCTCAATTGCAAAATATAACAGATTCTCCATAGAGAAGACAGAGACAAAAACATTATTCAGACACCAGAAGACCAAATCCCAAAACCAGAAAGACATCATAGTAGCAAAGAAGTTACTACACCATGACAACACAGAGAGTCACACCATCCTTTAGCTTTCCCACAAACCAACACTTATAAGCCTAGCTGTCTGTCTAGGTGGGTTCTCTCCTCCTTTCTTCTCTAACTGCTCTGACTCCCAGCTTCCTGTGAGCTCTGCTTCACCCTTCAGCAAACTCCTTCCCCCACAGACTCCAAGTGATTACATTCAGCCCATTAAGGGGCAGGGAAGATTTTCAAATTTCCATTACCATTCCATATATATATGCTTCTATTCACCTGGATCTTTCTCTGGATACAGATAGTGTCTTCCTTCATATGTCCTTTGTGGTTAATTTGGGAATTTATAATAGTCAACATTACTTATTCATTCAAAGTTGTTCTTAAAACAATATAGCTGTTATTTTATACTTACTGTGTACGTACTGTTACTGTATACAGTGTTCTCTCGGTTCTAGTCATTTCATTATTTATTATTTCATGCAAGTCTATCCATGTTTTTCTAAGATCATCAAGTTCATCTTTTCTTATAGCACAATAATATTCTATCATGATCATATATCATGTGTTCAGCCATTCCCCAATTGATGAGCATCCCTGAAATTTCCAATTCTTTGCCACTTAGTAGATGGGAAAGATATATCTTCTGAATCAACCGTTAACTGAAATTGACTTGTCTGATTACCAGTGGCCTCTAAACTTCCATATCCAATGACTTTTCCTCAGGCCTCATTTTGCTTGATCTTTCTGCAACTTTGATACTTTTGATGACCTATCCCTTCTTGGCACTCTCTGCTCCCTCAGCTTCCATGTGTGCTCTCTCTTATTTCTCTTCCTACTTGTATGACCAGTGCCTCTTGGTCTCCTGTAACGGATTATTATTATTTTTCTCACCTACTGTATCAGCAAGCACCCTAGCATACCCAGGGTGGCTGCTAGCACAGGTTCTTAGATCTGCTTTTCTAAAGGAAAGCAACTCAAAAAGGATTAACAATCTTACTTTAATCAATCAAACACATATCATTTACCTAGTTCAGGGGAAAAAGTCAGCACGCTGAACTTCAGAGAATACAAACAGAATACAAACAAGTTACAAGCAGACAAAGAAACAGATCCGCAGATGGGCTTCCAACCATCTGACCATTACATCCATACCTAGTCAGTTACCAGAGAGGGAAGCATCAACATCTGGGTTTTTCAAAGCCGGGGGGCTCAATGGCTTCCCAGAGTCTCGTCTGGCCAAATCACACAACTCTTCTCAAAGTGAGCCCCAAAGCAAAACCTCACATCAGGGCATATATACAGCCTTCTCCTGTATATTCTCAGAGAACGTCACAGCCTTCTTGATCCACTGTCCAATCACATAACAGCAAGGCATGGGCATTCCCGAAAAACAAGCCTCCCAACACAGGCTCCACGTGACCACATTCAGCCTATTAGGGAATACAGTATACTTTCAAATCAGGGAAGATTCTCAGTGCCACTTAAGCCTATCAAAGGTTCCAGGGGCAGGGAAGATCTTCAGATTCCCATAACACCTACCAAGCATGGATACCCCTTAATGTTCCTTCCTTGACCTTCTCTTCTCTGTATGTACTCTTTCTCTTGATGTTTCACAAATTCCTATGGGTTTAATTATCATTTCTTTGAAAGTGATTCCTAAATCTATATGGTGGTATTAATCATTATCCTGAGCTCTAGCACTATATCACCAAGTGCCTGATGAATGTCTACTTGACTATCCTATGGATATTACACATTTGATATTTTCAGAATTACTACATTCCCCCCCCAAAAACCACCTCTATTTCTCACTGATTTTCTAAATCATTTCTGTTGATGTGAAAGCATTTTCCAGTTATTTTCATTTGCAATTGTGTAATCATCTTTGTTTCTCTACCGTCTCTCACCTCCCACATTCAGTTGCCAACTCTTATCAATTTTACCTCTACAACATATCTCTCATCTATTTCCTCTGTACTTACAGGGCCACATTCTAATTCAAAAATTCTTTCAACAATCTCCTAAATGATCTCTGACATTGTCATTTCCTGACCAAAAATCTTGGAAAAAGTACAAACTCCTCTCTGGAGTATTTAAAGTCCCCCAAAATATGGATCCCATCAACTGTGACAGTCTTATTTGTTTTATTGATCTTCCCCCACTCTCTATTCCAGTTAATGGACTATTCATTCACCACCTCACCCCCATCCCCATGTCCATATCTTTATACAGGTTGTCCCTCATGTCTGGAATGCACTCTCTAGTAGTCTCTAGCTTGAAGAATTCATAAATTTCTTCAAAGCACAACTGAGTTGCCATCTTCTATAGAAGTCTTTCTTGAGATCCTCAATTGTTACTGTTCTTTGCCCTATTCATATTGATTTCTATTACTCTGAATATGCTCAGATATGTGCTGAAGTCAGTTAGAACTGACTCCTAAAAGTCTATTGTTAATTGCTCAGTAGGAGTACTGACATCTTGGAAACTGGGAAATGCTACAAATCTGCACTTAATTCGTTTTTGTTTTTTTGATTGTCTAGATGAGGGTAGGGAACCTGGGGCCTTGAGGTCATATGAGGTCCTCTAGGTCCTCAAGTTTGGTCCTTTGACTAAATCCAAACTTCTGTGAAGTTTTTTTTTTTCCTAAAGTTTCACAGAAGTTTGGATTAATTAAAAGGACTATACTTTATGACCTAGAGGGCAATATGTGACCTTGGAGGTTCCCCACCCCTGTACTTAGGAAAGTGATGGGAAAGCTGTTAATAATGAATAGTAAAATGTTTTCACCAGCACACCACTGGCTAGAATTTATATTTACTTATCTTTATCTATGTTGTAAATTCTTTGAGGTCAAGAACTGCTTCATTTTTCTTTGTTTCCCTAGAATCTAGCATGTGGCGATAGATAACTAGTACCTAATAGATATTTGATGGATTTGGTTGATTTGCCGTAGTATGATCATTGTCAGAAAACTCTTTAAATTTCCATCATTAAAAATATCTGTTTGCTAACTGATTTACCTTTTGATGACACTGGTTTGCTTTTTCGAAAGTCCCCCAAATTCCCTTCACTACTCTCTTGTCTGATCTGCTCCTACCACTGGAATTTAAAAGCAAAAAAAAAAATTCAAAACCTTTTTGTATAGAGAAAAAGGCCAGGGCTGATGGGTGTTTCTCTTTAAAATTAATTGCAATCAAAACTCCCAGGCCATGCCACCTCATCCCACATGCAGAAGGACTCAGGACAAACTGACAAGCAGACAGATTTCATGCTCCTGGCTAGGGATCCTGCCCTCAGCACATACTTTTGATGCTCATACATGGTCTCTTGGCTGCCTACACTCCTGCCCATCTGTTGGTATGGCATAGGGCCAGCTGACAAGGTAGCATGCCAGCTTTGCTGAAGCATAGGTACCAAGCAAAAGGTTGTACATGGAATGGAGTTTTCCTAAAGCTCTTGAATGGGATTGTTTACTGGAAGACTTACCATAGGCCCCAGTTTTTCTCCCCTCATATCCCTGACAACAACATCACAAGTGCTTTTTGCTTCAATGTCTTTTGTTTAACCTGTTGATTCTATTGCTGAGGTCTGTAAACCCAAATCTTGAAACCTGGAGGGGAAAGTACACAGAGCATTTACAGTTACTTGTGGCTGCCAAACAGACAGGTGGTGGGGCTGATGGTACTTGGCAGGAAAAAGAGAGATCTGCAGGAATTCTACCCACTTCTCCCTTGCCCCTTCCTCTACTCCCTAAAACTTCTTCCTCTACTCCCCAGTTTTATTCTCTCCTTCAGTCTTCACAACCATACATACACATATAACTTACAGGTTTGGACTGAACTGAGTTAATTTTGAAATGTTTTTCTTCTATCTCTCCTCTGTATTGTTTTAAATTGAATTGATTGAAATTAAAATTAAAATTCAAAATTAAAAAGTTATTATTGTAAGGCACAAGAAAGGTCACTTAAGTTTTTAGCATATTAGACTCTATAGCTTCCATTGCTACGGGAAGAAATTTGACAATAAACACTAGAGATCATACTGTACTTTAGAGTTAAAAGAACTGAAAGAATAAAAGCAGTTTTAAAAACTGAAGAACATCTCTCCCTCTCTCTCTCAGTATTCAGGAGTACTTATTTAGCTTCTTTTTATTTGTGCTTTCATATTCTTGTTCTTAAGAAATATGCCCTCCAATATCTAGATCAAGGGTTCTTGACCTGGGAGGCAAGTGAAATTGAACAGGAAAAAAAAGGCATCTTTATTTTCATAATATCTACCAGAAATTTAATATTTCCTTTCATTAGAACACAGGCAACAAATCATGATTCTGAGAAAGGGTCTATAGACTGTATAAGGGCTCATGAAACTCCTGAAACAAAAAATCCTGTGAAGCAGAGAAGAGGAGGGAGTGTGTTCCAGGCATGAGTAACAGCCACTGTAAAGATACAGGGTTGGAGAATGAATGCCACGTGTGAGAACAAAGGCTATTTGACTAGAACACAGACTAAGGGTTCTTAAGCTGGGGTCTGGGAACCTTGTATTTTTTTAAAATATATATTTTGATAAGTTTGCCAGTATAATTGTAGTCCTTTGTAATCCCATTCTATCCCCTCCTCCAACACCCCCAGATAAGATTACTAATAACAGATGTCTAGAGTGTCCCTAAAAGTTGGGAGTAGAGAGGTGCTCAATGTACATTATGAATCAGGTATGAGACAGGTATTTATTTCCTGTAGACAAGAGAAATGCTAAATGCATTCATAAGCATGCATTGACAGAAAGACAAAACAGGATTCAGTAACCTAACTTATATGTTGTTTCTAGTCTCTCCCAGGAGGTTGATACTGAACAGATTGTGAGACTGATGAATATAGTCATTCTTCATTTCACCTTGGTCTGCACTGTGTCCAACCCTACCTGTGGCAGGTGTCTTCCGGCCAGTCAGACCAGGGATTGGTTTTATTCTCTTTTCAGGAAACATCTTCTTTAAGAAGTACTAGGAGAGTTGTTAGGAATTCATCACTCCAATGTCAGTCAGCTCCTACCAGAGAACTCAGCATATCTGAAGCCTTTTGAATTCACAACATGGTCTCCAAGTCTGGTCATAGCCAGCTCAGGATTGACATTCATTCACAGAAGCAGCAGCTCAAAATTCAGGTTCAGGCTCCCCTCTTCTGGATCTACCCTTTAGCTGCCATGTGTTAATATCCATATGGGAGTTGGGTTAGGAGATAAGGTAAGATGCCCTTCCCTCCCTTCACAGAAAACAGCTCAAAATTTTCCTGCTGTCAGGAAGGGAAGAGAGAAAAGAAACTTGGGTGTGTGTGGTGGGGGAGTCATTGCATTTTGAAAGGTCTACTGAGTCACTCATTCTTCATGCTCAGGGGTGAATAAAGTGGTTATTCCATCATCTCAAGGCCCTTCCACCCTAAGTCACACATCCTCAGAAGTAGCCAGGGGCTTATCATACCCAAATCATCCAGATCTTGAATGAGTAATCATGTGATTGCAGGAATTCGCAAGGATAGATTTAGGTCCATCCTATTAAACTCCTATGATACACATGTGAGTTATATATGTCTATTCAGAGCATACATTTTGTGATTGGAATTTTAGAAAAGTCATTTAGATCATTCCAATGCTTTCAGAGGGAGAATAGCAAGGAAAATCACATTAGACTTCTGATTATCTCTCCAATTTTTAAAAGAAGGTCAGAGAATGATATTCCAGAACTAATGGAGAACTTAGAGTCAAAAGAAATGACATATAGAGATACATAGATAAGTGTACATATATACTTACCAATGTCTTTAAGTGTGTTGTTGTCAAACAGAGAATAGAGAAGAGTATTATATTGTTGCTAATCCAAAATACCAACTTGATTTATCCCATCGAAAGATTGCTGGACTCAGAGTCAGGAAACCAGGATTTTAATCCTAAATCTGCCATTTATTATTTATCTATGAAACCTTGGGCAAAACAAATTCCTCCTCTGAGTCTTAAGTTCTTCATCTATAAAATAAGAAGGTTGAATTAGATGATCTCTAAAATGCTTTCTCACTCTAAATCCCATGATCTCATGACCTTGGGCAAGTTATTTCATTTCTCTGATTCTCAGTTTATTCATCTGTAAAGTGAGGATATTAATACTGTACTTGCCTACCTCCTGATGTTATTTTGAAGAAAGAATGAGATAATATATGCAAAAATACTTTGTAAGCTCCAGTGGGCTACATAAATGTGAGCTGTTACCAAAATCTCTAAGTCTGGCTCATCCTAACAATAAAGGTAATAGAGATAAATAAGCTTGACCGTCAAATTGCACCTTCTGTGGTATTAATGGCACTAGGTCCAAGGGGATAAATCCTATCTAATAGTTAAGGTGATTGCCTCCCTGAAATGCAGGTTGTGTACTTGATCTAAATAATAGGCTCCAAGCAACACCTAGCATAAATGGTTCATTGATGCTTTGTCCCATGTGATAAAGCAGAAATTACAAAGGAAAAAAAACCCACTACATTTTGTTTATTTTTTAAGGACTTGCCTCTTCAGAGTGAAAGATGAGGTAAAGATTCAAGATTTGAATACAGAACAGAGAGTCTGGATACGTGGACTGAAGATTCTGAATAGAATCTCACAACAGACTCTAATCAATAATACAGTTTCCATCTTCTGAACCCAGAAATCATAAATCATAAATAAAAGATGAGTCTAAGAAAAGTAGATCCACTTCCCAATATGAAAGGGAAAGGAGATGTAAGACCATTTGGTCCTTTTTCCTCCATGTTTGCTTAAAAGACTCTCTATTTGAATGACAGGAGCGGACTGAGTTGAAGTCAGAGCATAGGGAAGAAAACCATGATTAAACTGAAGATTCCAACTTTCTCATACAGATAGGAGGAAGAGCTGGAGAAAAAGTTGTAGGGCTTCAGTGTTACATGGAATGCATAGGGACTGTTAGCAAGTGGGGAGGGGGAACTTTAGGAGAAAGGAGTCTTGAGCCCCTGTACCCAAGATGGTGATAAGGGAGAATTCTCATCCAGGCATGATGATTTAATTGTGAGAATAGTCAAAATGAGAGTGATGAAAGTGCAGATGCAGTAGGAATGGAGACACTTTTCAAGTAGTGACTGAAAAGATAGAAATTATTCTAACATCCCTTAAGGACATGAAAGGGTGTCAATGACAGGGAGCAAAGTGGCATGCACATGGTCTTAGATGAAGGAAAAAATAAGGCAAATTTTGATGTTCCTAAGAAAGAGGTTGGATGGGAGCCATGGGTTACACTAATGTGTTTGAAATGCATCCAATTCATATATTAAACAAGGATTCTCTTTATTTCTGATGGGGCCAGTCACACAACCTCTACAGAGACCTCCAATGATAGTATACTTGGGTGTGTGGGGTATTCAGGGAAGACTAGGACCTCTGGTGTGAAGGCTTGCTGAGCCATTTTTAGGGCTTCTGGTCTACCTTTGGTGTCTACTTTCACCCAACTCTCACCTGTGGCTCCAAGAAGCTCCAGCATGTGCAGCAACCACACCATGACAAATTGTTTTTAGCTGATGAGCTAAAGCAGGTTAAGGGTAATTGACAGGCCTCAAACTTACTGGTGAGTTAGGGGGATGTCTACCTCAAGCATGTGAAGACTCCTCCCAATTGAATGGGCAGATGAGATAAATTTATTCCAGTGGCCATAAAGGTGGCTGAAACAGGCACTATAGTACTTAGAGCTTGGTCAGGCATCAAAGACAACAAGATTATCTACTGCATCCTGGGCCTTTGCCAGTCATCTTGACTTTTGTCCTGCAATTGGATTTCAATGACTTAGAAAGAGAGAGTGAGGCTGATGACTTAGTACAACTCTGCCTCACTTAAATCCAATTTACATACAAGTCAAGACATCCCTTAGGATGTCATTGGTCCTCTTCACAAACAAAGGATGAAGAACAACAACAACTCACTACCTCATAAATCAACTCATTTCATTTGGGGACAGTTCTAATGTTTTTAGGAAGCCTTTCCTCATACTATTTTAAAAGATGCCCATTTATTGGTCTTAATTCCATCTTCTGCGGCTCAGCAGAAAAAAGTTATAGCTTATTTCCACATGATAACTTTTCAAATATTTGACAACAATGACCGTGTCTTGCCTCCCTCTTACCTCAGTCAGGTTATACATCCCCATTTCCTTCAACTGGAGAAGGGGAAGGGGATAAGCATTTATGTAGTACCTACTGCGTGCCAAGCATTGTGCTAAGTGCTTTACAACTATTATCAGATTCGATCTTCACAACAACCCAGAGAGATAGCTGAAGCTATTGTCCTCTTTTCACAGATGCGGAAACTGAGCCACACATGGGTTAAACAACTCGTCTAGGGTCACAAAATTAGTAAGTATATTGAGCTGGATTTGAACTCATGTTTTCCTGGCTCTAGATCCAGGCCTCTATCCACTAGTTGCTTCTAGGTGATAACTACATGGCATTGCTTCATATCCCTTCACCATTCTGGCCACCCTCCTCTGGGTGTATTCTCTGTCATCAATATCCCTTCTAAAATGAGGCAATCAGAACTAGACACAATTTTCCACATGAAGTCTGGTAAAGGGAAAGGTATTGTGGGGATATCAACAGATGGGGTCTGATGAGGGCTGATCTGCAACTCATAAAATCATCATCTGCATAATTAGCCACCACTCTGATTGCTACATGGCACCATTCAGTGGATCACATTGCCTACTGCCACTAAAAGAGCAAGAAGAAATTGCATGGCCCAGACATGAGCAAAGAAGATTGAACGTTCATTAGTGAATGTGAGTACCTTCTGTTCAGAGAAAACCCAAGTCTGGTGAGATCAGACCCTCTGTTCATCTGACTGGAGGTTCCCTCTTAACCCTAAGTCCAGCTGATCCTATTTGATTATATAACCAGTAATTGATTGATCCTAATAAACTCCAGTTTTCTAGAAATCAAAACTCTTCTTGTGTTTTCAATGCTATGGCCTGTGACTTCACTCTGAACTCCCCATTGTTAATGGATTTCATTTAAGTTGTGAACACAGTGCCACATGATGGGTATGACTTATTTCATGCTTCTTCTTTCCCTTCATTTTTGGAGCATCTATATTTATATTGCTGGTTCATAAGGAAAATGAGTGAAATGAACCATTTCTCCTTTGAAGGTGTTCATGGCTAGGTATCTGAGTGGCACCTATTTGAGCCAGAACAACTCTTAGAATAAATTACTTCTTGCAAGTATGGATGGCTTAGCATCGGGAAGGGATATTGTATGTAAACCACTGCATATGTGTACATCTACATATATGTGTGTGTTTGTATATGCATTTTTTCCCCCTGCTGAATGGTATTCAGTAAAATGTCAGAGAGAAAAATGTCAGACATACATTGCATAGCAATCGAGAGCTAATGAAGATCCAGGTATTAAATCAATTAAGAAGTATCAAAAGCTACCTAATCATCAAGGAACAAAATTGGCACCACAATATGTAGTGAGTATGGGAAAGCCTAATTTACTAAACATACCCTGCAGTCACATAATTGCATGTAATTTTACCAGCATAATTAACTAATTTAATTACCACTTCTCAAGTGCATCAATTATTGACATTACAGAGTTTTCAGACAGCAGAATTACTATGTGGTACATTCAGAGAATGCAAAATGCTTTGTATGCCTATTTTTTCCAGTCACAGTCAACAACTGAAGGAGAATGGTTGCTACAAGAAGGAAAAAAGAGAGAGAAGGAGAAACAGAAGAAGAAGAAGAAGAAAGTGTTAGCACAGGCTTGGCAGCCAGGTGGAAAGGATGGGGTGGTCAGAGATATACATGGGAATTGGGGGTGATGTGCGGGGAAAGGATGCCTGGAACATGAAATACCAGTCAGGTCTTTTCCAGATTGCAGACTGAGTATACAAAGGCAAATTACGGGAATACCATAGGAGGCTCTAATTTTTTTTTTTAATGGAATTCATTCTGAGCTAGGACAAGGAATGGCAGGATTATGAATCCTGCTGAAATGTACTCACAGACAGGAAGAAGAAATAAAAGGAGCAAATTCTTGAACAAACATTTCATTACAACTCACATGCCTGCTTTTTGAGAGTTTGGGGCCCTCCGTTTTAATGCTTTTTTGAAACAGTGATATACTTCTTAATCATTTAGTACCGTCCTAGGAAATTGCTTTGAATGAGGAGCTGGGCAAAGTCAGAGATTTGCAAAAGTCCATTCTCAAAGGAGTCCCAGAGATAGTATCAGTTTAGGGGGCGGGGGGGAGGGTAGATAGGAATCAGATTCTGTAAAAGTTGCACCTATGTCAGGAAATGAATTACCAGAGGTGGCTAGAAACGCTAGGAGTTGTGGTAGGTTTCTGTGGTTTCCTTTCCCAATGCTCTTTTGTGTTTGACCTCTTCACAGCTGTTTCTTAGTATTTAGAGGTGGCTGAACTGTGAAATAGTGCTTACATTAGCAGGCATTTTAATGAGACAATTTAATCTAAAATAAGGAATGTGAAAGTAGAATACTACTTTCCTACCATCTGAGTGCTTTGGTATCCTCTTTGACTTAAAATTTAAATTCATTTAAACATGCCTTTAAACTTATTCAAACATTTATTTACTATGGAAATGAAAAAAAGAAAACTTTATCACTTTCATCTTTACAGTTTCTCTCTTTGGAGCACTTCTGGAAGACTTTTTCAAGCAATTCTGAAAATAACACTAAAGAAAGGAAAAGGAATGGGAGGTTTTCATAATTTAATTAAGAACTAGATTGTTTTAAAACTATTTAATCATCTTTACTGGGGAAAACTCAAAGAGTCTGCCTACCTTGAGTTATTCAGACAATTTCAAAACTAGATGTAATGTACTTCAATGACATACCATGGTTCTGTCAAGGGAAGACTCAGTGGAGCTAGGAATGACTTTCCGCAAAGATCTCCCTTCCCTCTTTTTGTGGCCCACAGCTCAGATGACTGTAGGGCCAAATTATAAAGCAGATGAAATTGCTTTTAGGGCTTCCAAATCCCCATGCCATAGTGGAGAATTTTGTTTATTCTTTCATTCAGTTGTACCTGACTCTTCATGACCCCATCTGAGATTTTCTTGGCAAAGATACTGCAGTGGTTTGCTATTTCCTTCTCCAGTTCATTTTACAGATGAGGAAACTGAGGCAAACAGATGTAAGTGGCTTGCCCAGGGTCACAGAGATAGTAAGTATCTGAGACCAAATTTGAACTCAGGCCTTCCTGACTCCAGGCTCTATGCACTGAGCCACCAGTGGAAGGAATTAAGTTGAGAAGTTTCTTCCCTTTCCTGTTTTACAGGTGTTCTACCCTCCTTAAAACTCCTGAAATGTTCTGATTTGAATCACTAATACCCAGTCTGAAAATGTCTCTCAATTAATGCATTAAGTTGTCCATCCCTTAAAACTCAACTCAACTCCAGTCTTCTCCTAGTAACATCCCTACCCCATCGCTAAGTTCATTATGAATAGCAATTTCTCTATCTCAAATGCAGAGGTTGCCTTATGTCCAGCAAAATCTTTGCTTAAGTCCTGTGTCTGACACATACTGGTGATCTAATTCTAGGCATATCACTTAAACTCTCAGTGTTCTAGGCAATTGAAACCAAAAGTTTCAGAGAAGTTATCAGCCTTTATTGGTAAAGAGAGTTTGCTCATAGGGAATTCTCTATGAATGCCAATGAAATCCCAAATATAGTCTATTTCCCTATAATTTATATATAGCAGAGAGAGTCGGTGTGGAATAGTTAATAAAGAGTTGATCTCAGAGTCATGAAAACCTGGGCTAAAGGTATGCTTCTGCCACAAACTGGCAATGTGATCTTTTCCAAGTTCGTTTAATCTCTCTGTGCAGCCAGACAACTCTCTGCTATTATAATCTAAGGCCCAAATGCTGCTTTACATCACTAGAGAATTTCCTCGCCAATGAAATCATAGATCCCACAAAATAGCAATAAAATTTTATTATGGTTATTGGTGTATTTGTCATATCTTTCTACTACACTATAAGCTCTAAGGGCAAGGACCATATCTTACGAAAACTCCTTATCTCCTCTAGCTGAATAAGATGCTCTGTTCACAGCAGGAGTTCAATAAATGTTTGGTGAAATAAACTGAATTGAATTGAACTGAATTTGAGGCTTAAAACTGCCCGCTGATAGTAACAGGGAAGAACTATTTTCCAACTTTCCTAGATCTTACAAATGCCTTGTCTTTTTTCTTGCATGAACATAAATAGCAGTTATTTCTCCTAGAAATATTTACAGCCATACAAATTTAATTCTAACTGATCAATGAAAAGGAAGCCCATGTTAAAGGGATTACAGGAATTGAAGTTGGGATAGGGTGTTTCTTGGCACCCTTAAAAATCACAATGCAGAGGCATCTGCTTTCTCTGCCTATGTATACAGCAGGGGTTCTTAACCTTTTTTGTATCAGGGACCCCACTGGCAGTCTGATGAAGCCAACAGCCTGCCCCCTCAGAATAGTGTTTTTAGATACATAAAAATAAAGTACGCAGGATTGCAAAGGAAACCAATTATATTGAAATACAGTTATCATTATATACATATAAAAAAGTTTATATACCCCAGGTTAAGAACCCCTATAATAAAGCTTGTCTTGGCATTAAAACTAAGAAATCAGACTGACTGCATTTTTTAGTCCTACTTCATGTCTTAATGAATGTTTCAGTTCTTGTTGAGTTGTCTCTGAGTTGCATACGAATGGCTTAAAGCTGGGTCAAAGTATTCTGTTTTGTTTGGGCCAAAATGCCTTTTCTTTTCAATGTTCTCTCCACTGAGTTCTTTATGATTAAAGCAGCCTAAGATTCATCCAGCAGCCTCCACTGGAATTGGAGGCTTAGCATTTCCCCAGCCCATTCATTCTGAAGCTGTCTCATTAACATCAATACTTGTCAATATCTTCGCCTACTCATTTGTTAGTTGCTGTTGTAGGGCCCTATTTGAGCCAGGCCTCAGGGAGATAACATGAAGGAAGAGGCTCGCACTAGCTAGTACTTTATGAAAGCATTGAGTCTGGTATCCATAAAGGCAATTACCCCCAAGAACTCCCCTCACTATCACCACAGCAAAAGCTGGCAAAGAAAAGATGAACAAAAGGACAAGATCCAAGAAAAGTCTGCCTCTGAGCCCTCACAACCCAAGTCCTCAGGGATGTGCTCAAACCCTCAGCTACTACAATGGGTCTTTTGTGCAAAAGAATGATCAGTGGAATGATTTAGCATGCCTCTGCTGAAAAAGAGAAAGTTTCCTGAGAACAGAAACAGGCATCAGTTCAAGTTCCCCCAGCTCCAGTTCTTTGAAGAGACTTAGGGCATCCATCTCATCCCCTAAAGGACCTTCAAAATTCTGAGGCAAGTCAAATTACTGTTAATTAAATGTTTAATTAATGTTTGTCATAGCTAGCATATTATCTTAGGTCAAATTTATGACACAATCATGTGGCATTTTTTATGTGCTGTAGGTATACTTTATAGTTCATAAGGGTCCTTGTGTAATTAGGGTATATAGCACATCTTATAGAATTTTTGTAATTCAGTTCAACAAATATTTTTTGAGCTCCACACACACATACATGGCATGGTGGTGGGCACTGGGCATTATAAGAGTTTTACCTTCAACAACAGTCTCATAGGTATGGGTTCTGTACCTCATAGTGGAAAAGCACTGATCAGAGGGTCAAAGGAGAAATAAGAAGAAATGAGACACATCCCTTACTAACACCATGTTACTAATGGTTCAAGAAAAAAGAGATTATATCTCTTTCAGGGATCAAGGAAGACTTTCAATCGCACAATTCAATTGTCATTGAGTTACTACGGACACTGAGTATTGGGCACTAAGATTATAAGGATGAAAGGTGAGACACTCCCTGTACTCAGAATAATAACCTGGAGGAGGAAGGGAAACTATACTATACATGGCAGATGTCTGGCTAAGTATAACGTAAGGATGAAAGTGTTAGAGGCAAAGAAAAGATCCAGTCAGATTTTGGAAAATTCATGGAGGAAGAGTACACTTTTAGCTGGGGAAATCAGAGGAGGCTTCATGGAGCAGATGGCAACTGGGTCCTAATGAAAGAAAATTTCAAAAAATAGAAATTATAGAAATGAGATAAGAATCTGTACTAATGCATTGAGATAGGAGATGGCAGAATGAGATTGAGGAACAACTAAATATTCCATTTGACTAGAATTTGCAGTATAGAAGGAGAGGTAATATGAAATAAGATTTTAAAGGTAGTTTGATGTTGGACTGTGGGAGGTCTTAAATGCTAGACATTCATATTTCATAGCATGTATGTGTATATAATAGATTATATTTTATCTTAGAGCAATGGGAAGTTACTGAAACTTTTGGAGCTGGGGAAGGCCACTGAAAGGTGGTTTGTTTGTTTGTTTGTTTGTTTGTTTGTTTTTAACATGCTCAGGCGTGGATAAATTCTGAAGATTATTTTAGCGGACTGAAGAACTGACTAGAGATGGGGGAAAATGTTAGGAAGCTATTGTAACAGTCTGGGTGAGAAATGATAAGGACTTGAACTTTGACGATGGTAAGTGTTAAGTAGAGAAGAGCAAACATGTTGTAAAGTTGTAATCAATTAAACTTGTCAATGAGTTAGATGTGGGGAAATAAGGGAGAGAGGAGAGTCAAAGAAAATTCCAAAATTCTGAGTTTAGATGACTGGGGTCATGGTGACAGGGAACGTAATAATTTTGGTGAAAGATAATATATTTTGAACATATTGACTCAGAAGGAAGTTGAAAATATGACTGGAGTTCGGTACAAATACTGGGAAAGAATATTTAGATTTGGGAATTATCTTCATAAAGTTGATCATTGTATCAGTAGGAAACAATGAAATAACCAAAGGAAAAAGGATAGAGAAAGAAGAGAAGAGGTTCCAGAGATGAGTGTTAGGAAAGCCAATACAATAGTAGAAATAGTATTTGAACTAGGTCTTAGTACAATTTCTACAGTCAAAGTTGGGGGGAAATGGTTCACATCTTGGACTATTGACCTGAGTAAAAAGCATAGGTGAGAAAGCATGAAAGGGGGAATAATTCAATATATCTAGAGTATAGAGTGAGTTGTATGAGATAAGTATGCAAAATTGGCATAGAACTAGAATGTGAAAGGTCTTAAATGTCAGTCTAAGAAGTCCAAGTTTCATTTAGTTGGTTATATGGAACTTTTGAGAAGTGAAATATCATCAGGTAGATGAATAAGGAAGAATAACATGGCGGTTACATAAAGGATGAATTTGAGATGAGAAACACCAAAGGGAAACCAATGAGACATTAAGGGCCTAGGCAATGGTGATGACAGAGAGGATTTTTTGGGGAAAAAGATGTGAAAAATGTTGGAGATAATGAATCAACGAGATTTAACAACTCACCAGGCATAAGGTATCAAGAAAAAGAAACACATATTTAGAACACGTATTGATAGTAGGACAATCAAGAAACATAGAGAAGTCAGGAAGAGGAGGAACAGATTTTGAGGAAATGGTAAAGATCTGATTTCTGGACATGTTAAATTTGAGATTCTAGGAGGGCCTGCTGTTAACGTCTGACATAATATAAAGAATATTAGGACGAACCTCACATTAGGACAGGAGACACAGAATAGTCATCCACTTAGATAACTGAAACCATGTGCATAGAAGTAACTGCCACAGGAGAAAGGAATGAGGAGGTTGAAGATAGAACTTTAAGAAATTTCAATATTTAAGGGCTGAGAAGAAGAGAAGCAAAGGAGTGTATGAGAAATTTTGAGGTATGAAGGAGGAAAATTGAAGGAACTCAAATGGCATGACCTCAATCTTAGTAAAGGAAGGCATTATGCCAGTTGGGAACTCAAGGGGAGAAAAAGAGGTTTTTAAATAATTATTGTGGGTATAGTGATAAGGACCTAATAAAAGAGAAATTAAAAGGATTATAGAACAGAAGTGAGGATCTAGTTGTTATTAGAATGAAAGAATTAATTTAAAAAAACAGTCAGCATTTTTTGTGACTTTTTCTCCAGGAACATTCAGAAGACTAAGAGCAACAGAAAATTCAGATGATAACGGTTACTGGAAATTGAGGATTGTCAGAGTGGGAGTATTGAGAGATCAGTGGGGTGGGAGGTGCTACTATAAAGACAAATAGGATAAAGTCCCTACCCTCTAATGAAGAATATAAAAGCAGTACACAAATAACAATAATGTAAGGCAAAATGTAATAGAATGCATTTGAATGGCATGAAGCCCTCTAGGAGTACAAAGAGAGACAGCATTTCTGGTCTGGGTGTTCAGGCAAGGCTTCCAGAGAAAGGTATTATTTTGATCTGGGTCCTGAAGAATGGAAAGGATGGGGGTGGGTACGTGGCACAGTGAATGGAATACTGGCCCTGGAGTCAGGAGGACCTGAGTTCAAATCCGGCTTCAGACACATAACACTTAACTAACCGTATGACCCTATGCAAGTCACTTAACCCCAATTGCCCTGCCTTTCCCCCTCCAAAAATCCAAAAGAAAAAAAGAATGGAAAGGATTTCAGCAGAAAGTTATAGCACAAAACATTCGAGATAACAATGACCAAAGGAATGGAGAAAATAGAGCTTGTTTGAAATGTAGCTCAGGGAGTGAAGAATGGATGGATGAATGGATGGATGAAGCATGTACTATATGCCAGACACTGTTAAGTACTAGAAAATAAGATGCCCCCAATCTCAAGGAGGAGAGGAAGAATTCTAATAGGGGAAGACAAACCATGAAAGACTATGGGAAAGGGGAGGGGAATGGTAACACATGGTACCTAACCAGTTGGCTTGGGGTGGAGCAGGCTGAAAGGTGAACCAGAAATGTAGAATGAGCAGCATATCTGTGGTGTTTCATAATATGGTGTTATCAGTCAGGAATTTGCCAATGATGGAGTTGGGTTCAGGATAGAATCCTCCTTACAGGGTCAAGCACATAGTGAGGAGATGGAGCAAAACAGTGAAGCAAAATGTTTACTTTTGGATTATGTGACCAACAAGATGGAGTACTAGATGCCTTCTCCAGTCCTCATAATCTGAGAGACCTCTACAAAATAGGAATTATGTGTAAGCGATAATGAAATTTTAGATGTTACTGATGTGACATGAAGAAATACGACAAAGTAACAACATAATGAGTTAACTTCAAAGAAATTTCTAAATTTCTAAAAGATCACTCAACATCCCCACTCTGGAACCATGGGTTGGCAATAGAATCTCCCTCTTCTTTCCCCTCCCCCCACCCACAATGCTATGGAAATATAAAAGGCAAAAGCTTGCTAAGCCTGGGATGTCTCTCTGCAACAGACCTCAGTCAGAAAATAGGAATACAGGGAACTAGAGGAAGACAGCAGTATTTGTAGTGTTCTACCAAGTCTTCAGGAAAGGGTCTAGCATCCAACTGGATCTAGCTGGTGCCCATTCTGCACCCGACCATCCCCTAAACCACTTGGATCAGAGAGTGAGACCAGAGAAAGAAATTATCTCTCTCTCTACTGAATAGCAACATGTAAACATATATATACATATATATGCATACATACACATTTATATATGTATAAATATTATATATATATA
>CM053580.1:440464570-440483654 GCA_028627135.1 Pseudochirops cupreus | reverse complement strand
GAAATGGTTTACATTGCATACATATATCATATAATATAGAGACATATATATATATGCATGTATTTAAGTGTGTGTATACAAACACACACACATAACGCACATAATATTATCCAGTAGAAATCTTTACATTTACATGTAGATAGATAAACAGATATATAGGTAGGTAGGTAGGTAGGTAGATAGGTGGGTAGGTAGGTAGGTGGGTAGGTAGGTAGGTAGGTAGGTAGATAGAGCTCTAAGGCCATTCCTTATCTGCTTGCTCCTGCACACAGAAGATAATATACCTCAAACTTTTAAAAAAGCAAGTCTTTCCACTATATTTTCAAACATTTCTATTTTAACCAACAATAGACTTTAAATAAATAGAAATGTGTGATGTGTGTGTGTGTGTGTCTGTGTGTCTGTGTGTGTACACACCTTCCTGATCCAAACAGGTTAAAGATCTGGAATCTTTTTCCCCCTCTTATTTAACAAGACTGAGATTGACTGCCCCTTTTATGAATATGTATGGCCTAATGCAATCTCTTGCTGCTACTTCCTTGCTAGGATATATATATCTTCATATAATTGATCCAACTGATTTGTAGGATCCAACCATTTGTAGGAGAAAGGTTGGCCTTGTAAAAATAGCCCTGAAATTGAAGTGACCTTCCATTTCTTCACCTTGTGAAACCTAAGGACTTTTGTTTGTTTACAAAGTGGAATATAGAGAGAAGAAGAAAGTGGAGGAAGAAAAGAGAGAGGAAGAGGAGGGGAAGAAAGGAGGGAGGAAAAGAAAGAAAGAGAGAGATGAAGGGAAAGAGCAAAGGAGAGAGAAGATTGGGGACAGTAAAGGAGAAAGAGAGAGAGAGAGAGAGAGAGAGAGAGAAAGAGAGAGAGACCAGTTGATAAATTTAGGAGGGATTAAGACCAACAGATCCAGGGTAATTCTAGGTATGTTTTGGTGGAATATAGCAATCTAGGATGTTTACTATGGTATTTATAAGTAACAGAATCAGTCTTCAAATGGACTTCACAGGGCATCTAATGTAATCTGCAATTGAACAAGAATCCCTTCTATAATATTCATTACAAAGTCATTGCTTGAAGACCTTCAAAGAAGGTGAATCTACTAGCTCTGCAGACAGCCCATTCCATTAGGGGATAGCTATAATCTTTAGAAGATTATTTTTACTTTTATCTGCACAAAATTTGCCTCTTTGCAAGTTCAACCCATTGCTTCTAGTTCTGTCTTGGAGGAAAAACAAAACAAACTCACTTCTTCTTCCAGGTGATAGCCTTTTAAGTAACTGAAGTCAGCTACCATGTCCCTCCTAAATCTTGTCTACTCTAGACAACCTTGGTTTTTTTTCACCAATTCTCCTGTGACAGAATCTTGCAGTCCTTATCATCCTGGCTTTATTTTTTTTAATACTCTCCAACTTATTAATGTCCTTTTAAAAATGCAGAACCCAGAAGCAAACAAAATATGTAACATATGATCCCATTATAACCAAAGCAGAGTACCATAGCTCTCCAGGGGTCCCATAGATCTCCAGTCTGATCTAGATTATTAAGATT
Source organism: Pseudochirops cupreus (assembly GCA_028627135.1). Lineage (NCBI taxonomy): Eukaryota > Metazoa > Chordata > Mammalia > Diprotodontia > Pseudocheiridae > Pseudochirops > Pseudochirops cupreus. The sequence goes on along the minus strand of CM053580.1, from coordinate 440,482,094 downwards.
TTTTTTACATCACTTTCTCAAGTCTAGACAATTTACTAAACAATAAATCAAGTCTTGATTTGTAGTATTTGCCAATTTCTGAGGTGTAAATGCCTGTACTGAAAATTTAACAATCAGCTCTCACAGCTGGTACAAGATGGCTCCATCACCCTCCTGACACTGCTCCTCTTTTAATACAGCTTAATATCAAACTTGGTTTTTGGCAGTCACATAATACTGGATGCAAATATATCTGGTAATATACTAAAACCCTAAGATCATTTCTGAATTAGCTGGTGTCTGGCTATGCCTCCTCCATATTTTACTTGTGAAGTTTGTTTTTGAAACCCAGTAAAACAAGCCGAAGTTATCTTAGTTAAATTTAATATTTTTTAGATGTAAACTCTTAACCAGTGTTTGGGTCCTGAGCATGTTATCCAGTATGTTAGCTATCCCTCCCAGGTTTTGTGATGTGGAAATTTGATAAGTATGCCATCTAGAGCTTATCAAAGGCAAAAAAAAATGTTGACGTGATAAAAATGTTAAGAAGCACAGAGGCTAATGAAGATTCCTGTGTGCCCCTGAATGCTTATTTCCAAGATGAAATTATACCCTTAGTGACAATTCTCTGGCTCAATATATGGCACCATTTTGAATCTTCTGAATTTTAATTAGCCTATATCTCTCTATCTTTCCCATAAGAAAACCAGGAGAAAGTTTTCTATGTGTTTTGATAAAAATCTAGGTAAATGATATCTATGGTATTCTTCTGAATCTACTATTAATCCTGTTACCAAAGGAAGTTAGGTTAGTCTGGTGTGATCTTTTTGTGAAGAAGCCATCTTGGTTCTTTGTGACTTGATTCTCTTTTTATATGTTTACTATGCCTATAATAATACACTCTGGAATTTCCCAGGAATCAAAATCAAGTTCATTGACCAATAGTTTGCACATTCCTTTTTCTTCCCTCTTTTAGAAAAAAAGACCTAGCTTCAAGTCTAGGCTCTATGATTTACTTGTTATAAGGCCTTGGGTAAATCCCCTTACCTCTCTTAGTTCCAGTTACTTCATTAGTAAAAATGCTTCATAAGATAATAAACCTCACAATATCTATCTCTCCAGGTTGTTGGGTGGAAAGTGTGATAGATCAATAGGTCTTATTAAGGCCAAATTGTGTCTTTGTATTTCAGTCTGTCAGTTTTTATTTCAGTCCAGTCCTTCGGTACTACCTTGTTGACCCTATTTTTCATCAAAATCAGAACAAATTTTAACTGTTAGTGTCATTTAATGAGATTGTCGTTTTACTGCAATGGAGATTGGGAGAAGCCTAAAAATTCATTCAACTAGCCAAAGTCAGTCTATCCTGATAGTTTGGGGGGAAAATAATGGTGACAGGTGGATTTCACTGTATTTTGACATTAGATTATTAACATGTAAATTATATGCAAACTAATATGCTAATAAGTTCAAAGGTTCTTTCCTTAAGTACCTGGCCTTTTTCCCTCCCCTAAATGGACTGAAGTACTCATCCGAATGCAGGAAAACATTTCCTTCTGTCTCTGATATAAGCCTACAAAATCTAAAATGAATTCTAAGCAATTGTTTTGACCTCTTTGGAAGAGCAGGATTCTTGTAAATTTGACTTTATTGCCTGCTCACCAGAATGAAGCAGCCATGCATAGCCAGGAACAGAAGCTTGTGTAATGGGTAGGCCCACGCTCACCGCACACAGTAAATAACAGGTAGGGAGATTTCAGAGCCCACCAGTGCAGTCAGCGTCCTTCAAACCACCCAGAGGCCACTACAGAGCTCCCAAGAAAGAATCATATTAATTATAGACTAATGATGCCATTTGCATGCATGTATTTTAAAAATCAATGAATGCTGTCCTAATAACTGGGGATGAGAAAAGTAAAAATTGAAATGCTCTATTGAGTCTGAAATTCTTGGATTTTATTTTTAAAATAAGCCCATTGTCAGTTTGGATTTCATCAAAACCAACCCTTGCATAGCTAATACTGTACAGTTATTCAGCCTATCTACCTACCTACCTATAGACAGTCTGTCTGTCCATCTATCTACATATTGATTCCCTTTATGGGTCTTGTATGAATCTCTACACTACAGTACAGTGAAAGGGCCTCTAGAGTGAAATGGATTGGGCAAGTCACTTAAGCCCAATTGCCATGCCTACCCACTCCAAAAATAAAATAAAATAGAATGAAATGGAATGAGCATTCACCAATTTCCTACTATGTGCCAGACACTGTCCTAGGCACTTTACAGATTTCTTATCTGACCCTCATAAATCAGGTAGATACTATTATTATCTCCATTTTTATAGTTTAGGAAACTGAGACATATAGGGCTTAAGTGACTTGTCTAGGGTCACGCAGCTAGGAAGTGTCTAAGGATAGCTTTGGTCTCAGGTCTTCTTGATCCCAGGCCCAGGGATCTACGTGCTGTGTCTCCAAGCTGCCTGTACAAAGCACCAAGTACTTCTGGACTTGGAAGCAGGAGAGAATTCAATTCTACTTCTGCCCTCAACATTTACTAGCTATATGGTGATGGGCAAGGCACTCAACCTGTTTGAGCCTCAGTTCCCCCTTCTGTAAAATAGGGATAATACTAGCTACATAACAGAGTTATTATGAGGGTTAATTAATATAATTTCTACAAATCATTTTGCAAATCTAAAATCATGCATCTTTATCTTATTAACCTTTTTTTTATTATGACATAGTCCTTTCTCAAGGAAGCTTACAACCTAGTTTTTACACGTGTAAATTAGAATGTTATAGAGATATATATTCATTCATTCATGAGAAAAAAATTAAGTTCCTACTAAGCACAGACCACTATGATAGAAACTTTGAAATGTACAAAGTTTCAGCAAGATGTCGTCTTCCTTCGTAGAACCTATAGTGTAAGAACGTAATATAAAATACCATACTATAGGTAATTATTGAAAGAAATAGAATACAATAAGATGATATATGTGAGGTAAAGCAAGAACTACAAAAAGGAATTGGTCAGTCAAAAAGCATTTATTATCTACTATATACAAGGCATTGTGGTAAGCATTGGTGATACAAAGGCAAAAGAGAGTCCATTTTCTCAAGGAGCCCACAGCATAATGGGGAAGAAATGAGAACAACTGTGTACAAACAAGATGCATAAAGAATAAGCTTTAGATCAGCAGTTCTCAACCTGTGGGTTATGTTCAATTTAAATACAACCTGCATATCAGCTATTTACATTACGATTCATAACAGTAGCAAAATTACAGTTATGAAGTAGCAACGAAAATAATTTTATGGTTGGGGGTCACCACGACTTGAGGAACTATATTAAAAAGTCATGGCATTAAGAAGGTTGAGAACCACTGCTTAGATAATCAATAGGGTGAAGGCTGTAGCATTAAGGGGAAATCAGGAAATTTAGCTGAGGAGATGCAAGATAAAGGAAATAATCAAAGCGAGAGAAAACCTAGGCACTTTGTTTTCAAATGATGTTATTATTATTCTTTAAAATATTACCCACAATTGAAGCTATACCAAGATAACCTACAGTGTTCATCATCCAAAACTTCACCTAGTAAATGAATAGTGAAGCATCAGGTAAATTGAGGACATGAGCAATGATGATGCAGTATTACCACTCTCGTGTATGAGCAACAGTAATGAGATGCTGATTTATCAGGCTTGCAATGTTTTTAAGACTGAAAAATATCCAACTTGGTTAATCACAATCCAAGGTCTTTGGTAGGTTGGAACTGTAAATCACTCTCTATATGAGTTAGTTCAATCCCTTCATTTTATAGATGATGAAACTGAGCAGTGAAGTGGTTAACCCAAAGTGATGCAGCTATAGTAGCTAGTGATAGAACAGGACTAGTCTCAAGAACTCATCTTCCCGTCCATTTTTATTACAATATTAGGTGTAACCCTTGTCCCAAAGCCCATTTGCAGTGTATGGAACTTTTCTCTTACTGCTGGAAAATAAAGTCCTGCTCTATGTGAGGGGCAGGATTTATGGAGAAACAGAGCTTCAGTTCTTAGCAATTCTCCCCTTTGGGATTAGTCAAGCTTCAAATTTTCTACAGGCATTGGGCCTGCTTCTCACTTCAAGAGAAAAGATGGAAGAGACCAACACCACTTCAAGTTGCTGAAAGAAAATACTCTGGGAGGACATGAGAGGAGTGGGCTATCTCTATCATGTCCCTATTTTCAGTTTGCTACTCTAGAGATTTCAGGGAGGTTCAACTTGGCCAAAATCAAGGACAATCTCTCTTGGTTGAGCTAAGCTATGGTGGGGTCAAGGTGAGAGAGTTCCTTCCCTCTGTATTGCTGAGCATATCATCCCCTACATATGCCTTCTTTGATTTCTATTTTGCTATGATTTGGATAAATGGATTTCTTTGCCATTATTTAATGTGACATTGTAGAATTGGTATTAGGTGCAAATGAGTATAAGCTTTGGATATAGAGATTGGGGTTCCCTTTCCACCCAGAAATGACAAAGCAATTAGAAGTTAGATGGAACCTGATCATATCCCCTACCTAGATGAACAACATTCAAAGCAGCAGATAGCTATACTTTTAGCCTGGTACCCCTCTCTCTAAGGAGAGCAGAGTAGTGACCTCAGGTCCCAACCTCCTGCTTCCCTTCCAGGCAGGAATGAATGTCTCTCCTGGAGATGGAGGGAGCAGGGAGAGGTTAAAGATGTCTATTCTGCCTCCCACTCTCACACTTTCTATTAGTACATAAAGTAGAGGAAATTACTTCGCTATATATTAGAATGCTGAGTCTTACAGCATGTAGTAGAGAATTATTGGACAAAATCATTATCAGTCTTGACTTTTTTCTTTTTCTGTTCTTCTCCATATGAAATATTGGGCAGTTCCCTTAAATTATTAGAAGATGCTTATTAGAAAACTATTCCAGAAAAACTCACCTTGGTTAGACTTTTGAGCACTAACCTCAAATCCTTACCAAAAAAAAAAATAACCTCTACTGGTTCAAGAGATGCTTTTTTAAAGGTTAAATGTTTCCTAGTTATTCATTCACACAACAATCATTTTTAAGTATTTAATAAATACAAAGCACCATACCCAGATGAGTATAAGTAGGATCTGCCTCTCTCCTATTAGTAAATATCTTCGACTGTCTTAAATGAGGATGTATCATTCCCTGAAAACACCATTAAAGTCCTTCTCTGCTGCCTCCTATAACATAGAGGTGACCCTGAAAAAGCAAATACTGGCAAGTTAGAAAGACTGTTATTACTGACTTACAAATGAATGAATGCTTTTAGTCAACAGAAGCCGGATTAACTAAATTTGTAGAGGTTCATTATTAGAGTGGCTGCATTGTGAGAAAAAGAAGTGTTTGGCCAGTACAATTATCAAAGACCATCAATTAAATCAAAAAGGGGCTACAATCTTGAGTGGTGGAAGGAATACCAACACCAGTGAAAATCATCAAAAGAAGACTATTGAGATGTATTGAAATTTTGAAGATGTGTCCAGAACAAAGAAGGTTTCAATTTAGCCATCTTCTGCCCTGATCAGACCAATATTTATAATGTTATGTCAGCTTGTCAGTATGCCATTTTAGAAGGGAGGTTTGCAATGCAGTGCATTTCTAGGATAATCAGGATGGATAGGAAGTAGATGGTTAGGAAATATGAAATAAGATCATCTATTGAAAGAATGTTGAGTCTGGGGAAGAAAAGACATTGGGAGGACAAAAATAACTATTTTCTAATTTTCAAAGGAATATCATACAGAAAAGAGAATAAACTTGTTCAATTGGTCCTTGAGGATAAAATTAAGCCTAACTGGTATAAATTGCACAGAGGAGCATCTTAGATCTAAATGAGTAAAACATTCTAACAACAGAGCTGTCCAAATATGAAATATCCTACCTCAGGAGGGAGAAAATTTTTCCCCCACTGGGGGACTGAAAACACAGGTTGGACAAGTAAATGCTAAGGACATAAAATTGAAGTTGGACAAGATGACCTCTAAGGCTACTGTCAGATCTTAAGCTCTGTGATTCCATCAATTCCTGGGTTTTTACTGTTTACTGGGTCTCAAAGAAGATTGGGCATAAGATTTCTTCACGCTGACTAGAAACAGAAGAAAAGACATTCCAGAGTTTGACGTTTGTTTCGTCCTCCTCCCACTTCCCAGCAAAGATGGAAAAGGAACAAGAAATGAACAAAGAATATCCTATTTCCTGAAACACAGGTGTGGAGCATAGTTCTGTCAGGGGTATCATTGGCAGGACCTCCTAACCGCTGCTGCCACAGTGCACCACACCTTGGCTCCTACACCCACGACGAAGGAGACCAGCTGCAAAAAGGAACAGTTAAATTTCTCCTGAGCAAGTCCAGGCATCTTCTTTTCTCTACCAATTAACTACCCATAATTTAGAAGGCTCAGCTGCCCGAGTCTAGAATTCAGGATACACAAATACTCATTGTGCAGCAGATAACGTCTCTGGCAGCTTCAAGGATTTCAAATTAAAAGTGTAGAGGGTCTGTGGGGGAGGGAGGAAGAGATACAGAACATATCTCCCCAAACTAAAGGTTTTCTGTCTTGCAACTGTTTTTCTCACACCTTATTCCCTTTTTTTCAAGTTGCTGTCCTGTATGTGCTTTATCTCTGACTTCCATTAGAATGTCCTGCTGAGGTAAGAGCCCTTCCTCCTTAGGGCTCTCCTTGATTGAGGCAGAGAAGCAAGCAGAACTCTGAAGAGGTGTTTTCACATTCTGCCATGTCAGTCCATCAGCTGTCATCCTACTGACCTGAGTTGAAAATGGTCCACAGATCTTACAAGAAGGATGACTGAGCAAATTATTTTAGAGTCAGAAAAGGGACTATTGCACTGTTAATAAAGTATTATTTCATCCAAGCCTCACTTAGCTTTGAACAGAATGAGCAGAAGTTTTTGGGAAGTGTTTAAAATGAAGTCTTCCCTGAGCAGCATCCTTCAACAAAACAACCATCTTTAATGTGGGGGGTGATTCTTTAGAAGGAAGTGGTCAACTACTCCAGTAGCTTTGCCAAGAAAACTCCCAATGGGGTCATGAAAAGTGGAACATGGCTGAAATGACTGAACAACAACAGTAAGATTCTACGGGCTAGCTCCTGACCTTCCTTTGCTCACTCCCTAAAATACTAACACAGGACATTAGAAGATGAATTACTTCCTTGCAGAAAACCTCATCCATGTTGTGGGGGGTTCACTTTGCTACTACTATACTTTGTAGTACTTCCTATCTGGAGTGTCTTCCTTTTTCTGGTACAGTTTGGCTTTGGGTGGGACCTCCAGCTTGTAGTTGTTGGATGATGACAAAATGGTACAATAATGGTTGAATAAGGTCTAAAATGCTTAAGGTGAAACAAGCAGAGTAGGAATCAGCAATTAGCAAGGTAGCTCAAAACATAGACATGAGACTAGGGTACATGTACATGAATAAAGTAGAAAGTGAAAGGCCCTTCTATTACATTCATGCCTAGTCCAACCCTTATTTGAATATCATGTTTAATTCTTGACTCTGTATCTCAAGAGATAAGGAGATAGAGCTTGAAAGGGGAAACCAGAGTATCTTCCTTTTTTCTCTCAACTCTTAAGCAAAAATGTCCAACTCTCTCTTTAATCTTTTTAGAACAGGGGGTTTTAGCCTGGGGCCCACGAATTTCATTTTTCTTTCTTAATTTTTGGTTTTCTTTGTGATCTTAGGTATTTGATTTTATGCATATGAAAACATCCAGAGAAAGAGTCCATTGGCTTGAGAAGACTGCAAACTGAGTCCCAGAAACAAGCAAACAAAAAATTAAGAATTCCTGTTTTTGTGGAATTAAGGTCTAGAGCTAAAAAAGAGCCTGTTACCCACCTCCAATTCTGAGCAAAGTCCTTTGGAAATGAGCTACTCAAGGAAGTAATAGAATATCCTTGCCTTTAAAGGTTAGGCAAAGTCTTACCTGCCTTGAGGCTATCGTAGGTATTGGCTTGGTAAATATGAAAGGCTTCATCTTGAGCTGTAGATCACCTTTCAAGACCCCTACGAGTTTATTTATTCTGTGACCATTTTTAGGTGGTAGAAGAATCAGAAGTCTTCTTTTCTGGGAAATCATCTGGGTAGTTGAAGGAATTCTTCTAGCATGCCTTCTGTTTAACAATTTTTATTTTCTCCAGACCTGTGATTTCCTTGATAAAGTGGAACTCTCAGCAAGAAATCTCCTCTACCAATAGAGATCAGAACTTACTGTTCAACATATAGTCTTAGAGAATTACTAAGGGGCACTGAGAGGGTAAAAGTAGTCAGCATGAGTCAGACTTGAAACCTGGTCTTCTTAACCTTGTTTATCTAACCATGTTTCCTCTCCAAGTAACCAATAATTGGTTCAATTATTAAAATATAAATGCAAGGTTGGAGGCTGATTTGACTCTACCTATTTGAAAGAAACAGGTTATTGGCTGAATGCTTGCAAATCCAATTGTATATCTGTGTTCAAGGGTCACAGTTTCAGCCAGCTTTAAGTTCTTCAGGAATTATGTTTCAGTTTGAGACATCTCCAGAATCCTTTGTTTCATTAGTCTTCGCTCCTACTGCTGGTCTTTCTACCATTTTAGTTGTTAATAACTCTACAAAGATAGTTTGATGGTGCAGAGAATAGAGCACTGGGCCTTCAAATTGATCTTCAGATGCTTACTAGTTAGGTGACCCTGAGGAAAAATTATTTAGCCTTTACATACTTCAGTTTTTTCTTTTCTTTTCTTTTTTCTTTTTTTGCTTTTTGGAGAGGGGAGGGCAGAGCAATTAGGGTGAAGTGACTTGCTCAAGGTCACATCGCTAAGTGTTAAGTGTCTGAGGTCATATTTGAACTCGGGTCCTCCTGACTCCAGGGTTGGTGCTCTATTCACTGCACCACCTAGCCACCCCCTGCCTCAGTTTTTTCAGCTGCAAAATAGGGATAAGCATGTCACCTAACTTCCAGATGGTTATAAGGATCAAATGAGATATTGGCAAAGTGCTTAGCATAGTACATGGCCCATAATAAGAAAACAATAAATACTTGTTTCTCGCCTTCATTCTACAAAACAGAAGAGGTAAAATGTGAATGAAGACTCTTCTTAGTTGTTAACTCTATATAGTACATGTGTGTTAAAAAATGTGTAGATACTGTATTACAATACAATTGGTTTCCTTTTTAACCCTATGTATTTTATTTTTATGCACTTAAAAACACTGATTTACAAATAGATTCATAGATTTCACCAGACTGTCAAAGTGTCAGAGGAGTCTGTGACATGCAAAAAGGCTAAGAATCTGAAAATTAGTCTAGTAAAAGATCTATAGAGAGAAGTTTAAAACAATCAATTAAACTGGAAGTGTGAGCTTACCTATGAGTTTCTGAGGATAGTAGCTCAAATTAGAAGGACTTAGAAGCCATTTTGTCCAACCCACTCATTTTACAAAAGAACCTGAGTCTTAAAGGTCTTAAATGATTTTTTCCATAGGGGTCCACATCAAAGGCAGGATTTGAACACAGATCCTTTAACTTGTGTCATTGCTCTTTCTTCTGTACTCCATAATCTATTATGCTATGACTGTTCCTTATGCCTGGACAGAAGCAAGAGCTGACTGTAGTAAATTAGAAATGGCCTCTATGCTCCATATTTTAATGGGGAATTTCCTCCAATGACTCCATTACTTTCAGGGAAGTTTGTCTCTAGTGCTGTTACCAACAGAGATGCATAAGAAAAATATTAAGGAATTGAATGGGGAACAAAAAAGAACTCTCCTTAAGGGAACATGTTCATTTTTCTCAGTGTTGAAGTTATTATGTAATTAGACTGCATTTCTCTTTCAATAATATGTGGCTTGGCACATTATTAGATTGGTACCACCCTGACAATTGCGCTTTGTTTCATTAATCAAGGTACCTAATGCTCTTGATTAGGATGAACCTCTTCAAATGAGCTGGAAACTTTAATCCAGGACTTTAGCAATTTAGAAAAAGGAAAAAACAATCCTTCATATAAGAGGCATAAGACTTGAGATAAAGGCAATTTCAAATTTTAAAAATTGAAAAAAATAATAATTTTCATTTTAAAAAAATGTAGAGTGGGAGAGCTACATCTGCCTTCTCTAGGCCAACAAGTTTGATTTTGTTTTCTGACAAGAATTCAAGAATGTGGTATTTAAAAGAATGGTTAGTGAATAACTAGAAAAAAAAGAGCACTAATTGAAAAGAGCCATCTTGGCTTCACCAAGAATAGACTGTGTCAGATGAAGCTTGTTTCCTTTTTTAATAAGTGTGTTAAACTGACAGATCAGAGAATGCTCTGGATATAGTTCATCTAGCTGTTAGCAAAGAATTTGGAGAAGTCCTTCATGCCATCATGGTGGACATGATAGAGAGATCAAGATTAGACAAAATAGGCTTGAAATTGGCAAAAAAAAAAAAAAGAAGAAAAGAAAAGAAAAAAAAGAAAAAGCAAGGAGTAGTTATTAATAGGTTAAAGTTGAGTTGCACAGAACTCTCAAGTAGAAGGCTTCAGTTGTCCCATGCAAACCCAGATGGCCTATGTATTAAGTGTTCAGGTGCCTTAAAACTAGAAGAGATAGCCAATATGCATGATGGTAGAGTAAGGATTCCAAAAATATCTTACAGGCAAATCTAATTGTATAAAAGGGACACATGTAAATAGAGATACATGCAAAGTGCTACATGAATTTTTAAAAATCAGCTTCACAAGTAAACAATGGGAGAGGTATGTAAAAGCAGCTCAGAAACCACTTATACTCACCCAAAAACTATGTTTGAAATCATAAAATTTAGTGATATGCCATAACATATACAAATTTGACCAACTTAGAGGGGAAAACCCATGAAAGTCAGTGAAAAGTCAATTATTATTCATTCATTCCTTCAACAAGCATTTATTTTACATGGCACTGGGCCAGATACTTTACAATATCAGAAACAGTCTCTGAACTTCAGAAACTTGAAGTCTCCACTAAAGATGTAGATAAATATTTTATAACACAAGGGAGAATGTGAAGTGCTATAAGACAGGAGCAAACCAAGGGATATGAGAGTTTAGGAGAGAGAGTTCATTTTTGACTAGTGAGACTCTGGGTCATCTCCATAGGGAGAGTAGAATTTGAACTGGCCCTTGAAGAATGAGTAGAAATTAGACAGAGATGGGAGAGGAGTGGGCACAACTGGCAGACATTCCAGTGATAGTAAATTATATAAACCAATTTACAAAGGCAGAAAAATGCTTCCAAAACTGTGAGTAGATAAATTGTGCTAGAACCTAAAATTGGGATAAGACATTAAATTAAGAGAAGGCTGGATGGGTAGGTAATTTGAGAGTAGATGATGGACTTCTTAGACTATCAAGCAAAAGGGTTTGGAATTCATTAAATAGGAAATAGAGACTCACAGTCATTGAAGGATGTTTAACAGAGGCATCAGATCAGAGACATGGTGAAGCCAGCTCATTCTGACTCATGAGAGCTGATTATTAAATTTTTAGTGTGGGCATTTATACCTTGACAATCAGCAAGCATTACACATTAGGGCTTGATTTATAGTTTTATTGATATTCAGACTTAATAAAGATGAGGAAATAGGTTTATAATGCAGCAAAAACTTCAATGTGTGTCGTGGGTATATGTGTGTGTGTGTGTGTGTGTGTGTGTGTGCGTGTGTGTATATGTGTATGTATATACATATTTATCAGCATGTACCTGAATCAGATGATTGATGTCCTTTACTTTAGGGTGATCGATCTGGAAGCAATGTGATGTGTGAAATGGAAGAAGATAGGTTGATTGTTGTCCTTCATGCTCAAAGAGGACCAAAATGGGATGACAATGTCAGGGCCAGGGTAGAGTGTGTCCGACTGTAGCTGATTAGAACAATACAAGCTTGGAGGCTTTACCACAGGTCAGTCACAAATAACCCACAAGAATATTTAGAGTGGAAATGTCTCTAAATTTGCATACCTCATATTTCTTTGGAGCTACTGCAATTCTGCTTTGTTCATACAGCATAGCACCTTCTTTGATGAGGGCACAACATGCTAGGTGGTTCTTTGCCAATGTCTTCCATGCCATTCAATCCATTCCAAAGTTTTTCAGAGAGACCTTATGTGTGCTCTTGTATCACTTCTGACCACCATGTGAATGCTTGCCTTGTATGAGTTCTCCATAAAATTGTCTTTTTGGCAAGCATACACGTTGCATTCAAACAACGTGGCTGGTCCACTGGAGCTGTGCTTTCTGAAGCATAGTTTGAATGCTTAGCAGTTAAACTTAAGAAAGGACCTCAGTGTCCAATACCTTATTTTGTCAGGTGATCTTCAGAATCTTCCTAAGACAATCCAAATGGAAGTGATTTGGCTTCCTCCCACGTTGCTGATAGACTGTCCAGGTTTCACAGAAATATAAAAATGAAGTCAGTACAACTCTGTAGACCTTCAGTTAGATAGCCATTCTGCCACCTCTTCTCTCTGTCACTTTCCTTTGGAGTCTCCTAAACACTGAGCTAGGTCTGGCAATGTGTTCATCAACCTTGTCATCTATATGTTCATCCCTGGAAACTACACAAACAAGGTAAACAAACTTTTCCACAGTATTTAAAATTCCTTCATTTGCTATAACTGATGGTTCCATGTACAGATGATATGGTGCTGGCTTGGGGGGAATCTCTGTTTTCTTGGTGCTAATATCAGGTCAAAATTAGCACAAGCAACAGAGAATTGGTCCATTCTCTGTTGCATCTCAAACTCAGAAGCTGCACTTATTGCCCAATAATCTGCCAACAAAAAGTCACATGCCGACCTTCCCTCCACTATATTCTTGGCTTGCAACCTTTTCATATTAAATAAATTTTACCATGAGTGCAGTAGCTGACCTTGATGCTGTTTTCATCCTTATTGAAGGCACCTGACAACATTGCTAAAAATATCATACTAAAAAGCATGAGAGCAGCAAGCACGTAGCCCTGCTTTACTCAGTTGGTGACTGGGAAAGCATGAGGGCCTCGTCCATTATCCAGAACCTGTGCAAGCATGTTGGTGTGGAACTGTTGTACAATACAGGTGAATTTCCCCTGGACCACCAAATTTTGCCATGATCTTCCACAAGTTGTCATGACTGACAATATCAAAGGTCTTGGTCAGATTGCTGAATGTTGTATATGGACCTCTGCTCTGCTCCTGGAATTTTTCCTGGAGTCGTCAGGCAGCAAACACCATACACACCATTCTTTAGCCCCTTCTGAAGTCATACTGGCTCTCTCCATACAAAGAATCAGCAATTACTGAGAGAGATATACCCCCCTCCATTCCCTCCCAGTGATTGTCATAGGATAACTTACCTCTCTTTCTTTTATAGAGATGAACAATGGAGGCATCTTTGAATTCCTGGGGAATAACCTCCTCTTGCCATATAACCCAGAAGATTTCAGTCAGCTTTTGTATTAGCAGTGGACCCCCTACCTTGTAAATCTCAGGAGAAATAGGACCAGCACCAGGTACTTTGCCACATGAGAGGATCCTAATGTCCTTCAAAACCTCTTCTTCAGTTGGAAGTTCTGCTAGAAAGGGGTTAACTTCAATCTGAAGTCTATTGTCAATGGCTTCAGCATTAGTTGATAACAATCTGTTGAAAATTCTATGTTGTTTATAATAAACACATTTAAAAATGAGAGATACACACAGAGTTAAAATGGAGGGCTGGAGTAGAATTTATTATGCATTCACTAATGAAAACAAGGCAGGGGTAGCAATTAGGATCTGAGACAAAATTATGCTTAAAATAGATATATTTAAAAGAGATAAACATGGTAATTACATTTTGATAAAAGGCACCACAGACAATGAAACAATCTCATTACCAGACCTATATTAAATTTAAGAGGTTTTGTACAAATAAAACAAACATAGATAAAATAAAGAGGGAAACAGAAAATTGGGGAGAAATTGATAGACATCTTATCAGATAAAGGTCTCATATATAAAATATATAAAGACCTTTGTTAAATACATAAAAATATGAGTCATTCATCAATTGATAAATGGTCAAAGGATATAACAGGCAGTTTTCAAATGAAGAAATTAAAACAATTTATAGTCATATAAAATGCTCTAAATCATTATTGATTAGAGAAATGCAAATTAAAACTTTGAGATATCATTTTGTACCTACCAGATTGCCTAAAATAATAGAAGGGAAAAATGACAAATGTTGGAAGGAATATGGAAAAATTGGTACACTAATTCACTGTTGGTTGAATTGTAAAACGATCCAACCGTTTTGGAGAGCAATCTGGAATTACGTCCAAAGAGTTATTAAACTACGTATACCCTTCGACCCATGATAGCACTACTTGGTCTACTTTCAAAGATGATCAGGGAAAAAGGAAAAGGACTTCTGTGTTCTTGAATGTTTATAGCAGTTCTCTTTGTGGTGGCAAACAACTGGAAACTGCAGGGATGCCTATCCATTGAGGAATAGCTGAACAAGTTGTGGTATGATAGTGAGGAAATACTACTATACTATAAGAAATTATAAATTTAATGATTTTAGAAAAAAACATGGAAAGACTCAAATAAAATAATGAGGACCAAAATGAGCAGAACCAAGAGAACTTTGTACACAATAACAGCAATATTGTTTTAAGAATGACTTTGAGTAAGTTATTTTGAATATTGTAAATACCCAAATTAACTATAAAGCACATATTATGAAAGACATTCTCTGCATTCGAAGAAAGAAATGATAAATAGAAGTGTGCATAGAATAATTTTACACACACACACATGCACACACCTCTATTTGTATGTAATGGTAGCCATTTCTACTGAACGATGGAGAAAAAAAAGGAAATTTTACAAGATTATTTTGTTTTATATTTGAAAGGAATAGGAAGTTTTTCATAGTAGATTTGTGGTTTCATATATAAACATCATTTTAAATTATTTTATAGAAATGCTTGTTTTAGCCCATAAATTAAAAATTTTAAAAAGAAAAGAAAAAAAATACTATGGAAATGTTTGGTCCATTTCTCCAGGATCATGTATCACTGATCAATGTGGCTCCATGCTAAGTAGATGAGATGTACCATAGGTCTTTAGCCCATAAATAACCTTCAGAGCATCATAAAAGCACTTTGGGTTGTTATTATCAGTGTAAAACTGAATTTCATCTGCTTTCTTACTGAGTCAATAATCCTGTATATCTCTAACTTTTGCTTATACTTTCCTTTTTTTTTCTTTTTTTTTGGAGGGGGGAATGTAGGGCTATTTGGGTTAAGTGACTTGCCCAAGGTCACATGGCTAGTAAGTGTTAAGTGTCTGAGTTCAGATTTGAACTCAGGTCCCCCTGACTTCAGGTCAGGTGCTCTAATCATTGCCACATGTAGCCACCCCTGTACTTAACTTTTGATGGAGTTAAATGCTGCCTTCTTAGAGATGGACAAACTATCCTGCTGATAAACGCTATGGATTTCTTGTTGTTGTTATTGTTTTTTTGTTTAGAAACCTCTGAATTGCCCATCACTTTTGTCAAAGTGATCTTGATGTTTGACTGTTCTGGCCCAGATGAGTAAATGCAGTGGTGTACACCAAATCTCTGAAAGATGCCCACTCCTTTTCTGCTCCACTGTTGCCAACCCTATATTGGCTCAGCTTTCTCTCCAAAGCAACAAATTGTTCTCTCAAGGAGAAGTGCTCTAATCTGTTGACATTAAGTCTCCTGATAGTCATCTTGCCTTGGGCTGTTTCTTTTGTTGAATGCAAATACTTAGTTTGGAGAGGATAAGTCTATGATCATTCCGGCACTCTGTTCCACTCATTTCCTTCTTTACTTTCACATCCTATCTGTCTCTTCTCCTTACAATTACATAATCTGCTAAATGCCAATGTTTGCCTTGAGGGCACATACACAAAATTTTGTTGCATTTAGGTAAATGGGTCATGAGTTGCACAAGTCTTCAGTAGCAAGTGACTACTGTTGTTCTATGCTGCCTATATGCAAGGTTGTGACTACAACTCCCAATGTATTCACACCTGCTGTTTCATCCCTTTCCCATTGCCACAGGACTTTGAGGTAGGTAAAATGGTGTGGTTGATGTCTTCTGACTCACACGTAAATTGTGAGGCAGAGTTGCTAGAAATCATCAGCCTCTCTCTCTCTGTCTCTCTCTCTGTCTCTGTCTCTCTCTCTGTCTCTGTCTCTCTCTCTCTCTCTCTCTCTTCCAGAGTCATCAAAGTTTAGTGGAAAGACAAAAATCAAGATGACTGGTTGATGGCTTGGGATGAGTGGATGGCTTTGCATCTTTGATGTCTGAGTAAGGTCTAAGGACTCCATAGCACCTGCTTGTGTTGCCTTCATGGCCCACTGGAACAAATTGTTTATATCTGGCTATTCCACAAGTCTTCACATGCTTTGGGTAGACAACCCTCTAACTCAGCAGAGGGTTTGAGGTCCACCAGTTACCATCAATCTGGTTTAGTCTGTCTGCCAAATTGATTTACCTGGATATGTACTGATATGCTTCAGTTGTATACATATGCTACAGCTTCTTGGAGCCATAAGTGAGAGTTGGGTGACAGGTAGACACCAAAGGTGGAAAGCAACCCTGAAAAGGGCTTGGCAGTCCTCATACCAGAGGCACTAGTCATCCCCAGAAGTTAGATTAGGTTATCTCCAAAGTTCTTTCCAACTATGAAATTGTATGATTCTGAGCCTGGAGTCAAGAAAACTACAGAGAGGTCACTAATAAAGACCCAGCAATAATCACCTAACCTAGAACAGTAGCACATATAATGGAAATGAAAGGAAATATTACATAATTTTGAAACATATGTTTTTGTAATTCCATGGAAAGGTTAATTTATACCATGCAATTAAAATGCATTTTAAATATGCTTTTATTAATTTAAATTATATATAGTATTTAGCTGGAACTATGCTCACCCAATGCTTCTAGGAAAGCATGTTTTAATTAATTCATAAAGAATCCTTTCTTGAAATCTTTCTTTTAAATTGTTCTTTCTTTTAAAAATTAGAAAGCCCACAAATAGATAAATCCAAAATAAGTAAAAATATATATATTGAAAAATAGAGTAGAAATATAGAAATAGCTATATTAGGAATCAAAAGATTATATAAGTGATAAACATAAATAAAAACTGGTTCTTTGAAAAGACTAACAACATTTCTAAACCTTCATCTAGACATAGTTTTACTACCTAATCTTGGGAAGATAAACCCAGAAGGACTTTAGACTAATCTAATTAATACTGATTCAAAATTGTTAAATAAAATCCTGTCAAACAGACTTCAATGATTCATCTAGGAAATTATTCATCAAGATCAAGTTGAATTTATACCATGGATGTAGGAATGGTTCAACATGAGGAAAACAACCAACATAATTAATCATATTAAAAAAAAAACATATGATTATATCAATAGATGTAGGAAAAAAGACTTTGAAAATGTTCAATA
>CM053580.1:440449161-440464470 GCA_028627135.1 Pseudochirops cupreus | reverse complement strand
TTCTTCTTACTAGAGATAATAACAACACAATAATAGCGATATTCAAGAAAATGGTAGAAACTTTACAATACATCATTGCAGGCTCTAAAAATATTTTGTACCTGTTGAAAACTTAGCACGACATCATCTGCCAGATAGAATTGTATGTCAGGAACTTGCTGTCTCTTAGGGATTGGTAGATGGCAAATTCCCATATTACAAATACAAAACTAAATTAGAGAATTTCAGTCAATAAAATGCATCAGAACTAAACCATCATCACAGACTAACTAACTGTTGCTCAAAATCACTCATAGTAGTGATGCATAAAAATTTAAGGCTGCCTTCATGCCAGTTACTCATAATCTCCAAGCTAGATGAAAAGCTTTTAAAACCAAAAAGGGAACCAAACTTACATGAGAATGGACTGAGGTACATCCCTATCACCCTATCTGCTACTAGAATTGTATGGAGGACAATTTCAGTGAGCCTACAAAGGCTAAGCTTACAACTGAATATTTATTTTACTACAAAAGGCAGTTATTTTATACACTTACTTAAAAATACTCCATAAAATATTTTTGATTTAAAAAAAAAGACCAGGATAGTCAATTGCTTTCATCTTTCCTCCACTGAAAAAGATAAGAAGAATGAGACAACAAGACTGACAAGATTTACATAGTGTTTTATGGTTTATAAAGTACATCTCTACTTCATTTGTCTTTCACAACCCTGTGAAATAGAGTCCAAAAATCATTTGCTTAGTAAGCCTCTTTTCTAATGAATTATAAAAAGGTAAAGTTAAGCTTAAATAAATACAATTTCAAAATTAGTGAATTCTTCGTTAATGCGATTTTATTGTAATTGGATAACTTCACTGAAATTGTTCCACAAACCGGAACAACCATTTTAGAAGATAATAAACAATTAATGCATTTTGATCACACTGTAGTTTTTTTAGAAATGGGGGGGGGGGGGTAAGAGAATGTCTCAATTCAATTCAACCAACATATATTAAGCACCTACTATGTGCCAAGCACCAGTATTTTATTTAGTCTTATCTTCTTTTAGAATATAAATTCTCTAAGGTCAAGGGTGTATTCCTAATGCCTAGCACAGCACCTGGCACTGTATTTAAGAACGGTTTGTTGAATAATTGATTCACATGTTGATTAGATTCATTGAGTCAGAGACATTTTGAACTGGAGGTGGCCTAAGAAATCTTGTACACTAATTTCCTCATCCCAGAGTCACCCAGTGGGTAAATGACAATACAAGAACAAGAATTTAGATTTCCTCTTTCCTAGTTTAGGTCTTTTTCTCTTCCAATAAGGGACAAATAATAAGTAGTGTTACTACTACTTGGAGGTAACAAATAAAACCCCAAATGGAATAAGCTCAATTACAGGTACCAGAGTCCTTATATGTCATGTAAAATTCTCCAGTCCTGCATGTGTTTCTCTCCCTAACACAAGATTGGCAGTATACAAATGCCATTCATGGCCAGTAAAACTTCCTTAATTGTTTTTGCCCAAGAAACACCATACGGCTGAGAACTACATCCACCATCTCTGTAACATAAGCAACAACCATAGTATTTGAAATATGCTTGTAATAAAGTAAATTCAAATGATCTTGCATACAGGGTTTCAGGATTATCTGTGCTACTATATTTGTCTGCTTTTCTTGCCATCACCATGATGGAATGCACATAAAGCTTATTCAAGGTAACAATAGCTCATGTGTATAAGGACATTTTCAACTGTATTTTTCTCAGAACAACAGTTCTATGAGGTAGGTAATATAAGCTTTATCTATTTCTTAGGGGCTCAGGATGATTCATCGGCTTGTACCCAAATAACATATACTAAGTGTTAGGGTTGAGTTTCAACCCAAGGTGTTTTCAAAATAGAACTCAAATGGTCATCCATGCCAACAACATCCCTCTCAGAACCAGCATCCCCTCTACAATGTTCCTGGCTGTTAATCTTTTAGCCTCTGCTTGAAAATTTCCAGTGACAGGGAGCAGAATATTTTTGTTTATTTGTTTATGAATCAGCAAGTCCCACTGTTGGACAGCTCTACTTCAAAAAGTGTTTTCTCACATTGAGTTCAAATCTGCCTTTCTGTAACTTCCATCCCTTGTTCTCTTTTCTGTCCTCTCAAAGAATGAAAGGCCTCTCTACATGATACACCTTTAAATGTTTAAAGACAGCTATCATGTTACTTCATTCTTTTCTTCTCTAGACTGAACATCTTTTGTTTATCATTCCCTTTATTTCAACATACATCAAGGCTCTACTGTGTACCAGACTCTATTATAGGTACTAAGGGAGATATAAACATGTTCTCTGCCTTTAAGCAGTAGGTGACTACATTTAAGAGAAATAGAACATGTACACTAATAATTATAATGTAAACTGGAGTATATGAAAAAATGAGTGCATGAGATCAAAGTATGATGACAATTCAAAGGACAAAAATATCTTAAGGTATCAGGGAAGGCTTCATGGAGAAAATTACTTTTGAATGGGATATTGAAGAATTTATATGATTTCACCAAGCAGAGATGGGGGCAAAGGAATAACAGATCTAAATTATGACCCCAAATCACCAACTGTCTTCTGAACATTTCAAAACTAAATGTCTTATAAGCACCCTAAACTCTACATGTCCAAAAGATAAATGTTTATTTTTGCCCCAAAACTCACACCTCTTCCAAACTGCCTTACTACTGCTGAGGACATTCTGTATCCCAGGGCTTTAATATCAGTTATACTCAACTCCTTGCTCTTACTTATCCTACATAACCATTCAATTTCCTGATCTTGTCATTTCTAACTTCACAGTATCTCTTGTATATAGCTTTTTCTTTCCGCTCACACAGCCATCACCCTAGTTCAGGTACTCACCAACTCTTGTCTGGATTACAGCAACTGCCTCTCATTGGTCTTCCCAACTCAATTATTTCCCTCTTCAAATCTGTTCTCCAGCTGACAAGGTGATTTTTCTTTTAAAATATAATAAATAAATATTAACGAATAATGAGTCTGACCAACTATCAATCTATTGTTGTAAAGCCAAGCATGAGCTGCTTTCCAGAGGATGGCTGCTATGAACAGTTTTCAAGGTTCTGATTACATAGTATAGCAAATACTCTATTCAATAACAAATCAGAGCAAAACATTCACAGAATCAAGGTACAGCATTCACAGTGTTACAACTTAGCACAGATAATCAAAATACAGCATTCACAATGACTTACCACTAAAATGACCATGCTGTTTTCACAACAGTGGTCACATAGTTTTGAACAAAGTATAATCATTTAGTCAATCAATCACTTGGTAACTCAATCATTCAATCAATTCAATCATTCAATCATCCTTAAGGAGGCTTGCCTCCCTAAGGGTCACAAAATACAAAAGTCAAAGTTCTCCATTCATGGGGCACACTAAGTTACAATATCAGTCACTACTCAGCACTCTCTTAAGGGGTAGTATAAAATACACAGGCCACCCACCCCTCAGTCACAAATAAGTTACAATTTCAAGGTCATAAGTAAGTTACAACTTCAGTCAGTCACTACTCATTATCCATGGAGAGATCTCTTCATTTTGACCCGAGGTAGGCTCTCAAATTCACTGGATCCCCTTTTATGGTCCCAGCTCCTACCTGGATTCACCAAACTGTCACCTGGGTTGCATTCTTATAAGGATATTCCAAATGCTTCCTAAGGAACTGACCTCTCAAATGGGACCTCTTGGGACAGGGAGAGCTCTATGTCCAATCTCAGCAGCAAGTAGCCATGGAAGAAGAGATCTTTGCCCCTTACCCCAAGATTCTGGGATCCCATTTGTTGGAGGGGGAATGATGGGGAGCTTGTGCTCAAGCCCCACCCTAAAATATTGTTTTCTGTGTGCTATCCTTCTTATATTGTTATAAAATTCTATTGACACCAGTTACCCCTAAAACTCCCATTAACCCATGTAATGAAATGCATTGTTAATGTATTTTTGCCATGTAAGGGACATAAAAGATCTTGGAGCGGAATGTAATATTAATGGAATCTGAAGATCTTCCATGCTCCTTTGTATCTGCAAGTAAGTAGGTACTTAGCACCTTGTTTCAAGTTAACACCTTATTTAAGCTATTTAATTAACACAGAAGTAGTTAACACCTTGGGAAGAAGATGCTGATGTAACAGGAAAGGGTATAACAGGGAGGAGGTAAGGCACATATAAGGAAAAGCCCCAGCTGGGAATGGTAGAATTTCCTGGGGCAAGCAGCTGGAGGCTGGAGCTTCTGCTGAGACCTTTCTTCTGGTGAGACCTTTCCTTTGGGAATTTCTGCTGAAAACTTCCAAGAACCAGGCTAAGGAGCTACCATAAGCGAGAGAGGAGGATCCCTTCTTGAGAGAGCCTGTTCTGTTGTGAAGGCTTGGGAATGTGGATGTTCACTCTATTAACCATGTATACCAACTTAGTGGCTGCTGTAATGACTTTGGCTTTCTGGTTCTGGGACTCGGTTTTCTAGTATTTGAATAAAGGCTTTGATTCCAACCTCCATGTGGAAAGTCTGCTACATTTTGTGATTCACAACTATATCAGCATATTCAAAACCACCATGGGTGTTGTAAATATTGCATTATTGTTACAATTGTCAAGTCTTGTTATTTCTTCCTTCACATTACCCTTCTCTCCACTCAAAGTCACCACCTTAGGGCAGGCTGTCATCATCCCATGCCTAGACTATTGCACTAAACTTTTGGTTTATCTCCCTGACTCAAATCTCTCCCCACTCTAGTCTATCCTCCACTTTACCACAGAGTGCCACAGTGATCTTCACTGGTCTGACCATGTCACGTCCCCTACTCAATAAATTCCAGTAGCTCTCCATTACTTTTAGGCTTGTATTTTTAAAGGATCAAATAGAAAGTTATCTGTTTGGTTTTTACAGCAAGATCTTGGCCTCTTCTGATCTTGTTATCTTATACTGCATAGATAGATATATAGAGATAGCTAAAATTATAGATATATCTTCATGTCTATAAATATGTGGCTATATAAATAGTTATAAACAGATACAGAAATATCTATATACACATGCAGATATATAGATATATATACACAGATAAATAGGTAGGTAGATAGACAGATACAGACAGAGATAGATAGATAGATAGACAGATAGATAGATAGATAGATAGACAGACAGGCAGACAGATGGATATTTTATGCAAACATAGTTGTTTACATGTTGTTTTCTCCTTTAGAATATGAGGAACTTGAAGGAAAGGATTGTGTTTTTGCTTTCCTTTTCTTCCCCAGAATTTAACACAGTATTTGGTACATAAGTGCATAATAAATGCTTTTCAGATTAATTAATGATTGATTTACCATGTCATATGCTTGCTCAATGAGTTCCCTATTTCCTCTAACATTGATCATAAACTTCTCTGTTTGGCATTTAAAACCTGGTCCTATCCTGGTGCTTTTTATACTCTATTGCCTTCCATACCCTCTCTGATCCAATTGCCCCAACCTATATGCCATACATCATCCAAGACACTATTTCTAGGCTACATGCCTTGCACTGGCTGGTTCCCATTTCCAGAAATTTTTCTCTCCTTACCTCTGGTTCTTTGTTTCCCTGACTTTCTTCAAGACTCATCACAAATCTCACCTTCTTCAAGAGGTCCTGCATCCAGACATTACCTTCCATCTGCTCAGTATATATTTTGCTATTTATGTACTACCTTCCCCATTAGAATGTATGCTCTTTGAAGACAGGTAAAATTTCTGCCTTGTTTTTTTTTTCTTTTACATCACCAGCATTTGACATAGTGCCTGGTACGTGGTAATTGCTAAATAAATGCATGTTGATTGGTTGACTGCCTGACAAAGGAGTAAATTTCATGCAAAGGAAAGGCCATGAACAAAGGCCCAAAGGAGCAAATACAGCATCTCCAAATTGAATGGAACCTCAGATGCCATCTACTCCAATTCAACAAAAATTCTTTCTACAATATGTTCAGAGAATAGTAAATGATTCAGATCAGCCAAAGTGCAGAGTATGATCAGGAAAATGGCACTGGAGAAGGGATCATACCAACTTTTGCTTAAAGACATCAAAGGAACGAATTTCACTATGTTTAGCACAGCACTCTACTTTTTGAGAGTTCTGATTAATAGGAATTTTTGCCTTATGTTGGGACAAAATTAGTCTCTCTGGAACACCTTTCTCTCCTAGTTCTGCCCCCTCACGTAAAACAGAAAAAGGCTAATCCCTGTTGCACATGATAGTCCTTGAAATACTAAAGAAAGCTATTATTCTCCCACCATCTTTTCTCTTCAGCATAGAAGGGGAAGTTGGCAGGTACCAGAATCAGACAGGGCTGGAAAAATTCAGTGCCTTGAGTGAAGGTATAGAGTAATAGGCAGGTACTCTATGTCCAGGCAGGGACTGGGTGAGGTCCAAGAAGTTCAGAAATATGGGCTAGGAGCCTGAGGAGCAGAGTTAGGGATAAGGGGCCAAGAACAAGGAATTTAATGAACAAAGAAACTGGAACAGAAGCAAAGACCCTTGACGCTGACCCAAAGGTTTTGTCAGATGGAAGATCCCTATTTTTTCTCTCAGGGGTCTAAATTGTTAATATTGTAATAGTGTTTCTCTTGAGCATTTTTAAATTTGGAAATACATTTCTAACAAAGTCATTGGAGTAATACAATTCTATTATACCAACATAATTGGTTATCCCATTGACTTCATTACTAGGGGTTTAAAAACATATCATACGATTCTGATTTAAATAAAATAAAAATGTCCCTGTTGAGTCAAAAGGTCATATAATCAGAATTAGAACAAACCCTAAAGGTCAGGCAGTACAAACCTCTCATTTTACAAATAAAAATAGGGGCTCAGAGAGAGGAAGGAACTTGCCAAAGGTCATACAAGTTACCAGTAGTTGAGTCATTTTCTTGAGCAATGACACATTCAGGTGTGTGCTTAAGGAGTATTGATTGGAATAAATGAATGAAAAAGCTCTGAAAAAGTGAATATTTTATGACAGGTACTGTGCTAATGACTGGAGATTCAAATACAAGCAAGACAGTCCTTCCCTCAGGGAGTTGCCATTTTAGCAAGATGAGGCAAAGCATAGAGCTAGAAAGGAGGATGTGCCAAAAGAAGGCAGCTAGACAGAGGTTGAACCACAGAGTGGACAGGGAGCCTAACTAGGATCCTATCGTAATAGTTCAGGGAGAGGTCCTGAGGGGCCTGAACAAGGGTAGCAGCCTTGTGAAGTTAGACCTGACAGTTCTTGAGAAGTGACATGATATGGGAGGCTAGTTCTTATTAAGAGTTTGAAGCCAAACTTCTGGGCTGCAGCCTACTGAAGTCCATTAGGTCAGCTGCAATTTTCATGATAAAATGCTATTTACTGATTGCAGTCAGAGAGCATCACTAAGAAAATATTGAGTTCATAGATGAGCTTTTGCACAAGAAAGCAGCTCAGAATCTTTGAAAGTTGTGGGCCCCTGCTGATCTCTTCTGAATAGCCAAGGATCTCATTGAGGTGTCTGGTAGTGTTCTAGGGCTTAATGCCATGAGCATAGTAACATTTACAAATAGGAGCATCATCATCTACAGGGAATTGCTCTTCCATGCAGGCTTTTTAGTACTTATTTAAGTCATTATAATCATTTTTAAAAGAAGTACTTCTTTACTGAAGTAGTTAGAAATTTGTGGGAGTTATTTCCCCAGGAGATTTTGATACTTCAATATTTCAGTGAACCTCATTGACAAAAGTTCTCCTTCCATCAGTCCAGATCACCATCTATCTGGGCCTTCTTATTTTGTGCTACTCTGGAACTTGCCCCCTTGGAAATCATCTATAACCTGGCAGTTCCCTTTCTCTAGATCAGGAGTTCTCAAAGTATGTTCTGAGCTCCCCTGAGGGTCCCCAAGACCCTTTCAGGGGTGATTTTAAAAGATCAAAACTATTTGCATAATAACACTGACATTTTAATTTCTAATATGGTAAATACATACATATAACATAATATACATATTGTGTGTATATATGTCTAACATACGTAATGTGTATCTATGTGTGTGTGTGTGTGTTTGTGTGTATATATGTGTGTGTGTGTATGTGTGTGTGTATGTATGTATGTATGTAAGTGTGTATATACACACTCATTTTAAGGATACTCCTCAGTAATTTTTAGGATTGTAAAATAATCCTGAGACTAAAAACACTGCTCTAAATCCCCAGGTATTACATGGGTACTAAGGAAATACATAAGCTGTTTTGTTGGAAGCTCCTCTCTGTCCCACTTTTGGTGTTACCCCCCTGCAATGTTAGGGGAACTTTGTGAAGAATTACGCTTCCTGTGGGGTGTTGGCTTCATATTCTCAAGGGTTTATTAAGTAGATATGTTTGAGGTTGACCATGCCCCCTTGATAGTTGGGGACCCTCCCATGACATGATTAAGTGTCATCACGGGGGTGATTTGATTGACTCTGCTTATTGTGGATCAGATCCACACTGTTTGTGATGGTATAAAAGAGGACATACAGATATACCAGTATGAGCCAATGGACCTCCAAAGAGATGTGAGCACAAGTCAGAGACCTGAAAATGGATCTGGGTTCCTGGTAGAAGTAGGAGGAGGGGGAAGCTACATTGACCTGAAGGATCTTCCCATAAGCTCCAAAGATGTCAGCCCTGCAGAATATCTGGGAGTCTCTTAGCTTTTGGTCTAAGAAATAGAGAAGCAAAAGACTAAATAACTCCAGAGTAAGGTCCCAGAGAAATTGGGAGAGTTCCAGAAAGCCCAAGCCTTCTGGAGTAGTATCAAGACATCTGAAACAGAGGATCAAGCATGTGACTCCAGAGTTAGCAAGCAGCTAAACCACGAGACAGAGGAGCCAAATCTGGACTTTGTCCTTGATCTGGGGCACATCTAAGCCCTAAAGATAGTACTCTAAGTACCACAAAGGATGCTGAGATGGACAATAGTACTCATTGAAGGGAAGGACAGTATCTTGATTATTGTAGGCTCCTGAGAGGCCTCTGTGCTTTAAATCATGCAACCCATGGCCCAGCACCCCAGCCTCTGAGATTAAATGAATCAGGTTGAATCTGAGAACCTTCTCAAAAAATCTCTCTTTGGCCACTTTTCCCCTCATTACATATAGCTTATGTATAGCTTCACAGATATGGATTAAAAAGGTCCCAGCACCCAAGCAATAACTCAAGCTAACAATATCACATAGAGGACGAAAATGCAGACCATCTTGTCTGACCATAGTCTAGTCATGGCTATACCAGAGTAATTCTTACGTTCTTAGGACCAAATGTTTGTTTACCACATATTGACTTAAGAGGAATATTGCTTCCTCTTCCTCCCTCCCCCATTTACTTTACAAATGCCATTAGTGTTAGCTTTCATTATGAATATCAAAATGATTAGCATTAGAGGATGCTGGAATAAGGGAATGCATTTGGAATAGTTTTCACTAACTGAAAGAGAGGAGGGAAAATGTCTGCACTGCAGCAATAAGGAACATCAATTTTTTGTCCTTCTTTGTATTAAGCTTATGCTACTTAGGCTTACCTCATCTGTATTTAATCGGTTTCCTTCATACTCCCTCCATGAAGCCAGAAATGTTCATGTTAAACACAGGAGCTCTTGACAGTTAGTTTCTCCTTCCCCAGGGCAAGATTGCTCAACTAACAGTAACTAAGATATCTTTTGACAAGTGCAGCTAAGAGCTGGTAACTCTTAGTCAATCTACATCATGCTAGTTGGCACCTTTCTTTCCATCTCAGACTGGTTCTCCTTTTGAATGCTGAGCACTGTTGCAGTGGCTGTAGAAACCATAGCATCCAGAACGGGTGGAGGGTGAGGAGAGGAGGAGAATGAATGCAAAATTAAGAGTCATATTGATGGAGGGAAGGCAAATACTTTCAACTACAATTGAAGCTGAAACCCATAAATTAGATGATTGAAATAATAAGACACTGAAATGGCTTTTAAGTCCACTACACGCTCTATGCAATAAATTTCAAATGACATCGAGGCTTTTAGTAGAGAGAATGATTTATTGCCGTCTGCAGGAAGGAAGCTTTCCGGGATTATCTCTAAAGTGGCAAAAACACTATTCCAAATTTCTCAAAATTAGTGAAGCCTTACTGAAGCTTATAACTGACAAGAAAGCAGGAAAGTATTTTTTTTCTTTTAATGTGACAAAAGTACTGCATATTTACACTCCTGATATGGCAAAGACACTATTACCTTTTCAC
Source organism: Pseudochirops cupreus (assembly GCA_028627135.1). Taxonomy (NCBI): domain Eukaryota; kingdom Metazoa; phylum Chordata; class Mammalia; order Diprotodontia; family Pseudocheiridae; genus Pseudochirops; species Pseudochirops cupreus. Next base: position 440,454,179 of record CM053580.1, on the reverse strand, counting down.
AAATCATCTAAAATTAATTTTGAAAAAAGCTTATTTCAGGTAGCTTTACAAACCCTCTCCCTTTCTTCTTCTGCCTTTCCATCTGTCTAAATGTGTCTGCCTTGCTCTCCATCTCCCTCTCTGTTTGTTTGTCTTGCTAAATACTGCCAGAAAGAAAACACTTAACTCTAAGATATTTTTTTGTGTGCGTGGTGGTTGGTTTTTTTTTTTTAATTTTCCAAATATCTAAAGCAGACACATAGCGATTTAGATATAAGCACCCAGCTCACCTGCGGGCCTAGTACATGTGCCAAAATTAATTCAGCAGATGCCTGCCTCGGGTGATATTTGTCCTCCACCACCTAGCACTTCTGTTTTATTCCTGTATTAGACAGATTTGCAGAAGAGGAACTTGGGTTAGTACCAAGTGAGTAATATGGCGCTTCCCTTACAATCTTCTCCTGGATAGGCAAAGTTAAGATTAAAAAGCTTTAATAATTTGCATTACTATAGTTCTATAAAGATTAATAAGTACTTTCCACATATCTACCCTAGGAAATAAGTATTAAATGGAAGAAATGAATGAGCGCATGTAAGAAAAGCACTTTTAAAGTTCTTATTAAGCCAAGTACAGACTTAACCTCAGAAGATGCAAATAAAAAAGTGAGGTAATCCTTGATCTCATGGAACTTACATTCTATTAGGTTTCAGAGACAGGTAATTTTAAATGAAAAAAAAAATCCCAGAGGGGTGATGATTAGAGTCAGGGGGATAGCTGACCCACCTTTACTGGAAGGACAGTAGTACTGACTTGATTCCTATCAAGGAAGGAGAAGAGGTAAAGAGCAAGGTCTAGGGGGAGGGCACACAGAAAGCAAGAAGATAGCTGGTTAGAAAACTCAATTGTTTATGAAGCATGGAGAGGTTGGGGTGCCCTCAATATGGTTGTGTGAGAGTGCTCACTCATTCACTGATTGGGACAGCCTGGTACAGAGGAGGAAAAGAATGTCCAGGGAGATTAAGGAAGGTACCCAAAGTCACAACCCTAAGAAGTGCCAGGATCTGAACCCAGATTGACTAATCTGGGATTTTTTCTACTATCAACACTGTCTCTAGATAAATGCTGTCGCAGCTTCCAAAATGTCTTGGTTCAACAAGGACTGAGGGTAAGAACATGGTTTTCCTCTTGACAGAATGAAGAGAAGGAAAAATTCCTCTGGTCATTCCAGCTTTGGGCCTAAATGGCCCTGGCCATCTCCCAGGGATATTTTCTCCCACTGGGTCTGGGCAAACAGTACTAAAAAAATGGCAGTCTTTGAAAGGATTGAAATAAGGATTCTGCAGAACCTGACACCAGGTGAAGCTCACCTGCCCTCTCCTCAATCAAATGCCTTTCTTCTTAACAGGTTTGCAAAGAATGGAGCAGCAATTCAGGAAAATGCTTCCTTGCAGAGAAGAAGTTTTCACAATCAGATTTTTAAAAAATAAGGATAATCCGCTGTTAAGAAGAAAGAAAGCTATTTAATTGAGTAGAGGAAACCTTTTGTGCCAAGACCCATTTTGAACAGCACCAGGCTATAAAGAGTGGACAGATGCAGACCCACAGTGTTCATTGTTCTCACCTATGCCCTCACTTCCCAGGCCATTGATGTAGTCTCATGGAATTCAAAATACTAAAGAGGTTTCCTGAGCCAGCCTTGTAAAGCTGGCAATCTATGCCACAAGGCTAAATGTGATGAATGATTTGCTTTGGGGGCAGTAGCTACCTAATACATGTATGTCAAAGGGAAAGTAGGAGGTAATATATAATGGGAAAGAGAATAACTGCACCCATCCAGGTCCTAGGATGTCTTTGGCAACTCTTCCCCACAATCTACCCATTGTTTAACTGATTGATTGATTCATGTATGCATCTATCATCTGTCTGGGCAAGTAAGATGGAGGAGTAGATAGAGTGCCATGCCTGGAGTCAGGAAGACTCATCTTCCTGAGTTCAAATCTAGTCTCAGACACATATCCTAGCTATGTGACCCTGGGCAAGTCACCTCACCCTGTTTGCCTCAGTTTCCTCATCTATAAAATGATCTGGAGAGGGAAATGCCAGACCACTCCAGTATCTCTGCCCAAAAAATCCAAATGGGGTCACAGAGCCAGATACAACTGAAAAATGACTTAACAATAATATCTGTATTTATTTGTACAGGACCTTTGGCATATAGCATAATTCCAGGGATCATATTTATCAATTTAGATTAGAACCTGCTCTTTATCTTAATAGTCTCAGACCAAGGGGCATTAACCTTTTTTTTGTGTCATAGATCCCTTTGTCAGTCTGGGAAAACCTGTGGATCCTTTTTGAGAAGTATGTTTTTAAAAGTATAAAGTACGTAGGATTAAAAAAAGAAACTTATTATATTGAAATGCATTTATCAAAATCTTTTTAAAAAACCAATAGTTATCCACAGACCCTGGATTAAGAATACTTATTTTAGAGAGTTTGCTGAGTCAGCTAGGAGTAAGGGGACTCTGCCCAGGGCTTCACACTCCCAGGATGTATCAGAGGTCAGACGTAAACCTGGGATTTCCTGACCCTAAGACCAACTCTCTACTCACTTTGTCACAAGGCTTCTCTCCTATACTTTTTTCTGTTCTTTTCTTCTTTTTCTTTTCTCTCCTTTCCCAGCCCTGTTCAGTAGTCTCTACATGCTTCAATTGTTTTCTCACTTCAAAATATCCCACTGTCCCACTAGCCCCTTCTTCCCATTCCTGAAATTCTCCCAGAACTTTCATTTTGAGAAAGGACACAGGCCAGTCATTCTTCAATTCTATTCCAACTCTACTGACTCTGGACATTTCCATCATGACATCACATGGGTACCTACTGCTGTAATAGCAAGCACCTTAGCACACCCAGGATGGCTGCTAGCACAGGTTCTTTGGTCTGCTTTTCTAAAGGAAAGATAACTTTAAAGGGGATCAACAATCTTACTTTAATTACAGATAAGTTGAAAACATAAGCAGAGAGATTAGCACAGAGATCAACAGACAGGGCTTCCACTATCTGAACAAAGTAATACAACCACCTACATACACCCTGAGATTGGGAGAGCATCAATATCTGAGTATTGGGCGGGAGGGGAAGCTCTCAACAAATGGCTACCCAGAGGCCCGTCTGGGGAATCAAAAGCTAACCCTCAAAGCAGAATGCCAGCCTTCCAGAATATACGACAAAGACTTGGCCCAGGATTGGCTAAGAGCCAGAAGGCACGAAACCTATGGGACTCAGCACAGCTGTGAATTATCAGGGTTCAAAGGCGATTAATCCTTCAGATGTTTACAATTTAGCCTGAGCCTGGGGAAACTGAACTCCAGAAAGAAAACAACAAAAATCCCACCTTGCTTGTGCTTACACCTGCTTACTCACTCCCTGTTCTTCCCTCATATGTGTTGCTTGCTTCAATTAAAATTAGAATGTAAATTCCCTTGTTTTATATGATTTCACATGTATAACCTACATCTGATTGTTTACTGTCACACATACAGGGAAAGGGAAGGAAAAGTAGAATTTAGAACTTTAAACTTTTTTTTTAAGAAAATGTTTTAAAAAATTGTCTTAGCATGTAATTGGGAAAAAATAAAATATATATTAAGGGGGAAAAGAAAGAATGTGAATTCCTTGAGGCCACAGATTGTCTTTCTTTTTGTTTATATTTCCAAGGCTTACCACGGTGCCTGGAACACAGTAAGCACTTATTTGGTGACTTGACCTGATTCAATGTCTTCAGATCCTGGTAACTTTTCCTCTCATCTCCCATGTTCATGAAACTAAAGTTCTCCATTACCATTCTGTACTTCTCTCCAGTGCCCTCTCTTCTAAACGTATCTTCCTTTTTCCTACTTCCAAATCAAAACTCCTCATCCCTAAGTGACCATTTTTTTAGAAGAAACCAATCTGATTTTCTTTCTTTTTTAAATAATATTTTATTTTCCCCCAATTACATGTTAAAACAATTTTTTAATATTTGGTTTTTTTTTTAAGTTTTGAGTATCATATTCTATCTCTCTCTCCTCCCCTCCCTTTTCCTCCTCCCTGATATAGTACACAGTCCACAAATCTGATTATAACAAGAATTCATAATTGAGTATAAATGAGCTAAAGGCACAACAACAAAAATAACTGAAATTTGCATAGAGCTTTAAAATTTCAAAGTACTTTACATACATTATTATAGTTGAAATTTCCAACAACCCTATAAGATCTATATTATAGTTATTGTTCTACTATTTCTTGGACTCAGAGGAATTGTGCCTTCCCTGTGGTCACCCACTTAGTGACTAATAGAATTAATTTTTAACTTATATTTTCCTTACTTTTTTTTGGTTTATTTTTAGATTACATCATTCATTTCAACAAGATTTTGAGTTACAAATTTTCTCCCCATCTTTCCCCTACCCACCACCCCAAAACAGCAATCCCACTGTATACCCCTCCCTGAATCTGCTCTCTCCTATATCCTCCCCCATCACCCCTCTGACTTTCCAGTAGGGTGAGATGGATCTCCATACCCCAGTGCCTGTATATCTTATTTCCCAGTTGTATGTAACTTAATAATAATAATAATAATAATAATAATAATAATAATAATAATAATATATTTTTTTAGGCATTTGATTTTAAAACTTTAAATTCTGGATTCTTTCCCTTCCTCCCTTGTCACCCACCCCCATTGGAAAGACAAGCAATTCAATACAGGCTGTACATGCGTAGTTATGCAAAACATCTCCACAGTGGACATATTGTGAAAGACTGACTACATTTCCCTCCATCCTATCCTGCCCCTCACTTGTTCTATTCTGTACTTTGTCCCTGTCCTTTTACAAAAGTCTGTGTTTCTCACAACCCTACCCCCCAACTTGCCCTCCCCTCCATCATCCCCCCTCTCATCCCCTTCCCCCTACTCTCCTGTAGGGCAAGATACCCAATTTAGAGTGTATGTCATTCCCTTCTTAAGCCAAATTCAATGAGAGTAAGGTTGATG
>CM053580.1:440432168-440449061 GCA_028627135.1 Pseudochirops cupreus | reverse complement strand
GATAATTAACCCCATTCTGTCTCTCCCTGTCTCCTCTCATTATATTCCTCTCCCATCTCTCAATTTCACCTTTTAAAATATCATCCCTTCCTATTCAATTTATCTTGTGCCCTCTGTCTATGTATACCTGTACACATATATATGCACACTCACATATGTATTCATACGCATATATACCCTCCTATACAGACATATGTGTATGTATACATATATGTATATGTGCATATATATATATATACATATATATGTGTATATCTATATATATATGTATATATACATACATACATACATATACACATTTATATTCCCTTCAACTATCCTCAGACTGAGAAAAGCTTCATAAGTTACAATTATAGTTTTTCCATGTAGGCATATAAATAGTACAACTTTGATAAGTTCCTTATGATTTCTTTTCCATGTTTACCTTCTCATGCTTCTTGTATTCCAATGTCAAACTTTTTATTTAGCTCTGGTTTTTTCATCAAGAATGCTTGAAAGTCCTCCACCTCATTGAATGACCATATTTTTCCCTGAAACATTATACTCAGTTTTGCTGGATAGGTGATTCTTGGTTTTAATCCTAGCTCCTTTGATCTCTGGAATATCATATTCCAAGTCCTTTGATCCCTTAATGTAGAAGCTGCTAGATCCTGTGTTATCTTGATTGTGTTTCTACAGTATTCAAATTGTTTCTTCTTGGCAGCTTGTAATATTTTCTCCTTGATCTGGGAACTCCAGAACCTGGCTATAACATTCCTAGGAGTTTTCTTTTTGGTATCTTTTTCAAGAGGTGATGGGTGAATTCTTTCAGTTTCTATTTTGCAATCTGGTTCTAAAATATCAGGGCAATTTTCCTTGAGAATTTCTTGAAGGATGAATTCTAGGTTCTTTTTTTGATAATGGCTTTCAGGTAGTCTAATAATTTTTAAATTGATTTTCCTGGATCTATTTTCCAGGTCAGTAGTTTTCCAATGAGATATTTCACATTGCTTTCTATTTTTTCATTCGTCTGGATCTGTTTAATGGTATCTTGATTTCTCATAAAGTCATTCACTTCCATTTGCTCCAATCTAATTCTAAAGGAATTATTCTCTTCAGTGAGCTTTTGAGATTCTTTTTCCATCTGACAAATTCAGCTTTTTAAGGCATTCTTCTCTGCATTGGCTTTTTGGGCCTCTGTTGCCATTTGAGTTAGTCTATTTTTTAAGGTGTTATTTTCTTCAGTCAGGTTGTTGACTCTCTTTTCGTGATTTTCTTGCATGATTCTCATAATTTTTCCTCCATTTCTCTTATTTGGTTTTCAAAATCCTTTTTAAGCTCCTCTATGGCCTGTAATTAGTTTATATTTTTCTTGGAAGCTTTTGGTGCAGAAGCTCTGACTGTGTTGTCTTCCTCCTGTTCCATGCTTTGATCCTTTTTGTCCCCAAAAAGGGAATCTAAAGTTGGACTGCTGTGCTTGCTTTGCTTCCTTTGCCTATTCATGTTGCCAGTCAATTAATTTGACTTTTGAGCTCTTTGCTGCAGTAGAACTCTGTTTCCAGAAGGGAGAGCTTTGTCCCAAATTGCTGGGGTTTTCACAGCTGCCGGAGCTATTAGGAGGCCACCATCTCTACAGCCCCTACCAGCTTTGACTCACTGGTTATGCACCTCAGGACCACCACCCAAGACCACAATCCTGATCCAGGCAGGTTAAGGCAAGAGCACTTAGCCTTTGAATGGTTGCTTGGCCCCCCATGTCTTCCTTACTTAACTTGAGCATTCTCTAACCATTAGTTTTTTGCTTTTAAGAGGAAGAACTCAATAACCTAAATGACTGATAGACAACATAGGAGAAATATTTGTGAGGGAGTAGAAGGGACTTTTTGATGTCTCATACTCTGAACCCTACTCACACATAAACATAGAAGGCAAAAACAGTTAGTAACTCAGAAATCCAGTTGTGAAAGGTTATTAATTTATGGCTAACAACAAAAGTGGGTATGATGCCTTATAAATGTGCCAATACAAACAAAGGGTTAATGACAGACTCAACACAGGACATGCATTATCTTATACCATAGGGCTAGAACAGGAAAGAGGTCTTTTCTCTAGCAGCCATTTGAAGGAAGGAGAGACAATGGATCACCAGAGAAAAACACTTGCTAAGAGTTGTCTCTCAGCTCTTATCTTGGTAGGAGAAGCCAAAGAGCCAAGAAAGAATAAAAAACTTGGGAATCCAAAATGGACAAGGTTGTGAAACATATATATTGATGTTTGTATATATGTGTATGTACATATGTGTATATATGTATACACACACACACATACACACATATATATAGGCATAAAAACAAAAACAACTAACATATAGAGCTTAAAAATTTGCAAACTACTTTATATACATTATCATATTAGAAATTTCAAACAACCCTTAAAAATCCATATTACAGTTATTGTTACACCTATTTTTTGAATAAGAGAATTGAGACTCAGAGGAATTGTGCATGTGTCTACACATATTATGTATGTATATGTGTGTATGTATATACTGGGGAAAAACAAACAAACCTTTCCCTGCCCATCCAAGCAAAACAAATTTCCCTTAAAGAGTTCTTAATTTCCCCATCCTGAAACTACTCATTGATCTTTCATTCATTCTCAAGATCTTGAGACTAATTTATATACACATAGGGGAGAATGAGGAAATCAGTACACAAGGACTAGCTAGTGGAGATCTTTCAACAAAAACATTTTCTTTTCTATTTTTTTCTTCTTCCGTGTCTTACTTTTTACCTTCCTCCCACCACATATCCCCTTCCACCAATATTTCTCTGTAGAATTGGCTCAATTATAAGAATAATATTCATTAATTAACCCTTTATTAGTATTTATTGTCTTCCTTAATAATCTCCTATTTCACTAGGAAGACTTGATTTTATTTTGTCTGATAAGATTGCAGCGAAAGTGAGAAAATATTTTGGATTTTTTGAATTTTTCTCTTAATTCAACTGAACTGTGTTTTAATTTTTAATGAATTTTCAATTACAAGACAGAAGTGAAAGTTAAAAAATGTCTCTTTTGACTCAGATAACTAAAATTTCTATTTTCCTTAGATGCTTTTCAAGACTTGCCAATCTTAGCATCATGTTTAGTTGAATTATTAATAAGAACTGGGCCACGACTGGAAGAGAACTTTTCTCTTCCAAGAGAATGATGAAATAACTTTCTACATTAACCCCTTATAGGAATAAGTTCTTCCCACAGGCATTAATCAGTGGCTTAAAAATTACCTGACACATTGTCTTTCAGATATCTAGGGCCTCACAATTTAACCACTCCTCTGTGGTAAATGAGCAGAACCAAGAGAACACTGTATACAGTAACAGCAATATTGTTTTAAGACTGACTTTGAGTGAATACATTATTTTCACTATTGTAGCTTAACCCCAATTGCCCTAAAAAAAAACCAAAAACCAAAAACAAAAACATAATTTTGTTGTATACTTGAAAGAAATAGCAAATCATACTTAGTAGATTTACAGTTTTATGTGCAAACATCTTTTTATGGTGCTATGTTGTAGAAATGCTTGTTTTGTTCCATAAATATGCATTAATGTAAAAGAGAAAAGAAACTGGGGTCACTGATCCCTACAAAAGGATCCCTGCTGGCAGCATATTGACTTAGTTTTAAAATGCAATGTTATCTATGTCTTATTGAATTTTTATTCATTTTGTCAAATATTTCTCAATTACATTTTAATCCAGTTCTGGTCACACTTGGGAGTGTGGAATGTGTAGCCACCCCAGCTGCGTGTTTGACACCCCTGATATAGGGAAGGACCTCCAGGAGAGGAAACTCCCTCTGCTGATGCATATCATCAACATCTCTGAAATAACAGTCTTAGAGTCTTTCCTGGGACATGGAATCCCTAAGTGTTTTCCTCATGATCACATTGTATGTTTCTTATGAGATATGATATATGATATACAATATGATATGATACGGTACAGTACGGTACAATGCGATGTGGTGCAATATGATATAGTAAAAGGTGATAAGGTACAATACGATACGGTATGATATGGGGTGGGATGGGATGGGATGGGATACTATGTATGGTATGATATACTATGGTATGATATGCTATGGTATGACATATGATAAGTGATTTATGATATGTGCTATATGATATGAGCAAAGGACACTGCCCACTGATTCAAGATGACTAAGCATAGCCTCTGAAATTTATAGGCAGCATGACTCTGGGCAATTAATTTAACCCTTCAGTACCCCCAAATCACTCTGTAAAACCATAACTGAGAACAACTGTTGATCTGCATTAGTCAACAGAGTATCCTCATGAGGAGATAGATCCCTATGCCAATGAAATCATAAGTCCAGGCAGCCAACACAGTACATAAAGGGCTGTCCTTAGCATCAGAAAAACCTTGGTTCAAGTCTTGCCTCTGGCATGTACTATCATGCCTTCACTAGCAAGTCTTCCTTTTTGTACCAAAGAACTGGCTTACAATAAGCTATATAAAACCTATATAAAAACAATAGGCTTAACATACTAAAGCTTAAAGCTGCTCTAAGATTATTGAGACATCCTGCATACAGGAATGAGCCCTTCCTATAGACATTAATTAGTATATAAATTTTTAATTTGTATATAAAAAGTATATACAAATAAACACATTTATCAACTGTGTGTAATATATGAGAGATAACACACCTTAATAACTAACCAATTTAAAAAATGATAAAACTTATGTTTAATGAAGATGGACTCTTGGAATCCAAAGCAAGAAGTCCTTGGCCTCAATCCTATGACCAGAATTTACTAATGAACTACCTCCAGATAGATATCTTTATTGATGTCAGAACTGTCTGGTAGAGTAACAATCAATCCTCAAGATAACACTGTCTATTTATGACATAAATTCATATAACTTGGATTACTATTTGATTTATCTTAGCACAAGGATCTTTTTACAAACTCAGTTCTACTGCGTGGACAACAAGGGCAATCTAGTGGTGAAGATAAAATGTGTTTTGTCCTCTTCTCATTCCTACATTCCAATCAATGACTGAGACAAAAAAAAACTGGAGAGAAGGAAGGAGGGAGAGAGAAAAGGAGACAGAGAGAAAGACAGAGAGGAAGAGAGAGACAGAAAAGTTTAAACAACTAAACACACAAACCAGATCTGGAAACACTTGTGAGTTCATTGGTAGAGGAAACTGCTTCCAATGAGGAACTTATCTACTAATTCAAATTGGCACTTTCACTTCAATTTATAGTTGGGTACACAGTGATGTTTAGTGATTCCCTGAAGGTCACACAGCTAGTAAATAGCAGAAGTGAAATTTAAACCGCAGAATCTTCTGACTCCAAAATCCAATGCTTTTTCAATCACCTGACATATCCTTCTACCAAGTCCACCATTCTTTCCTGGACTTTATCCCTGTATTCATGTATCTCCCCTTATAGTCTCTACTATATAATTTAACACTATAATAAATTGCCTTGAACTATTTCTTCTCATTTCAAGTGTGTTAATCTTGTAGTATCTCTAGCTAGACTGAGTTTCTTGAGAGGGGCCATGTTTTTATACTTCATTCTCACAGGAACTAGTATGCTGATGAACCAGAAGGAAGGAAACAAACATTTATGAAGTGCCTACTATGTACCAGCCACTGCGCTGTATCTTAAAACACCTACTATGTGCCAGGCACTATGCTAAGTGTCTTACAAATATTATCTTGTTTGATTTTCACAATAACCTTGGGAGGTAGATGCTATTATGGTCCCCATTTAAGAGTTGAGAAAACTGATGCAGACAGAAGATAAGTGACTTGACCAGAGTCACACAAATAGTATCTGAGGCTGGATTTGAATTCATGTCTTCCTGACTCCAGGCCCAGTGCTCTATACACTGTACCACCTTGCTTCCTAGATGGAAGGAATACATTATGTCACAAAATAAATTGATAAAGTGACAATGTCAAGAACTCTTGATGAGCTTCAAACCCATTAAAAAAGATTTGTTAGCAAAAAAAGAAAATGTTGTGGACATACCACAGAGAGGCAGGATGTACATATGAACAGGCTATAAAATCATTCCTTCAAGGAACAGAATGCCCTTCTATCTGAGACAGAAGAAATCCATGTTCACAGAATCTTAGAATGGAGCTAAAAAGGACCTGAGAGATTATCTAACCCAGCAGCTCTCAAAGTGTGGTCCTTGAACCTCTGGGGTCCTCAAGACACATTCAGGGGTCTACAAGGTCAAAATTATTTTCATAAAAATACTAACATATTATTTGACTATTAAAATCTTCCTCCTTATTCCAACTACTTAATGTTTGAGGCTGGATTTTCTTCCTAAACTTTAACTAAAACAGTAATATAGCAACAGAACTAATACAGAAGATATGAGAATTTATCTGTCTTCTATCAGGCCTGATATTAAAGAAATTTGGAAAAATATGTAAAATAATGCAACCCTTCTCACTATTTTTTTTTGTTTTGGAAAATATAGTTATTTTTATTAATATATATCATATATATTTATGTGTATATATGTGTATATGTATATGTACAAATACATTTGTAGCTGAGTTTAACATCCAATTGGTTTATTGTTATTTTTAAATGAATTAATAAATATTTATAAATTAATAATTTTTTAAATTATAAATAAATTAATAAATATTTATTAACTCTATCTAACTATCTATCTAGTTTTAATTTCTAATATAGCAATCATCAATAGATAGAGCCTATATAAACAAAGTTCTTGGAAGGGTCCTCAATAATTTTTAAGAATAAAAAAGATCCTGAGGCCAAAAAGTTTGAGAACTGTTGATCTAACATAATCTCTTCATATTACATTAGAGAACACTGTGACACACCCTCACCCCCAAGAAGCCCAGCCAAGTCCATACACTCTGTGGGCAGCAGAGATGAATGTCGAACCCATGTATACTTATTCCTGGTCCAGTATTCTCCACTATATGGCAAATTTCAGTTAGCCCCTTCATTTTTGGAGGCTCTGGCAGGTTAGGTAAATAAAAACAAATTGCATTTATGCAGCTCTTTTTAAGGTTTGCAAAACACTTCACACACTTTATATCGTTTGATCCTCAACAGCCCTATAAGGTAAATACTACGGATATTACTAATGTGTTTTTAAGGTTCAGTAAGGTTAAATAATTGGTTTGATATCACATAGATAGTAGTAACTGATCTAGGTGCTATTTGAGCCTCTTCTGATGCCAGACCCCATCCTCTTTTCTCCTAGTACACGTATTTCTCGTGGTCACATAGCTGGTTAGTGACAGAAATCATTCCAAAACCAAGGTCTCCTCACTTCTAGTTCAGTGTTTTCCTCTAGACCATGAATCTTAGCCAACACCCCTCATTTTACAGATGAGAAAACTGGGGTCCTAAGAGGTAATATATATGATATGTCCAAGATCACACGGTTAGCTGCAAAGCCAGACCTAAAATCCAAGCCATATATTAATTATTTATTTCAACTTCAACTTATAGGGAAGAAACACTCCTTATAAGCATGTAGAAAAAGTTAAACTCTAAGATGAGCAGAGCACAAAATGATATTGTTCAGAGCCTCACTAGAAAGGAATTCATCATGATTTTGGGTCCAAGGCATTTATGGTTACAAGTAAATACTGTGGCATGGGAGGGGAAGGCCATTCATTTCACCATTAAAGCCTGAATGTCCCAGAGATCTTTACCACCAGTGAGCAACAATTATTTCTGAAGTACAAGTCCATGTACAGAGGATTGATTCCCCAACGCAGTTGAATATCCACTAATAGACCCACTTGATAAGTGGGAGCTGGGCTTGTGCCTGAAATGGAGGAATGGAATTGCCCAATCGAACATTTTCTCTCTTCATGCATAAACATAACTCCTGCTATCGCTAATGGGGAAGGTTTCCTTGGTGCAGTGGAAAATAGACCCCACAGTCTTGTGATAAACCTGTCAAATGTGACATGCTCTATGTGAAGTGAACAGCCACGGTTGATTAAATGGGCAAACCCGTGTACAGCAAGAGAATGCGTCAGTGCACTTGGTTGCAGACAGAGAGTGCATAACTCAGAGAGAAGAATCATGACTTAAAATATGAGTCATTAGAACAGAGACAAGGTAAAATGTCCATACAGTGAAAATCCATTCCCCTCTTATTTGCCATCCTCCTCTCCTTCCTTCCCCTCCTTCCCTTCCTTTCCCTTCTCTCCTCCCTTTCTCCTCCCTTTCCCTCCATTCACTTCCCTTCTTCTCCTTCCCTTCCCTACTCTACCATCCTCTCTCCTCTCTCTACAATTCACACTTCAAGGACCAAAACTCCTAATGGCAGGGACATTCTATATAAACTGGAAATCTGCATGCCTAAAGAGGCTGAGGGTGGAAAGGCAGCTAAATTCTGTCAGGCTCCAGGCTGACAGCTATCAGTACTCTAAATCTTGATGGGACAAAGTCCCATTCGCTGGATCCTAGGTAATGTTCCAGCCTCCAAAAACTCACAGCTACTTAGTCACCAGCCACAACAAGACTCCTGTATGGCAGTCTCGTCACTATATCATACTGCCTCCCAATGCAGTTTGCTTTTTTTTTTCACCTGAATTACATCTAGAAGCTCCTGAAGAACAAAGAGAATAATAAAAAGAGTGGGGCACTTCTTTACTAGGGATTCCCTCTCTGAAATTTTTACTTTTCAGTCACAAATTTAACTTCACCTGACTGTCGTCCTGCGTGAAACAAAAATAACACATTTTAGCAGAACAGAAAGCAAAAAGGATCGTAAGCATATTCACGACAATCCAGTCATTCTTCTAGCCCATTTCTCTGCTTCTCCAGAGTTCATCTGCTTCTCTGCTACCTGGGGCATTTTGCCAGAAAACATTCTTCCTTGCCAGAGTATACCAAGAAGTCATTTTCATTCGTTCTTTCAAATTTTTAAATTCATTTATTTTATAAGCATTTAATCTTTTCCCCATCTATCCTTCCCATGCCCCTAATTGAACAATTAGAAAAAAAGAGAAATTATCAAAATATGTGTAGTTGAGTTAAACAGATTCCCATATTGTCAACATCCAAAAATGTATTCCTCATTCGCTTTCTTGAGTTCATTTCCTCTCTACCAGGAGGTAAGTAATGTATTTTATCTTCGATCTTCTGCCATCATTGATCAGAGTTCTCGTTTTTTGAAGTGGTTTTTCTTTATAATGTTATTGCAAGGAGTTGTTTTCAATCTCAAATTTTAAGAATAGAATCACACTTTTAAAACTGGATGGGACCCTAGAGATCATTTCATCTCAACTCTCATTTTACAGATGAGGAAACTGAGAGCAGAGGGGTTAGGTGTCTGGCTTTTCATTTCCAGGGGAACATAGTTTTCTCATCTGTAAAATAAGGGGGTTGAACTAGGTGGTGCCTGAGGTCTAGAGCTCCAAACTATGAACTTTCTTCTCTAACATGCAAAGATATTTGTAGCTGGTACACTCTAGCTCTACATGAAAACAAGGTTGCAGAGAGTGACTTTATGATGAGTCATTCTACTTTCACAAGTTAAATCAATTTATTCCTTCTTTGATCTTCCAGTTCCTGACCTTTGTCTTTCTTTGTTCTTTCCTGAATGGTTGAGTCTAATTTTCACCATTTATTTTGCCAATTTGTTCCATGTAAACCTGACTGGTGTTTGCATTTTGGTTCAGATTTGAAATTTCTGGTTGTTTCCCTTCCCTCCTTTCCTTCCTTCTTCCTCACAGCCCTGAAGCAACAAGCAGCAAGCCCCAGACTTGGCTGCTGGCAGTCAGTCCCACTCCTCCCGATGCAGAGCATATAGCCATAACACTTGCCCAAGAGTACATGGTTAATTAGTGTCAGAGTGGAACATAGAGATCTTGACTATCAGTCCAATGTTGTTCCCACCATACTACAGTGCTTCCCTCTGTTTCACCTGGAACGTGGTCTGGAAAAAGGGTGGGACTTTCCACTATACCGGGGGTCAGCATTTGGCTCCAGTGAGTGATACATATGGCTTTTTATGTACAGAGCAAAGTTCTTGGAGCCAAAATAAATGAATGAGTCTGTACCTACATGTTGACTCATCTCACCAAACCTTAACTTACTCTGAACAACCAATTTGTTGTTTTGGAGGGGTATTAGCGCTCAAATCCAGAAGTCTCATATTCTTTTCCTCCCCTCACATTTGAAAACACTAAGCACCCACTGGGATATCCTTCTCAGTCCTTCTCTCCTGTCCCCAAACTGGATTCCATTCGGTCAAGCTGGCCTCTTCCTTCCAACTCTACTTTCTCTAGTCCCACACCTCGATAGCTTAGGGCCAGGCTATCTCTGAGAATATTTAACTTACTTCTGACAACCCTATTAAACCCATGTGCCAATGGGAAATATCTACAAGAGCAGGCAGACCCTTTGGTTCCTAGAGCATATATACAGGGTTTCCCAAAAGTCTTAGTGCCACTTAAGCTTTAATAACTTCAAACTACACTAAGACTATTGTAACACACTGTGTATTCATCCATGTGTATGTGTGTAAATGTACAGAGAATTCATATAAATATACACATACAGAAAATGTATATATATATATATATTTTTTTGTATTCACAAAATGGATATGCAGATACAGAATATGTACGTGTACATATAGAGAGAGAGAATGTGTATGGGTAAGCATAATGTCTATGCATATATACATGGAAAGAATAGAGTATATACATATACTTATGCAGAATATGTGTGTATATGTATCTATATATACACATATAATATATAGGTACAGAATATATAGGCATACATAAACATACATACACACACACACACACACACACACACACATATATATATATACACACACATATACACACACAGCCCAATATACAGAAACACACACACATGCACATACAATGTGTTTCAAAAGTCATTGCTCTGTGCGTGCATGCGTGTATCTGTGTGTGTTTAATACAAAGGGTATTCCAAAAATCTTAATGCACTAAATATATTTCCACAACCACCTTTCAAGACAATAAATAATTATTATTGGGTCTTTCTACTACATTGTATTGATGAGTAAAAAGTCAGCAAAATAATAAAAATATCCAAGAAGTACCCATGAGATCCATCTAAAACACGCCTATCATCATGACCTTAGAGGAGGAAGATCTGGGTTCAAGCTCCCCCTCTGAAATGGAATGACTGCATGATCTTGTACAAATCATAAAAGCTCTCAGCACTCTAGACAACTTTCCAATACTAATTTCAGAAACTATCCATTGATAGTTTCCTCATCTGGGAATTCCCTTGATATTGGAATCTCAGGTATAGTCCTTATAAAAATAAAGACAATGCAGATCTTTTAAAAGTTAAAGTTTAAGAGTATTACCACAAAATGACTTTTCACCCTTAAAAAGTTTCCAACTGCTACCCTATCAATGATTCTTCTTTGGCTCTCACTGTACACATTTACATGGTCTCCCATCTACCACTGCTGTCTAAAAAGACTTGCTAAGCAATTCAATTTAGTTGGTCCTGTAGCTAAGTGAAAATGATTCCCTATAAGAAAAAATTTTAAGTCACTCTCTATCTCCCAGCCCTCACATTATAGCCTCGTATTGCATCTCTAAATGTTCAATAGGTTTCACTCAAAAGATGAATCCCTTTCCTGGCAAAGACCCTAACTTCTTTAACACAAACGGCTTTCTGATATATTAATAAAAATGTACAGTATTGGGGTAGCTAGGTGGTGCAATGTATAGAGCACTGGCATTGGAGTCAGGGGGACCTGAATTCAAATCTGACCTCAGACACTTGACATACTTACTAGCTGTGTGACCTTGGGCAAGTCACTTAAGGCCAACTGCCTTGCCTTCCCTGATTCCAAAAAAAAAAAATGTGCAGTATCATAAAACTTCAGAGCACCTTCAAAGTCTATAATGCAGAGAATCACAACATCTTAGAGCTGGAAAGGATTTCAGGAAGCCAGGTGGAGTCCAAACAGTGCTGGCACCACTGTCTACTAAAATCTTTCCTAATTCCATCAGTTGCTAGGGTCTTCTCTGCAGAGAAGTGCTAGAACAAACTTGAACTCGTTCACAAGAACCAACTGTAAAATTTTCAGTGTCATCATTTCCCATAAATTGGCAAACACTACATATAAGGGGCTTGATTTATTGTTTTGTTAATTGTCTGGACTTAAGAATATGATGACATATTAATAGTGCAGAATAAACTTTAGACTGTGCCATGCACACATTGTATTTTAAAACACCTCTGTTAAACATTTACCCAAACACCCCTAAATCCAAGCCATATCCAACCAGAGAATCCCCTCTAACACATACCCAACAAATGGTAGTCCAACCTGTTATAAAGGATCTCTTCTGTGGGGGAACTAATCTCAACCCAGGAAGCCCATTCGATTTTTGGATATCTTTAATCATTAATTAGTATGTTTTCCCTCAGATCCATCCTAAATGTTCATCTTTGCAACTTCCATCAATGCTCCCAGTTAAACCCCCCAGAAGATGGATATAAAGTTCAACCTTTTTTCAACAAGATAGTCTTTCAAACACGAAGAAAACTATCACAACCCACCTAAGTCATTTTTTCTTCCTCTCTAGAATAAATATTCTCAGACTTTTCAAATTTCCTTACACGAGCTTTATTTCCCAGGTTGTCCTCCTCTGGATTCTATCCAACTAGTCACACTCCTTCCTAATATGTAGCATCTATAACTGAAAACAATACTCCAGGTGGAGGTCCTATATAGTTAGCAGGACTATCACCTCCTGGCTTCTGAAATATGTGCCTCTCAGCACAGTCTAAGCTTGCTTGAGCTTTTTCAGGTTGTCATATCACGCTGACTAAAAAGAGTATAGTATAGTGGGGAGAGTGTTGGATTTGCAGTCAAGAAGACCTGAATTTAAACTGTATCCCTGACAACTACTAGTTTTGTGACCCTGGCAAGTCACTTAACCTCTATATTCCTCAAATTCCTAAGACTTACCCAATAAGTCAGAAAAGTTGGGGTCTGTATTGGTGGAATAGAGTTTCCCATGCTGACAAAGTCATATATCCTCTATAGGTCTGTGTACCACATTATTGATTCATGCTGAGCTCATAGTCCACTAAAACCCCCAGAACTTTTTCAGATGAACAGTAAGTCTAGCCATGCCTCACTAAGTGAGTAATGACAGTTGTACTTTCACTCCTTAGCACCATCACCCATGGGGCCTTTGCCATTGTATAACAATATAGAGCATAATGGATCTGTGTGTATGTGTGTGTTGTGTATAGGGGGCATCCATATCTTCAGGGTCTGCCCAGATGTGGCTTGAAGGGAAACATGAATAGATCTCTAGTGTCTCTTCTACCTAATCTTCTCCAGTGGAGAGTTTCATCTCTACCAGGAGGGGAAGAGAAGATTATGGCCATCAGAGTGGCCACTCTGCTGTCCTCAGAGGCAGTCTAGAACTGTATCTATCCATCTCCAAAACATTTTATTAGTGTAGGGGATTTTTTAGGTTCAAACTGTACTTCTGATTGTTATCCCTTAACAGGGAAGGAGTGACCCAAGCTATAGCCCCAAGGCTTGACTCTCTTCCTAACAGATGCCACTTATTCAAAGGTTACATATAAAGAAAAATAGCAAATAAAAGCATTTATCCAAGTCATGAGCAAACAGAAATTGGAGAAAACATATGCAATTCTCCTACTGAGAGAGAGATATATTAGCTCAACCAAGAGTCTCTGGTCTTACCCAAAGGGAAATTCTCCAAGTCCCTAGTGTGATAAGCTAAAGATAGAGACATGATAAAGATGCTGGTTCTTTTACATCTCTTCTGTCAAAAGTCTTTTTCTCCCTTCAGGGAATGAATGTCTTCTCTCTTGAAGAGAAAGGTCAGAAGACCAGCATCTCTCCTCTCCCAAGCTCTTACCAGCTCTGCTCCTCACCTACATGGAACATTGAGTAATCAATATTCACCAGTGAGGAGAGTCTTATGCAAATAGGCTTTGAACACCTGGTTATAAGAGTACATAAAGAACTTTGTAAACATTAAAGCATTGTAAAATGCAGCTACCATTATAATTAAAACAACAGAGAGGGACCAACAAATCTCTGGAAATTTCATCCTTTCCTTGACTTCATTCACATAAAACATATACTGGGAATTATGAAGATCTGCCTTAAGAAATGAAAATGTTTTCAGGTCCAATTCTCTCTTTATTTTAAAGGTTCATAAATTTCAGTGCATGGATTTCTGAGGACATAATTGCCTTAAGATAAAATGCAGAGATTTGTGTATACTTATGATAGTTTTGTAGAAGGTGAACTTAAGGGCATGTAACATCTGCCCTCCATCGTTGCAGTTAGTAGTGGAAATATGCTCCAAATGGCATTCATTGTGTGATAGACATGATAACATGTCTAAAGAGTCTCACCTAATGAAAGCAATGACAACTGAGAACAATGAAAAAGATGTGGTATATTGATATCTGCGTGTGGCTCTATAGTTATGAGATAAAATTGTTTTCATATTGACAAACTATATTTTTTGTAAGAAGAACAACTGATGTACAAACCAACTCAAGGTTTATATTGTTGTTCACTTGTTTTTCAGTAATTGTTGACTCTTTGTGACCCCATTTGGAGTTTTCTTGACTGAGATACTAGAGTGGTTTACTATTTTCTTCTCTAGCTAAGGAATGTGTGGCAAATAGAGTTAAGAAACTTGTCCAGGGTCACATAGCTAGTAAGCGTCTGGTGCTAGATTTGAACTCAAGAAGATGAGTCTTCCTGACTACAGGCCCAGCACTCTTTATCTACTGTGCCACCTAGCTGAACTTTTTATATATTTGCTTCAAACTAAAATTTTATTCATTTGTTTCAAATTAGGCAACCAGTGGCTCAATCCCTACATGCTTGTTTTCCTCATGCATTCCAACAGAATAAAGATACTTACATTTAAAAAATGAGGTAGAATCAAAATGTTATAAGGCTACATTTCCATCACTGAAATAGGGTTGAATTTGCCAGGCATGCCGTCTATGCCAGATTAGTTTGGCATTATACTGTAATTCTGGAAGCTAACACCACTGTTGTAACTTGTTTAGAACAGCATAAACCTAGGACTTACTTCAGATGTAGATAATTAAAAGGAACAATCAAAAGCAAAAATGAAAACATTTATTAACCAACTACTATGCACAAGAAACTGTTAGGCATCAGGGATAGACAGACGAAGAGCAAAAGAGTTCCCTCCCTCAAGAAACTTACATTCTAATGGGTAAAAGATTAACGTAGTATAATTGTAATTTTTCCTTAAAATTAAACTTACTTCAATATCTCAAGAAGATTTCTAGAATCAGAGATTTCATCAGTGTGGGTAGCTCTCTTGACTCATCTCGATTACAACTCTATCAGTAAATACTTTAATGAATTTTAAGGCTAAAAAACAATATTGGTTGGCATTCAATCTCTGGTGATGATCCTCTCCAAACTTAACTGTGTTTGTCCTATGACAATAATTAGACAATCTCACAGCTTGGCTTATACTAGAAACTTCTCCACATTGATAGAGCCAACTAAAATGAAGACATTACTAGTCTTTGATAAAATAGAGCCATCTTCATACCAAAATGAGGATAGACCACTTTATCAAAGATTTAAATTAAATTAATCTTTATGTGAAAAACAACCTTCAGCAATATTTAAAAGCAAAAGAACTGAGTATAATATGCTATCAGTTCAAGCTAGAATTGTACTCAATCACTACTGAAGTTAACCTTAGGCTACATATAGTCTCTGAATCTTTTTTTGGCATCAAAAGCTCCATTATTCCATTTTTCTTAAAGTCTGGTCTGCTATTTCTAACTAGTTGTTGCCTTATCAATATGAAGCTTGCCTTTTACATTGTCTATGTCTGCTAATTAAGTTGGTTGATTAAATGGACAGCCCACTTTCCCTGAGTACCATTTTGGTTCTGTTTATGATCAGAAAAGTAAAAGCCCCAGATGCTGCCTTTCATGATCTTTCCCTCTCTACCTTTCCCCATTTTGATTAATTGAAGAAAACCTCCAATAAAGTAATTTTGGTCTAATACTGTCTTTTCCCAATAGAGATTAAAAACTTTACTATTGTACATGGGCAAGACGACCCAGTAGAAAGAGAAACACACTCTGAGTTAGATAATCTAAGCTTAAATCCCATCTTTGACGTTTACTAGCTATGTATAATCAAATAATTTCACTTCTTTGGTCCTTAATTTCTCCATCTGTAAAATGAGCCTGATTAAATACCTAAACCAAACCTCGCAGGGTAATGGAAAGTACTTTGTGGGGGCAGAGCCAAGATGGCGGCGTACCAGCAGCAACATATCGCAGCTCTCACATAGCCACCCCCAAATACCCATAAAACAGGACTCTAAACCAATCCTAGAACTCCAAAACGCACACAAATACACTTTCCACTAAAGTCAGCTCAGCTACGAGGAACCATATCAGCACTGCGAATCTGAAACCAGGCAGCCCTGAAGCCATGGCTGTGCCCTGGGGGTGACTGGATGGGAGGAGTGGAGGAGCCTCTCAGGTGAGCAGATTAGCAGCAGCTGCGAGTGGGATTTGCAAAAGGGGGAGATAAGCAGTCCAGCAAAAGGCCTCCAGAGCAGAAAAGCGAAAGGCAGAGGTTTTGCACCCACCTCTGCTTTGTAGCTTCCCGCCCGCGGCCTGCAGACAGCAGGGGGACTTAGCGATTGTTTTCAGGCCAGTGCTCTCGCGTTGAGCGGCCTGGATCCGGATCGCCGTCTTGGGCCTTGGTCTTGGAGTCTTTATTATCCAGTCTGCCGGAGGTGTTTAGGAG
>CM053580.1:440372135-440431668 GCA_028627135.1 Pseudochirops cupreus | reverse complement strand
AAAAGATGTAACTCAAAAAAATTTAATAAAGAATTTAAAAAAAAAAAAAAGTTGAATTTGCCAGATGGAAAAAGAATTCAAAAGCTTACTGAAGAGAATAATTCCTTCAGAATTAGATTGGAGAAAATGGACTTTTTGAGAAATCAAGATACTATTAAACAGATCCAAACAAATGGAAAAATAGAAGACAATATGAAATATATCATTGGAAAAACCACTGACCTGGAAAATAGATTCAGGAGAGATAAATTAAAAATGATTGGACTACCTGAAAGCCATTATCAAAAAAAAGAACCTAGAAATCATCCTTCAAGAAATTCTCAAGGAAAATTGCCCTGATATTTTAAAACCAGGGAGTAAAATAGAAATTGAAAGAAGTCACCAATCACCTCTTGAAAAAAATCCCAAAAAGAAAACTCCTAGGAATATTATAGCCAGGTTCCAGAGTTCCCAGATAAAGGAGAAAATATTACAAGCTGCCAAGAAGAAACAATGCAAAGATTGTGGAAACACAAGCAGGATAACACAGGATCTAGCAACTTCTACATTAAGGGATCAAAGGGCATGGAAAATGATATTCCAGAGGTCAAAGGAGCTAGGATTAAAATCAAGAATCACCTACCCAGCAAAACTGAGTATAATGTTTCAGTGGAAAATATGGTCATTCAATGAAACAGAGGACTTTCAAGCATTCTTGATGAAAAAACCAAAGTTGAACAAAAAATTTGACACTCAAATATAAGAAGCAAGAAAAGCATGAGAAGTTAAACAGGGAAAAGAAATCATAAGGAACTTATCAAAGTCGAACAATTTATATATGCCTACATGGAAAAACTATAATTGTAACTTATAAAACTTTCCCCAGCATGAGGATAGTTGAAGGAAATTATATATATATATATATGTACATATGTATATGTGTGTGTATGTATACAAACACACATGTATATATATATATATATATATATATATATATATGTCTATCTAGGAGGGTATATGTGAATATGAATACATATGTGAGTGTGTGTATATATATGTACAGGTATACATAGATAGAGGGCACAGGATTAATTGAATAGGAAGGGATGATATTGAAAAGGTGAAATTTAGAGGTGAGAGAGGAATATAATGAGAGGACATGGGGAGCTACAGAATGGGTTAAATTATCTCATATAGAAGAGGCAAGGGATAATTGTTACAATGGAGGGGAAGAACAGGAAGGCAAAACGGAATGGGTCAACATTACTCTCATTGAAATTGGCTTAGAGAGGGAATGACATACACTCTAAATTGAGAATCTTGCCCTACAGGAGAGTGGGGGGAAGGGGATGAGAGGGGGGATGATGGAGAGGAGGGCATATTGTGGGGGGAGAGTAGTTACAAGCACACACTTGTGAAAAGGGACAGGGTCAAAGTAGAGAATAAAACAAGTGGGGGTGGGATAGATTGGAGGGAAATATAGTCAGTCTTTCACAATATATACACTATGGGAATGTTTTGCATAACTACACATGCACAACCTATATTAAATTGCTTATCTTCCCAGTAAGGGTAGGTGACAAGGGAGGAAGTAAAAGAATCTGGAATTCAAAGTTGTAAAATCAAGTGTTTAAAAAAATTATTATTATTATTATTATTATCTTACATGTACCTGAGAAAAAATGATATACAGGTACTGGGATATGGAGATCCATCTTGCCCTATCGGAAATTGGGAGGAGGGATGGGGGAGGATATAGGAAAGAGCAGATTGGGGAAGGGGGTATACAGTGAGATCACTGCTTTGGGGGTGGGTAAGGGAAAGACTGGGAAAAAATTTGTAACTCAAAATCTTGTGGAAATGAATGATGTAAACTAAAAATAAACATAAAATTTAATTTAAAAAAATTTTAAAATATTAAAAAAACAAAAAAAGAAATAATAAACCACTTTAGCAAAGTTGAAGGATATAAAATAAATCCACATAAATCATCAGCATTCCTATATATTACCAACAAAGCCTAGCAGCAAGAGAGAGAAAGAGAAATTCCATTTAAAATAATAATAGACAATGTAAAATATTTGGGAGTCTATCCAGCAAGACAAACCCAGAAACTATATGAACACAATTCCAAAACACTTTTCATGCAAATAAAGTCAGATCTAAATAGCTGGGGAAATATCAATTGCTTATGGATAGGCTGAGTTAACACAATAAAAATGAAAATTCTATCTATATGAATTTACTTACTCAGTTCCATTTCAATAAAACTACCAAAAATTATTTTATAGAGATAGGAAAAAATACTAAAATTCATGTGCAAGAACAAAAGGTAAAAAATATCAAGGGAATTAATGAAAAGACATGCAAACGAAGGCGAATTTGCCACACCAGATCTAAAACTATATTATAAAGCAGCAAACATCAAAACTATTTGGTACTGACTAAGAAATAGAGTGATATGTCAGTGAAATCAGTCAGGTATGCAAGACATAGTACTAAATGACTAAAGTAATCTACTATTTGATAAATTCAAAGACTCCAGATTCTGGGATAAGAACTAACTATTTGACAAAAACTGCTGGGGATACTAGGAAACAGTATTACAGAAGATAGGCATAGACCAACATCTCACATGCTATACCAAGATAAGATCAAAATGGGTGCATGATTTAGACATAAAGGGTGATACCATCAGCAAATTCGAGGGCAAGGAATAATTTATATGTCAGATCTATAGAAAAGGGAAGAATTTACAACCAAATAGGAGATAGAGAACATTATGAAATTTAAACTGGATAATTTTGATCACATAAAATTAAAAAGATTTTGCACAAAGTCAATGCAAACAAGATGAGAAGGAAAGCTGAAAGCTGGTAAACTATTTTCATAGCCCGTGTTTCTGATAAAAGGCTCATTTCTAAAATATATAAAAGAACTGAGTCAAATTTATAAGAATACAAGTCATTCCCCAATTAATAGAGGGTCAAAGGATATGAATAGGCAGTTTTCAGATGAAGAAATTAGAGCTATATAGAGTCATATGGAAAAAATGGTCTAAATCACTATTGGTTGGAGAGATACAAATTAAAAACAACTCTGAGGTACCACCTCACACCTATCAGATTGGCTAATATAACAAATCAGGAAAGTGATAAATGTTGGAGAAGATGTAGGAAAATTGGAACACTAATGCACTGCTGGTAGACTTGTGAATAGATTCACCCATTCCTGAGAGTATTTTGGAACTATGCCCAAAGGGCTATAAAAGTGGGCACACCATTGGATCCACCAACACCCCTACTGTGTCTATATCCCAAAGAGACCATATAAGAGGGTACAGGACATACATAAACAAAAATATTTACAGCAGCTCTTTTTGTGGTGACAGAAAATTAGAAATTGAAGGGATACTCATCAATTGGGGAATTTCTGAACAAGTTGTGGTATATAAATATACAGGAATACTATTGTGCTATAAGAAATTATAAGCAGGAAGATTTCAGAAAAACCTTGAAAGACTTACGCAAACTGATACTGAGTGAAGTGAGCAGAACCAGGAGAACATTGTATACAGTAACAGCAACATTGTGTGATGATCAGCTTTTATAGACTTAACTATTCTCAGCAATACAATAATACAACACAGTTCCAAAAGACTCATGATAGAAAATGCTATCCACATCCAGAGAAAGAACTGTGAAATCTGAATGCAGATTGAGGCATACTATTTTCACTTTTTTTGTTCAGTTTTTTCTTTCTCATGGTTTTCCCCTTTTTTTCTGCCTCTTCTTTCACAACATGACTAATGTGAAAATATGTTTAATGTGATTGTACATGTATAATCTAAAAAAAGAAAAGGAAAAAGGGCCATTCATGAAGAGATCCTTCTTCACTTCTTCTCATCTCGCACAACTCTGCTACCTTAAGCAAATATCTCCACCTCATTCTCATGTGAACTTAAAACTCTTCACCTTCCCAAGGCCAACTCCTTTAAACATACAAGTGATTCCATTCCATCCCAATCTCTCTTGCAGATTGCCTTCTTCTATAATCCCTGCTCTCTTATTAATCATCAATCACTCCCTGTCTACAAGTTACATTTTTATTATCTACAAACAAAACCAAACTCCTTGAGAAGGCCATCTATAATTCATGCCTTCATTTCCACTCCTCTCACTTTCTTCTTAACTCTCTACAGTCTGACTTCTGACTTCACTCACCTGAAACTTCTTTTTCCAACTAATCATCTCTTGATTGCCAAATCTGATGGCTTTTTCTCAATCCTGATGTTTGAACTCTGCAGCTTTTGACTTTGTGGATTGCCTTCTTTTCCTTAACACTTTCTCTTTGGGTGTTTGTGACACTGCTCTCTCCTGGTTCTCCTCTAACCTATCTGAACTCTCCTTCTTAGTCACCTTTGCAGCAATATTCAGCCAGGTCATGATTTCTTTTTCTTTCTTTTTTTTTTTTGAGGCAATCAGGGTTGAATGACTTGCTTAGGGTCACATAGCTAGTAAGTGCCTGAGTGTATTTGAACATGGATCCTCCTGACTCCAGAACCAGTGCTCTATCCATCGTGCCACCTAGCTGCCCCGAGGCCATGACTGTGTGTGTTCTGTGTTCCCCACTTTTTTCTCCTGGAAGCACCTCTCTTCTCTCTATATATTATTTTGCTTGATGATCCCATTAACTCCCATAGATTCAATTATTATGTTTATATAGATGATTCTCATACCTGTTTGCCAATCCTGACCTCCATTCTCCCCTCTCCTGATTGATACCTTAAACCAGAACTAATAGATATCTTAAACTCATTATGTCCAAAATGGAATTCATTATCTGTTCCCCTAAGCACTCCCTTCTTCTTAACTCCCTTATTACTGTCCAGGGTACCACCATCTTTCCATTCACTCTAGTTTGCAACCCAAGTCTCATCCTCAATTCATCAGTTTCTTTCACTCTCCAATTTATTCTCTACATATCTTGTTTGTACACATTTGTTTGCATGTTGTTCCCCTTAGACAGTGAGCTCTTTGAGAGCAGGGACTTTTTATTTTTTGCCTTTCTTTGTATCCTTAGCACTATGTGTCTGGAACATAGTAGGTACATATAAATGCTTGCTGACTACTAACATCAGTTTAGGGGCCAAATATCAAATGAGAACAATATGAATTCTAGGACGAGGAAGATTTGTCAAGAAGGAGTAGAAATTACTTTGAAAGTATTATCAAAAGCAAAAATGATTGACAATATCTGCTTAGCCTTATATGCAATTGGGGTGGGGGGAGAGAACCAGAAAGGCTAATAATTTGGGAATAGTTAAATGAATGGATAAATACTTGAATGCAGTAGAGCACTATATGGCAGTTTGGACCATCAAGTTTGAAGAATACAAAGAAATGAAGAAAGACTTTTGTGAAATAATGTAAATTAAAAAATCAAAACTAGAAAAGTGAAGTCAAGCACATTAATCACAACAGAATATAGGAGAAATTAAGTAAAAAAGAATGGGCAAAGAATCCTGGTAGGGACTAGGATGAAGTGATTCGAATAGTGATGTGATTTATGTATTTAATTTAACTGAAATAAATGTAAATAATAAGCAAGTTTTAAAAAGTAATAATAAGCAAGTTTAGTTGTTTTGTATATTTTAAGGTGAAGTTTCTAATAAAAACTTTAGTTAAATAAATGAGAGACAATAGAGAGATTTCAGAGGAAGAGACAATAAGGCTTTGCTATTGATTCAATATAGATGTGAGGGAGAGGGAAGATGTAATTGACTAGGGTTTCCAGACTTGGAATTTGGGTGAATGACAGGACCACTGAGAGAAATAAAAAAGTCAGTGGGTGGGGGGCTGAGTGGCACAGTGAACAGAGCACCGGCCCTGGAGTCAGGAGGACCTGAGTTCAAATTCAGTCTCAGATGCTTAACACTTACTAGCTGTGTGACCTTGGGCAAGTCACTTAACCACAATTGCCCTACCTTCCCCCCTCCATAAAACAAACAAAAAGAGTCAGTAGGACATAAGTGGTTTGGAAGGGGAAATGTTGTTTACTTTAGTGTGACTGAGCAAGTCATAACTTCTCTGAAATCAACATCCTTAGCAATAAGATGAAATGATACGAGTTAGATATCTAGGTTCCTTTTGACGTGTAAAAGTCTATGATTTGAAGATCTATGATTATGTGCTAAATTATTGTAAAGTCAGGAGACCCAGGAAACAATTGCTGATACAAAATAGGAGCTTAGGAGAGAAGTCAGTCTAAATTAAGAGGCATCTTTTTAGAAGTACAGTTGAAACTGTGAGAATAGATCAGAGAGAAACAGAAAGAAGAGAGAGGAGAAAGAGAGAGGGGAAAAGAGAGAAAGAAGAAAGAGAGACAGAGAGAGGAGTGAAAGAGATGGAGAGACAGAGAAACAGTGATGAAGACAGATACAGAGATGGAGACAAAGAGAAGAGAACAAGAGGAGAAAGAGAAAGAGGAGATAGACAGAACAAGAAGAAAGAGACAGATGAGAGAAAGAGAGAGAGAGAAAGAGAGAGAGGAGACTGATACAGAGAGATAAAACAGAGAGGGATGGAGAGACAGAGGAG
This sequence comes from Pseudochirops cupreus, assembly GCA_028627135.1. Classification (NCBI taxonomy): domain Eukaryota; kingdom Metazoa; phylum Chordata; class Mammalia; order Diprotodontia; family Pseudocheiridae; genus Pseudochirops; species Pseudochirops cupreus. Next base: position 440,425,090 of record CM053580.1, on the reverse strand, counting down.
ATGGATAAAGAAAGAAGAGAGAAACAGAGAGAGGAGAGAGAGAAGGAGAGACAGAAAGGCAGAAAGAGACAGAGAAACAGAGATGGGTAGATACAGAGATGGAGACAAAGAGAGAGGAAAGACAGAGAAAGGGAGACAAAAAAGAGAGAATGTAGAGAGAGGGGGAGAGAAAGGGAGTAAGAAGAAAAAGAAGGAGGAGGAGTAGAAGAAGAAGGAGAGGAGGAGGAGGAGGAAAAGGAAGAGGAGAAGAAGAAGAAGAAGAAGAAGAAGAAGAAGAAGAAGAAGAAGAAGAAGAAGAAGAAGAAGAAGAAGAAGTAGAAGAAGAAGAAGAAGAAGAAGAAGAAGAAGAAGAAGATGAAGAAGAAGAAGAAGATGATGATGATGATGATGATGATGATGAGACCAAGTAGCACTGAACCTAGAAGAATGGTCACATTTAGGGAATGCCATCAGAGAAACTCCATGGTAAAGGAATTGTCAGAGGATGATGCTCACTCTCAAAGAATAAAAGGAAAAAAGTTTCAATCACAAGAGGGTAGTCAATAACTATGTAAAACTGCTTTGCTATTTGTCCTTCATTCTCAAAGAGGACCATGATGTGATACCATGACAAGAAAGTGAGCTGGACTTAAGTGAGGAGGACTGTACAAAGTCACCGGCCACACTTTTTGCTTCAGAGCCATCTGGATCCAGTGGCCAGATATGGATCAGGACAACTGAAGATTGCCCAGGTTTAGTGAAGGACTTTGGCCTTTTCAAGCTAAGGTCTTTAACAGGTCTCAGTTTAAGTGAGGCAGTGCCTATTCAGTGATTAAGGCTTAATAAAATGAGACAAAGAATGTCATCTTTAAAAAAAAATAGATCTGGGAGGGGAAGACCCTCAGGGTTTTTGGCCAAAACAGGAACAATTATTATTTGCATTCCTTCTGAGACAACAAGGACCCAAAGAGTGACCAAGTAGGACTTAGTCTGGGACCAGAGTGATTTGTATTAAGGCTGTTCTTTAAGAGAAAAACAAAATAAAACAAAACAAAACAAATCAATTTGCATTCCCTTTGGGCAGAGCATGGCAGGTAAAGGTGTGATACCCTATGTGGAGAAGAAAGAAAGAAAGAAAGAAAGAAAGAAAGAAAGAAAGAAAGAAAGAAAGAAAGAAAGAAAGAGAGGGAGGGAGGGAGGAAGGAAGGAAAGAAGGAAGGAAGGAAGGAAGGAAGGAAGGAAGGAAGGAAGGAAGGAAGGAAGGAAGGAAGGAGGAAAAGAGGAAAGGAGGAAAGAAAGAGTGGAGTAATTACTTTTTAAGGGCCATTGATTAGGCCACTGATCCTGGTATAGCCCCCCTCCCCCTATTGCTGTCACAGGGATCAGAGGATTGCTTTGTCATCTCAATGGGTATAAGTCCTGAGTATACGTATTTCCAGAAGTAGCTTTTGGAGCTAAACTCAGTTCCATGCATGCTCCATGGAATGTTTCCAACAGGTTAATTCCCATTTATGCTACATCTCTTCCTGATAGCATCAGTAAGTAGAAAGTAGATTCACTGGTTTAAAGTAATGGGTTGAGGGTGAAAAGGGGATACTAGGAAGTAAGAAGAAAGCTGGTAAGAATTATGTGGGAGAATTCATCTACTGAGGTTTGGAACTCCATGATGGGGGGGGAACTTTCCTGATTGGTGACTGAGTGAATATCTAGCCATCCCCATGCCATGTTTCACAATGATCCACTTTGTACATTTTACTATTTACCATGTTATTTCGGCCCCTGCCCCTATCAAATTGTCTATTTTCTAATTCTTACTTTAAGAATAATTATCAAATCAGCACTAATGATTCCAATGACCAACCCTTTCCCTGGCCACTCCCCTCTTATATGTGTTATCTTCTCCTAATACAAGGTAAGCACCTTGAGGGCAGTGATAGATTTGTTTTTGTATGTGTAGTCCCAATACTTAGTTTAATATCTGACACAAATTAGGACTTAATACTTTCTTTTTTCATCCATTCACTTATACAGTGTGAAGCTTACTATGAAGTCCACCACAAATAAAGACATAAATAAAAGGATTACTGAACTGCAGTGAGGGCCCAGTTTAAGTTAGATAGGACAAATGAGGTCTCAACAGAACTAGGGAAATATCAGTTTCTTTAAAGCTTATTTCACAGATGTCAAAGCTAGATCTAAATATTGTTATAATGAGAACTTGAAGAGAGCTAGATTAACTGGGTGCAAATGAAATAGTATGATAGGAGTTTTGAGCTGGAAGGGAACTTATGACTATATGGGCCAAAGTCTTCACTTTAGAGTGGTCGAGTGACTCAGCCTATGTTATACAGCTAGTAAACCATGGAGCCAAGCTTAATCTATGTTCTTCCAAATCCACTGCTGTTTCTATTATCCCATGCTGCTTCCTAGAAAATGGAAGGTTATTAATATTTATTCTTCTCATGGGGGTTTATGAGGAAAATTCTCTACAAACCTTTACAATATAAATTCAAATTACCTACCAGCTGGATGATTTTGGGGAAATTGTACAATCTCTCTGGTTCTCAATTTCCTTATTTGCAAAATAATATAGTTGGGTTAGAGGATGACTAAGGTCCCTTAGCTGTAAAGTACCTTGCAGCCAGGAGTGTTCTTGTAAATGTTTAACAACTGGCTGGAGAGATGGGTCCCTGGGTCAGGTGGAGGGATGTACCTACAACACACATGGAAGTCTAATCTGCATTATTAACATTTTATCCAACACTTTAAGTCTAGACAATCAACAAAACAATAAATCAAGAACTGTTCTGATGGGTTTGCTGACTCTCAAGTTATAACTGCTTACTCTGAAATTTTAACAAACGACGTTCATTAGCCAGTTTGAGCCAGCACTGTCATATCCCTGCTTGCACCTCTAAGTCTAGGAGGATGCTAGTACTGTACGCTTTTGTAGATTGCACTTATTTGTTTGAAGCGCAGACTTGTATTCCCATAGGGATGGAGAACTCTCACTCTCCACCAATGCAGATCAGGAACCTTGAAAGACTTGCTTGGGACCCTGAGATACTGTGGGACACTTGCCCAGGGCTGCAGTCAGTATTTGTCCGAAATAGGTCTTGAGCCCAGCTCTTCTTTACTCCCAGACCAGCCGACATTTACTACCTCCCTCTGATTCTTTGCTGTAGTTGTTACTAATGCTGTTGTTTAATGATTTTTCAATCATATCTAACTCTTTATGACCTCATTTGGGGGTTTCTTGGCAAAGATACTGGAGTAGTTTGTCATTTCCTTCTCTGGCTCATTTTATACGTGAGCAAACTAAGGCAAACAGGGTAAAGTGACTTGCCCAAGGTCACACAGGGACTAATAAGTGTCTGAGGCTAGTTTTGAACTCACACAAGGGAGTCTTTCTGATTCTAGGCTTGGTGCTCTATCCAATGAGTCACCTACTGCCTGTTGTTATTAATAATGATAATAATAATTCTGGTGTCAGAAAGAATTCCTAAGGCTCCATTAACTAAAATAATACACTGATAGTTTTTGTATCTTATTAGAATTACCAATTCATTCTACCTTGATAGCCTGGTAGTGGTTGGAAACATCTAAAAAATATAACACAAACAAACATACTTTGACACTGAAGAAAATTTTTTAAATGTTCTATACTTCTGAACTCATGTCAGAAGGGGGAAGGGGAGTTACTATTAGTCATCTCCCCATCCATTCCTTCATTGCTAGAAAGTAGATTAAGGCACAGAATCTATAGTATAATTTCCCATAATCATTTGATCACTGAGTTTTTTCTTTACTGTCCCAGAGGAGTTAACCTATTATGGTCTTAATCCTATAATGGCCTAATGTGATTCAGTTTTTCTCAGGGAACTGGAATCAAACTGCTTACTATTGCTCTGAGGTGAAGTGACCCTTCCAGGACACCATAATTGGGCGGGGGGGTAAAAGAGTGTGCGTATGTGTGTACATACGTGTGTGGGTGTGTACATGCGTGTGTGGGTGTGTACATGTGTGTGTGCACACACATCTCATTGCTGCTTTGTTCTCTTGTCACGTCATGGTCACTTCTCAATGACTTCCCCTCCCTCCATGAAACAGGAATCTTCCTAGTATAAAAAAGTACAGTCAAGATCTACATCAATACAATAGCCATATCTGGAAAATATACGCCTCCCTCCACACCTACTGTCCACCACACCTTTGTAGAGAGGAAAGCAGCCTAATGCATGACTTCTCAATCACACCCTGGAGCCCTAGAAAGCTTATTTGACCCTTAGAAACATTTTTCTTCATGTGAATATGCTTTTCCCTCTTAGCCCACCTCAGTTTCCCAGCTGCTGAAGAAATAGTCTAGAAGACTGAGATACCTTAAAAATAATGACGACAAAATATGCCATGTAGCCCTTGGCCCAAATAAACTTCCCAGGGTTCAAGAGCAAGCTCAGGGAGATGTTTTTCTAGTAATGTTCTCTCCCTTCTTCCTTCCCAAAGCATTGTGATGCTTCTTTGTCCATTTCTTGCTTTGCTTGTCATTGAAAGAGGTCCAGGTAGGTGAAGAGTTTGGGGTATTTCCTCCCCAGGGTTGTTTTTTTGATAGATTATATGGTTTAATTTATTTTGATACCTCTCCTCATTTGGTTGCTAAGCAGATGGGACATGTTGCTATGTGACATTTTCCTGACCACTTTTGCTCAGGCTTCAATGGTAATGACCAGAGGTCATGAAAACTGAATGATGCACATGTAAACTGGAGCACTTGTCTTTTTTTTTTTATCAGAGACACTACACAAGATGCATGAAAAAAATTTTTATGCAACTGGTCACAATTCACTTTGCAGTATAAAAATGCTGCAAGACAAATATAACAAATGTATGGGGAAAAAACACCAACTAGAAAACTAGCATCTTGATCTCTTCCGAACTTCCTTGTTGTATACTTCCCTTTACCCTTTTTCCAAAGCCTTTACTGATTTTCCCACCTAGGAGAAACAGTAAACAGAAAGGGGCTACGACCATGAGTCAATATTGTGCTACTGCTAAGAAGATCACATGAGGGTAGGACTAGGGAAAAGGAGTGGAGCTTAGACTAGGAAAGAGTTCACCTGAATGAAGTAGGTGCATTCACTATGTGTGTAGCTTCCCATTTTAACTAACAGATACTGAACCTGGATTTTCCTCCCATCTCAAGGACTTGTTCTGAAATTTTAACAAAGGGCTTTCATGAGCCAGCTTGAGTTGGATTCAGCTTCTGTCGATGGACAAGGACTTCAACTACTAATGTCAATGTCCTTTAAATGACAGCTTTCTTGGGCAAAGCCCCACCCACTCTGCCTTGGTTACAATTCTTTATTTTTCATTCTATACCAGTTCTTATCCTCTTATTTGATCTTCCACAATTTCCAAACAGTCCCAAAATATTACCTTTCAACTCAGATTACATGGTTCTTTTTAATAATGCAACTCTTAGTAAAAAATGTGCTAAGCCTAAGATAATTTCAGGGACTTCAAACTAGAAAAGTAATATGAAGATGGTATCAAAAACCCACAGAACAGGATTCCAAAGGTTTGGTGGGTGATCCAGCTGGGTATTTTGATTTCAGCTGAAAAAAACAAAGTGTGACTAAAAAGTCATGGATTTTCAGGATATCAGATTATTCACTTTCCCTCCCATTAGATCCTTTTGCTCAGGGCAAGAAAATTTGACCACATATCGATAGCCGATCAATACACCTCAAAGGACAATAACTACAAGCAAACAACTTGATGTTATGTGATAAATCTTCACAGTGGGGACTTGGGAATTTAGCTATAAGACTCAATTCCCAGGGCATCCGTTCAGCAGAGTTTCCTGCATAGCTGTAATCGGCCTAAATTATGTTACTGCCATGTGACTAGGAACTGATGTGAGGGGAATTAAAAAGCACTTCCAAATGCCTATCATACTAATGGTACCTACATTTTCTGTTGGAATTTTTTTTAAGAGCAGGTCCAAAGAAATTGGTGTTTTCTAGGACACACAATAGGCCCTTGCCAGCACTAATGAGCCTTGATTGAGCTGTTCTTCTGCATAATAAAATCCTAGGCATTGTAGGGCATATGGAAGAGACAGAAAGTTTCATTCCTGTCCTCAAGGTTCTTATAAACTACTTGAGGATTCTTAAAGGTGCACACATGCAACTATTATAAAACTATTTAAAAGCAGAGGAAATAAAAGACTATTTCAATGATGCATGACTTCATTAGTATGTGTATTTCTGTGCGTGTGTGAGAGAGACAGAAAAAGAAAGGAAGGAAGGAAGGAAGGAGGGAAGGAAGGAAGGAAGGAAGGGAGATAGGGAGGGAGAAAGGAAGGGAGGAAGGAAGGAAGGAAGGAAGGAAGGAAGGAAGGAAGGAAGGAATAAAAGAAGGAAAGAAGAAAGGAACAAAGAAGGAAAGAAAGGAGGAAAGAAAGACAAAGAAAAAGAGAAAGGAAGAGAGGGGCATGAAAGAGAGAGAACAATTATTTATTAAGCACATATTATGTACCAGGAACTGTGCTAAGCACTATACAATAACTTGATCTCATGTGAAAAACCTCTATTTCATAGTTAGATGACAGAATCACAAAATCAGCACCATTGCATCATAGGTCTAGAGAAGAAGTTCTTAATTTTTTGTACTATAAACCCCTTTGAAGTCTGATGAAACCTATAAACCTCTTCCCCCAATGATATTTTTATGTATAAAATACATCAGATTACAAAGAAAATCACTTATATTTAAGTAAGTATGTATTTTCTCCTCCAAGTTCATGATCCCCTGAAATCCACAATCCATGGACCCCAGGCTAAGAACCCCTGGTCTAAACCTACATGGGATCTGCAAGACTAAATGGCTCCAAACCTCACATTTTATGGATAATGAAAATGAGGCCAAAAGAGATAGGTAATTTATCCACACAGATGATAAACCACAGAGGACAGGTTTTATGGTAGACTCTCTGTCTATAGAGTACAATAAGAACATCACATAGTCCTGGACATTCACATGGGACCACAGTTGAAATTCCAGAAGGCAGAAGACAATAGATGAGGGAAAACTGGCTGGCCTAGGCCCCTCATCAAAATGGAGAGCTGGGGACGAGCTCAGCAGTGGGAAAAGAGGGAGAGCAAGGGAGAAGAATATTGCATGGTAAGAACTCAGGCACTGAGGGAGGTTTCAGAGTATGACAGCAGTTGAGGCAGGGTGGCTAAGTCTGCAAGAAGCAGGGCTAGGATTATAATGCCGCATGTCCCACTACAATTTAGAACTGATAAATAGAAGTACATATAGAATGGCTTTACATATATATGTGTACAGATATGTACATACATACATATTGTTTCTAATGGTAGCCATCTTTAGGGTGGAGGAAAGAAAAAAGGAAAGACAGAAAAAAGTACATAATAACTTTATTATATATTTAAAAGGAATAGCAAGTAGTATATAATAGATTTGCAGTTTTCATGTACAATCATCTTTTTTTCTATTGTACTATGTCATGGAAATGTTTATTTCTTAAATTCAGAATAAAATTTTAAAAATTTTTAAAAAGAAAGTTATTTTTGGAACTGGATTTGGCCCATCATCTAAGCTACAAAAATAAGTCAGTAAATATTTATTAAGTGCCTACTATGTGTGACTATGTGTTAAGCCATAGTGTTAGGCATTCAGGATACAACGAAAGGCAAAAGGCATTCTCTGCTCTGTAGAAGCTCATAGCCTAATGGGGAAGACAATATGCTAACAACTATGTACAAACAGAGAGAAAGGATAAAGAAGATAATCAACAAAGAGAAGGTGCTAGAATTAAGGCAGATCTGGAAAGGCTTCCCATAGAAAGTGAAATTTTAGCTGAGGCTTGAAGAAAGCCAGGCAAGGCAGAAAGCAGAGATGAGTAGGGAAAGCATTTTGAATCCTGATTGTTAATTTATCCACCTAACCCAGGTTTGTATTATCCAGTCTTAAAAGTCTGTTACCTATGCTTTCAACTAAATCATTGATAAACATGTTTAAAAAAAAAAAACACATAAGGCCAAGCACAGATTGCTGAGGTATATCCCTGTAGATCTCTTTCCAAAGTGACAATAACCATTTAATGACTTCTCTTTGTTTCTGGACCTTCGGTCATTTCTACTGAATTTCCATTATCTACCTGTCACAAAATGAAATTAGGTTAATTGAAATTAGGTTCTTGATGAGGTTCTATCAGTTCTTTGTGATCACCACTTCTTTTTCTAAGGATCCCGCTAATAACATGCTAGAAAATTTTTCATCGGAAATGGAAATCACATTCACTTGCCTACAATTTGCCAACTACATTCTCTTTTGTTTTTAAAAACATAATTAGGGCAGTATTTTTATTTCCTCAAACCTATGGTTACTCTTCTGCTCTAAACCATCTTTCACAAATCATTGATGGTGGCTCAATAGTTTTTCAGTACACCCAACAGTGGTCCATCTGGACCTGATGACTTGGATAATTGAGCCCTCAAATTTCCTATTTATCTTGGATGTTGTTGTTGTTTAGTCATTTCAGTCATGTCCAATTCTCCATGATCCTATTTGGGGTTTTACCTGGCAAAGATACTGGAATGGTTTGTTGTGTCCTTTTCTATCTCATTTTACAGACAAGGAAACTGAGGCAAACAGGGTTAAGTGACTTGCCCAGGGTCACACAGCTAGTAAGTGTCTGAGGCCATATTTGAACTCTTGAAGATGAGTCTTCCTGACTCCAGACCCAACTCTCTATCCACTGTACCACCTAACTGGATGCCCATCTTTCTTGCTTATTAACTCCCTGTTAGCTATATTTGTTTTGCCCTTTCCAATTAGAACAACCAAGGTCATTCTCTGTGGCAGAAATAACAGAAGTAAAATCAGCATTGAGGAGCTTTGCTTTTTTTTTCCGTTGCACATTATCATCACCCTGTCCATTCTGAATTATTTTTTCATTACTTCTTTGATCAGTGTCTTTCCTTCTACATGCCTAAAAAAGAAACCCTTTCTATGATTTTTAGCTTTTCTCTCTAGCCTCAGCTCTTGCTGAGCTCTACCATTTCTCTCATTATTTTTAAAGGATTATACCATTCTTTTGGAGTCATCATCCATTGCCTGCCCTTTCTATCTTTAGTACCTGTTATTTAAAAATCTATGGTGGTTGGTGAGCTCTTTGTACATCCACATTGATCTCTTTAAACAACTCTTCCCTTCCTGGCCTTGCATTATTGTATTGTTCCAATACAGTGTTGCATTGCATCCTTTTAATTAACTGGTCTAATTTGATTAATTGTCTTTAATGTATAAAAGTCTATCTCCCCCTATATTTGGGGTCTGGGCCTAAACTGAGGAGATCTGGTCCTAATTTGTTGGGTGACTGCCATGTGTTGCTTTAATAAATTGATATTCTCAGAAGATTGTTTCCCCAATCATTTCATCTTTCACTAGTCACATGAGGCTAGCAGACAAGACAACATTTACTACAAGCCAGGGGCTGTGCAAAGTGCTCAGGAGAACTACTCTTACTAGTAAAAAGATAGTCCCTTCCCTCAAGGAGTTTTATTCTAAACAGTGAAAAACAATGATATAGGGGGACTTGGAGTAGGGAGGGTTAGAGGAGTGATAAGGCAGTCACACAGACGATGGTGAAGTCCATAGAGCCAAAAGTCCAGACAGGAGAGGAATGGTGCATGGCATGCCTGGGTCCACTATCAAAAGGGAGACCACAGAAGGAATCTACCAATGGAAAAAGGGGACCAGCATGGTGGAAGGAAGTTCCAAGATGAGAAGAGAGTTAAGTCATAGTGGCTAAGTCCACAGAGTCAGAAGCACAGCCAGAAAGATAATAGTTCCCCTTTTTTTCCTTGAAAGTTTCCTAACCCTCCTAGGTAATTTCTTCTGTAATATTTTAGTACATTTCTAACTCTTTATAAGTACCCTTTGAAATATGCTCTCCTTACATTTAGACACACATGCCAGCCAAACACATCCTTACTAGTCCTTGTTAGATAGACTCCATCTCTAAATGTCCTGTGAGGTCCCTTCCAAGTCTGTGGCTCTGTTATTCTGGAACCTGGCCTTCCATTCTGCAAATATATATAGTTGATTCCTGAGAGGACCAGACAAGACACAAATTAGGGCAAGGAAATCAGCAGTATGGCAAAAGGAGCAAAAAGACTTTTTTACTCAGAAAGGTATTATGATATTTTAGACAGATATGGACACATTTTGCTGACAAAAATGAGCAGAACAAAGCTGATCTGTGTCAGCAAAAATCACTCCACTGGAGCCTATACTGACTTTTCCATGATCCTTTTTTTTTCTTTTCCCCACCTAGGTCTTAGTCTCAAAATGTGTGAAATTACTCTGTTGACCAAGGCAACATTAGAAATATTTCTCAACATCTTAGAAACCCCAGTCATCCTCATCTCATGTAAAAGAACAATTCTCCCTTAGTCCCAACATAAACACAATGAACTCATGCTCTTTCCCTGTTAATCATATTCATAGATCATAAATCTAGAGTGGTAAGGGATCAGAGAGGCAATCTAATCTAACCTCATTTTACAAATGAAGAAACTATGACCCATAAAGGTTTAAGTCACTTTTTCAAGGTGACTAGTATGTAGCAGAACTGAGCTTTGAATTCAAGTCACCTGAATCAAACTTCAGTCCTTTTTCCATATATCTACATTGCCTTGGATAAGTTTTATACATACACACATACATGCATACATACATATATACATATACAATATGTATATTTCAGAAAAGAAAGGGGTTTAAACAATAGTGTCAAAAATGGAGAGTTTATTATCCCATAGCACAAAGTACAAGGAAACAATTCATGATGGACACAACATAGCTAAAAGACCACTGACTCTGGTGTCCAATAACTTGAGTTCGAATCCCACACTCATCATTTGCTACCTGGATGAGCAAAAGTGAAGACATCACCTCATGATGTCATTGATCCTCGATGAGAATGAGAGACAAACAATAGCAACAACAGTGACCTTGGGCAAGTTATTTCATTTCTGTGGGACTTTTTTTTAAATAAAGGGTTTAGACAAATTTTAAATAAAGGGGTTTTTAATTTTAATTTTAAAATAAAGGGTTTAGACAAAGAGGAGTCTAAAGTTCCTTCTAGGTTTACATCTGTGTTCTTATGTATAATATGGAGTTCAAGCCAGAGCTTTGCATAAGACTCTTCTCATTAGGAAAGAGACTAATTATTTAATGCCCCATGCCTACACAAGCTGCAGAGCTGATGAAAGCTTTGGAAAGGAGAGGTTCTTTTTCTGGTTCTGGATTTAAGGGAGGACACATGGGGTTATAGGCTCTTTTTAGAGAAAGGCCCCTAAAGGAAGAAAAAAAAGCCAACATGTAGAGGCTGGAGCCTTGAGCATGTCCCTTTTTCCAGCTTGCCAGACTAGAGATTTAAGGAATTGCCCCTTGCCCTCTTCTCTGGAGCTATCTCACTCCCAGTGAGAGAGCTTAATTGTTCTGTGCATAATTTTGTGTATCCTAATCTGCGTAATGTCTATAATTCTGCTTGCTATTAGATTGGATAAAGAGATTTATTCAATATTCAATATGTGTGATGGTCTTTGTAAACTAGCATTTGGTTGGAAGGGAGTCAAGCCTTAAGATATCACGTAGGGCCCTCTTTTACATTAGGGCATTAGGAGATAGAGACCAGGAAAATGGCCATGAAACTCCAAAACTCATTTCCCATAAACTAACAATATTTAGTGGGGCTGATAGAATTCAAGCCTGGTAACTCCTCTGTGAGGAGAACAGACTGGTGAGCCTCATAGTCCCCTCCTGAAAGGAAGCAAATTATCCTATGGAGAGGGATGGGGAAGATTCTAGAGATATTTACACATCTCCTGGGAGCCTCATTTAGACAAACGCGTGTAGTTATATTTATAACCTACATGGACAACACACATAAAAAAATCTGAATACATAAAGTGTCATTACAAATGAAGTGAAATAAAGCATTTAAATATCAAAACAACACTCTAAAACAGGCCCTACAGCTATTATAATACCCCATTTATAGATGAGAAATCTAAAATTCAAAGAAGCTTAGTTCCTTACCTATGGTTACATTGCTGGTCAAGTATTATTTTTGTCTGTCATTTTTTTCTGATTTTTAAAAACATTTTTATTTCAAGTTTTGAGTTCCAGATCTATCCCTCCCTTCTTCCCTTCCCCCCCTACAGGAGATGGTAACTAATCAGATATACAGGTGCAAATACATAAAAGATTTCCATATTAGTCATTTTGTATAAGATGACTCGAATAAAAAAAGGAAACGAAATAAAGAAAGTGAAAAATAGCATGCTTTAGTCTGTATTCAATCAATACTAGTTCTTTCTCTGGAGGTGGATAGTATAATGCATCATTAGTCCTTTGGGATTATCTTGGATCACTCTATTGCCAAGAATAGCAAAGTCATTCACAGTTCTTCATCAAACAATATTACTATTACGTGTACAATGTTCTCCTGGTTCTCTTCACTTCACTATGCATCAGTTCATGTAAATCTTTCCAGATATTTCTGAAATCATCATATTTGTCATTTCTTTTACCATAATAATATTCCATTGCAATCACAAACTACAGCTTATTTAGCCATTCCCCAATTGATGGGGAAGCCTTTAATTCCAATTCTTAGCCACCAAAAAAAGAGTTGCTATAAATAACTTTGTACAAATACCTCCTTTTACCCTTTTTTTGATGTCTTTGGGATAGAGACCTAGCAGTGGTATTGGTGAATCAAAGGGTATATACAGTTTTATGGCCCTCTGGGCATAGCTCCAAATTGCTTTCCAGAATGGCTGGATCAATTCACAACTTCACCAACAGATCATTAGTGTCCCAGTTTTCCCACATACCCTAAAACATCAAACATTTTCCATTTTTGGCATATTAGCTAATCTGATAGATGTGAAGTGGTACCTCAGAATTGTTTTAATTTGAATTTCTCTGATCAATAGTGATTTAGGGTGTTTTTCTTCATATGACTACAGATAGCTTTGATTTCTTTCTCTGAAAACTGTATGTTCATATCCTTTGACCATTTATCAATTGGGGAATGACATATTTTTATTAATTTGACTCAGTTCTCTATATATTTGAGAAATGAGGCCTTTATCAGGAAAACTTGCTGCAAAATTTCCTCCCCACAATTTTCTACTTTCCTTACAATTTTGGTTGCATTGGTTTTGTTCATGCAAAAGCTTTTCAATTTTCACAATCAAAATGATCTATTTTATATTTTGTAATGTTTTCTATGTCTTCCTTGGTCCTAATTTCTTCCCTTATCTATAAACCTGGCAGATAAACTATTGCATGCTCCCTTAATTTGTTTATTGTATCACTCTTCATGTGTAAATCACGTAGACTTTTTCCTGCTATATGATGTGAGATGTTCATCTATATCTACTTTCTGTCATACTATTTTCCAATTTTCCCAGCAGTTTTTGTCAAATGAGTTTTTGTTCCAAAAGCTTGGAGAGAAACACATAGACAACTATAAGCAAACAAAAACAGACTGTATGCCCACAACTAGTTAATACCTTTTGAAGATAAACACATACATTCTAAGTAACTAAAAAGGTGAAAAAATACAAGACAAGTAGATGTAATAGTACAAGATTAGTAGATATACAAGACTAGTAGATGTACAACTGGAGGCAAGTATGGCTTTTTGGCATAGTTTCTCCCATTTCATAATTCTTCAGTTATCCTCACCCAGTTGGTAGATAGAATATATTGAATCCCTTGTTGAGATATATCAATACTCAGTACTAATAGCCACTGTGAATAATCAATAGCAGCTTGTCATAATTAAGAACAACATTAATAATAATAAAAAATTACAGTCTTTAGCCAACGGGTAACATGAATTATGATGACCTCTACTCAATGGATCAAACTAACCAATTTAAATTTGTCAACTTAACCAACAGAGTTGAAGCTGTATCAGTATAGTGACCCCACACCATCATATGTCCTCTACAGATTTATCACTGAGATACAAATTACCATCCAATGAATCCTTTGCCTGCCTAATGCAGACACTTCAGCTCTTGAAGTCTTCCTTCTGCATTCTGCACTCAGCTGGCTAGATATATGTATTTAATTCTCTATTTCATCAAGAGCAAGCCTGATATTTCTAAGTCTTATCATTGGCCATTCTTCCACATTTGTCAATTGAAGTGTGCTTTAAACCAAGCTTACATTTTGACCTTGATTCAGTTCAAAGTACATGTTGGGACAAATTGAACTGAGGGAATTCTTGACAATTAGTCTTTAATTTTGGCAAAGACTCTGTGGTTATGGATACATAATATGAGTTGTATGGGCCACAGGGTGGAGCAGGGTAAAATTTAGTTTGGTTTTTATAAATGTTACAGAAAACTATGTAAAAGAAGTGAGCATAGGGGATAAAGGACTGACCTTGAAGTTAAATGGATCTGGGTTCAAGTGGTGTCTGAAAATTAGCTGTTTGACTCTGGACAAGTCATTTAATCACTGCATATTTCAGACAACAACCTAAGATTTATCACCAAATCATATAAGGATTGCATCTGAGGAAGAATAAAGAAATACTGTATCAAGGAAAGCAATGCTAATGTACATTGGTGGTCAGCAAAATTCAGCATTATTTCTACTTAATTTGATCTGAGTGTTCACTTTGGAAGAAACAGGATTCATTTGATACACAGCTCCACTTATATAAGTAGCTACAAAGACCCTCCACCTCTTCCCCTCACCCTTCCCCTGCCAAGCAGCCAGCAGCATGAATGCTTGTGACTGATTTTGAGAAGGGAAGAAAGACTGATCCATTTAATAGTTAATTCAATTTTTTAAATTAAATGAGTATTAAAAAAAATATGCCTGGCAAACATTATACTGCCTGCACATGCTCAGACAGGAAGCCTGGTTAATATTTTATAGTTTATCTGATAAAGTTAACAAAAGAATTTAGTCAGAGTGGAGGCATACCCTGAATATTTCATCACCTTCTTAATTGCAGAATACAGACAAGACAATTTTTCCCTTTGGGAAAAATAAATGTTAAAAGTTATTACAGATGGGAATCAGTTTGGCAATTAGGTGAAAATCCAAATGAAACTAAGCAGAATGTGACTGCTAGAAAACATCACAACACAATATATTCCGGCAGCTTCATCAATTTACATGATGAAGCAGGATTGTAGCCGGCTGGGCTGTAGAGCTCGCTGAGCAGAGGTTACATGAACGCAGGATAAAACCCGGCTCTGGGCCTTTTATTCCTCTAGTTAATTTGCAGGGCTCCGAAGCTGTCATTCTTCTGCACAGCAGACAGACAATATGATCTACCTACGGCTTTTCATTCTGACTTCTGATTTAAAGGTTTTCAACTTGAGCTCCAGACCTTCGCCTGGAAGCCAAGTGCAAATGAGCTTTAAATCAATGAAGCTGATTAGAGCAGCATTGTGACTGGGCCCTTAATAGGAGAGGGAAAGGGGGAGGAAAGACCCACTTGAAAACAGTAAAAGATTGGCCTCGCTTAGCTTGGAACAGATGCAATGCTTTTCATTGCTGACAAAACCATGAAAGGCTTTAAGACTATTTTACCTGCTAAGAGAATGGAACCAACTTTTCCAATTCAGTGAGAGGCCAAGTGTGAATCAAAGGTATTTCCACACAAGGGAAAGATTCTAAAAGATTGTTTAAGAGGGAAACAAGAAGGTGGGCATCAAAACATCTCCCCAGGAGAGCCCCGGAGAACTTTGTTCTCATCCAGTGAGAACTTTTCTAGATAGGTAGATAGGTAGATAGATAGATAGATAGAGGTGTATGTATAGAAAGGGGGAAAGGATGAGAAAAGAAAAAAGGGAAAGGGGAAGAGAGAAGGGAGAAAGAGGGGGAAAAGAGATATAGAGAGGAGGGGAGGGATTTTGGCAAAAATATATTGGAGGCACCTTTTCACATCTTTTCTCATTCTCTTAAAATTAGGTCATTGCCGAATTCTGACCTTCTAAAGAAAAAAATAGCACTATTCCTATTCTCAATGTCTCTTACCTCTACCACTTCCACTTCTCAGGAAAAATCTAGAGGGAAAAAAATTGACTTTTGATACAATGAAAAGAGCAATGACACTGGAGTTAGAGACCTTGGATTTAGGTTTAAGTCCTGCCTCTAACATACGTTATCTCTGTGATATTTGGTAAGTTGCATGATTTCTCTAGGCTTCCATTTTGTCTACTGCAGAAGAAGGTTGAATTAGATTACCTCTGAGATCCTTTTCATCTCTATAATCTGCTAGAATAAATGTTCTTAACCTTTTTTGTCTTGTGGATCCCTCTGGTATTCTGGTGAAATCCATTGCCCCCCTTCTCAAAATATGCACAAAATAAAATGTATAGGATTACAAAGGAAACCAATTTCACTGATATATAGTTTTCAAAATAATAAAAACCAAAGAAAAAAACTTACAAACTCCTGATTAAGAATCAGCCCCTTATCTAGTGCTACAATTATTTAAGTGTTCTGGGTCTTGAAGGTATATAATATGCCAAAATATGTAATAAAAAAAAATCCAACAACAAGTTGAACTGTTTGTCCACACATGTTGTCTCACGTTTTGTCTTATAGAGATACCACTGCAGTAGGATTAAGGGACTCCTTCTTTCCTGGGGTAGTCTAACTTTTAGATAAATTCTATTTTTTCACAAAGAGGGAATCCTTTTGAGACACTAGATGGAATACTCCAAGTTACAGAGTAAGAGGAAAACCTGTGAGAAACAAAAACAGACTGTTATTCAAAAAACTGTGTTCCAACTTTCAGTACTGAGATTGGGCCCTCTATATTCAATGTGCCAGTTTTAGCTGATAGTTATTGTCCTTCATACTCAAAGAAGACCAAAATGACATCACAATTTTGGGGTCAACGTATAGCATACCCAACTGTGGCTGATGAGATGAATACGAGCTAGGAAGGCTTCACCAAAGGTTGGGCACAAATAGTCTGTATGAACATTTGGAATAAAAATGTCTCTAAATTTGCACATCTCACATTTCTTTTGAGCTACTACAGTTCAGCTTCATCATGGAGCATTGTGCCTTCTTTGATGCAGGCACACCATGATGAATAGTCCTGTGCCAGAATCTCCCATGTCTCACAATTCCAAAATTCTTCAGAGAGACCTTTAAAGTTTCTTTGTATTATGTCTTCTGACCTCTGTCTGAGCACTTTCCTTACATGAGTTCTTTGTAAAATAGTCTTTTAGGCAAATGTACATTTGACATTCAAATGACATGGGCAGCCCATCAGAGTTATGCTCTCCACAATAGAGTTTGAATGCTCGGCAGCTCAGCTTGAGAAAGGACCTCAGTGTCCAATACCTTATCTTGCTAGTTGCTCTTTAGAATCTTCTAAGGCAATTCAAATGGAAGTGATTCAATTTCCTGGCATGGAGCTAGAAGGCTATACAGGTTTCATAGGCATACAACAATGAGGTCAACATAATGGCTCTGTAGACCTCCAGCTTGGTAGGCAAGCTAATATCTCTTCTCTTCCACACTTTCCTTTGGATCCTCCCAAACAGTGAACCTGCTCTGGCAATGTGTACATCAGCCTCATCATCTATATGTACATCTCTGGGAAGTATATTGCTAAGGTAAGTGCACTTATCCACAGCATTCAAAGTCTCTCCATTTGCTGTTACTAATCGTTCCATGTATGGATCATGCAATGCTGGCTTGTGTAGAACCTGTTTCCTTGGTCAAAATTAGCTGAAGCAACAGAGAATTGGTCTATACTCTGTTGCACTTCAGTCTCAGAAGGTGTATTGAGTGTACAATCATCTGCAAACAAAAAGTTACACACCAATTCTCCCTCCACTTTATTCTTGGTTTGCACCCTTTTCAAGTTAAATAATTTTTACCATCAGTGTGGCAGCTGACATTGTTGCTATTTTTATCCATGTTGAAGAATGTCTGACAAACAACAGCAAAAATACCATACTACAAAGCATGAAACCAAGCACATGTCTGGGAAAGTACAACGGCATCATCTATTATCCAGAACTCATGCAGACATGTCATCATGAAATTGGCATACAATATTGATGAATTTCTCCAGGCAACCAAATATCACCATGATCTTCCTTCAGCCCTGAAGGCATCAATGGTCTTGGTCAGATTGATGAACATTATATGCAGACCTTTGTTCTGCTCCTGGCTTTTCTCCTGGAGTTGTTGGGCAGCAAAGACCATATTGACCATTCCTCAGATCTTTCTAAAGCCACACTGGCTCTGGGGTAGATGACCATCTTCCAGGTGAAGGATTGACCTATTAAGGAGGACTCTGGCAAGAATCTTGCTAACAATGACTAAGACAGATACCCCCTTTGTGATTGTCCAAGACAACTTGTTTCTTTTTCCTTTACAGAGATGGACAATGGAGGCATCCTTGAACTCCTGTGGTATAATATCATCTTGTCATGAGCTCTGCAGCTCATGAGAAAAAATAGCTACAGTAAAGATGACCAAACACTGTAAACCCATAAATAATCCCCTCTGTGCTGAAAAGCTTGACTCCTTGTACCAAGTGGCCTTGAAACAGAACATCTCTTGATGCTCTCTATCCCTCAGACTCAACATGTCTCAAACCAAAGCTCTTACCTTTCTCTCTAAACCTAGTCTTCTGAACTTCATTATCTGTCAAAAACATTACTTTTCACCCAAAATCCTGCGTTCAAAATCATCTATTCAAAAATGTTTTTGTATCTTCCTTCTCCCTCATTACAAACCACAGGAGCTATGCAATAGCCCCCAACAACTGTTCCCACTTCCACTCTTTGCCCCTCCCATCCATCCTTCATCCATCAGCTAGAGCAATATCCCTTTGATGGGTCAACTATTCATTATCCATGCAGCTTAATTGTAGATCTGATCATATCACTCTTTTGCTCAAAGATGTTCAAGAGTTTCTTCCTACCTCTTAAGTGAAGTTCAAACCTTTTGGATGATATTCAAGACCCTTCACAATTCAACACTACTCTGCCTGTTCAACTTTAGAGCATGCTACTTCCAGCTACATACCACTCTAAGTCCCAGAGACAAAATGGGTAGCTCACATACTCTTTGATGTGCCCTGAATTGTCCTGCTCCCACATCTTTGCTCATGTTGTTCCCTATGCAATTTTCACCCTCCTTCATCATTTGTTGAATCTGTACACTTGAAAATTTACTTTTCATGCCCCCTCCTCTATTAAGCCTTTGCTAACACCCTTAGTTGCTAATGACATTTCTCCTTGGACTCCTAGGACCTCACATAGCACTTATTTTTGGAATGCAATTATCCATATATATGTCACATCCCTATAGGAGACTGTGAGCTTCATAAATAGCAGAGAATTTTTTTAAATTTAAACTTCATAACTTTCATGGAGTATTGTACACTGCATCCAGTAGGAAATTTTTAAAAGTTGAATTTGAATTTGCATTTGAATTTAATGAAATTTTTAGAGCAGCCAGCACAATCTGGTTTTGCAGAGTAAGGAGGCAGCCTTCAAACCAAAGTCTAGAGCAGCGGTTCTCAATCTGTGGGTTATGTTCAATTTGTAATAATGAAAACACATCCTGCATATCAGATAGATTCATAACAGTAGCAAAATTACAGTTATGAAGTAACAACAAAAATAATTTTATGGTTGAGGGTCACCACAACACGAGGAACTATATTAAAGGGTCGCAGCATTAGGAAGGTTGAGAACCACTGGTCTAGAGAAAAGTTGAGAAGAAAATATCAGAAGACTAATGAACAGAGAAGGTCAACTATTCAACAAATGTGGGCAGAGACTAACAGAAAATGAAAAAAAAATCCTAGCCAGGAAGTTCAGAGGAAGAGTAGGTTTAGAGGGAAAGACAACTACCTTGGCAAGCAAGAAGGAAAATAAATGAGTCCAGATTGTCCAGAACCTATCCTACATTGAAAGTATAGTGCCATCATCTAGTATCTGATAACCATCCAGCTCTTTTTTTTTTCTAGAGGAACCGAGAAACTCACAAAGCAATAGTGTTTGAGGAATTAAATCCATAAAGTATGGCAACTGCTTATTGTAGCTGGAGGAGTTAAGTAGGTACCAAAGTTGTGATTATCCTCCAGCACTGTCTAATATTGCAGAAGAAGCCATCATGATTGTTAGACTCCTTCACACTAATGAAAGTGTGACAAGTATAACTTGGAGACTTCATAAGTGATTTCTACTTAGTAGCCATTGATTGGTCCCTCAAAGTGCCAGTACCTGGATCTGAGCTACTATGCAAAATATTTCAATGAATCCAGGCTCCCATCGATGTGAGTACTTACTCCAGTGGTGAAAATGGCATTCTAAGTATGCCTTCCTATCTTGTATAATTTTCCAATCAGCAAATCAATCAACAGATATTATTGTCCATACCTTTTCATAAATTCTTTATATGGGACCTACTGAACCTATTGGAAATTTTTATTTTTTAAAAGTTTTTTTACATCAATGTAATACACAGTCTTCTAATCATTAGGGTCTCAAGACATTGTAGTGGCAATAGGACTGGAGTAGAAGCCAGTAAATATGGGTTCTAATCCATATTTTGTCACTAATAGGCTGTGTGACCTTAAGCAAATCCCTTTGGTCCTCAGTTTCCTCATTTGTAAAACAAAGGGTTTAGACTAACTGGTTTCTAAGATCTCTTCTACCTCTTATAATCTATGTACCTATACAGTCAGGGAAAGTTACAGATAGAAGGATGAAATTCACAACTGTCCTGGATTATTTCCCTCCTGGGGAATTTGTCTGTAATATTAACAGAGTTACCTAGAGTACAGAGAGGTTAATGATTTGCCCAGGGTCTCTGCCAAAATTATCAGATCTTGAACTCAGGTCTTTAGAACTCTCAAGTCAGCTATCTGTTAATTATTTGTGCTGCTTCTCATGTCTTAGAGCAATGATAGTGACAAACTTCTTTCCTCATGACAATACTGTGAGGCAAGTATTACAGAAGTCACACAGCTACTAAATTTCAGAACCAGAACTCTAACCTAGATCTTCTAATTCAAAATCCAGTATTCTTTTCCCTACAACACATTTCTTAGTTTTCTATTCTTGTCTATTCTATTCATCATGGTGGTTGTAATGGTATTTCCTTCTCTGTTTGCAAAGAGTCTTTCTCTACAGATGCCTCTAGGCTTTCCTCACTCTAAATATTTGACTTGCATCAAGTCCTAGAATCAAACTGAATGGCTTCTGGGGAAGATATAATAAAAGTTACCCAAGGTAAATGGGAGAAGGAATATGGGAGAGAGGGAGTGAAGGGGAGGGGAAAGAAGGTGGAGAGAGAGAGGGAGAGAGAAAGAGAGATAGGAAGGAAGGAAAGAAGGAAGGAAGGAAGGAAGGAAGAAAGGAAGGAAGGAACGAAGGAATGAAGGAATGAAGGAACGAAGGAAGGAACGAAGGAAGGAGGAAAAGAAGAGAAAGAGATAGAAAAAGGCATCAAGAGGGGAGAGAAAACCAAGTCTAATGTATCCCTTTTCAATCATTATAATGATAATGATGGCAGTGCCTGCTGGAGGAGGAAGGAAATATCAGCCTCCATTTACTATTTCTACAAGACTACTGGAGAACTGGGAAGAGAAAAGAAGACTGAAGTAAAATCATTGCAGCATGACCTATAATACAAGACAGGGATGATGTAGGGAATAGTTAGCACTGCAATTTCTTCAACTACATATACTCCCCCACCCCCTGTCATCAACAAAATGTTGTCAGATACTGAATTACATGCCACATATTCTGACAGCTCCTAAGAAAGGTGCTGTTTCAATTCAAAGTATCATTAAAAATAATCATGGTGGTAATGTCTATTTCTACTTAGTATCACCTGTTAGCTAGTACAGTGTGTCTTACCAGTCTCTTCTTAGACTACATGAATTCTCAGAAACCTATATTTTTAAATTATCTTTACTTTAAATATCTGTAAAATATTTTGGCAGTGGCAGATGCAATGCTAGGGCAGGTTTAAAATTATGATTGCCTTGCAAAGCAGCAGTCATCAAACCCAGCTGGTATTGGTTAAAAACATAGAGACATAGATCAATGAAACATGCTAGACAAGGAAGAATCAGAAACAATGGTGCTCAATAACTCAGTGTTTGATAAAGCAGAAAACATAAATTATCTGGGAAAGAACTACCTATTTGATAAAAGCTGTTAGGAAAACTGGAAAACTGGGAGAAATTGGGCCCAGACCAACACCCTATACCAAGTTCCATAATACATTCTTAAATAGAAATGTTAATATAACCTTAATATAAAAGATCATGTTATGAAAATATTGGAAGAGAAGTATATCACATATACTTCTCACAGCTATAAGTAGGAGAGAGATTTTTAAATAAACAAGAAATAGAGAAAATTACAAAAGATAAAATAGATAACTTTAATTACATGAAACTGAAAAGCTTCTGCATTGTCAAAATTAGCATAACTAGGATAAGAAATGAAGTAGTCAAAAGGGAAAAAAAATTGTATCAATAGATACAATGGAAAAGTGGCCAAAGGATATGTAATGGTAATAAGAATTTGAAGATCCTCCCCCTGCCCCTTAATAAGCCTAAGTTGAATTTGAAGACCTTCCCTGATATGAAAATATACTCTGCCCCCTAATAGGCTGAATGTGGTCACATGGAGCCTGTGGTGGGAAGAATTTGCTGAAGGGTAGAGCAGAGCCCACAGGAGTAGCTGGCTTTGAGGCAGGCTTGTTTTTTTAGGAAGGCACAACTTTTGTTACTTTGTATTCAAGTAGGTCACAAGGCTTGTGATGTCTCTCACCCTGGAGAGGGTTATACATACTTCAGAGGGAGGTTTTGCTTTGGGTCTCACTTTGGGAAGAGTTGTGTGATTTGGCCAGATGAGACTCTGGGCAGCCACTGAACACCCCCCGACCCTCCCACCCCCCCCCCCCCACACACACACCCGCCCTGGCTTTGAAAACCCAAATGTTGGTGCTTCTCTCTCTGGTACCTAACTGTATGTATGTGATGGTCAGATAGCTAGAAGCCCTGTCTGTTGAATTGCCTCATTTTCTGTCTGTATTTTTTGGTCCGCTTGTAACTTATGTTTGTGTTCTCTGAAGTTCAGGGTGCTGACTTTTCCTCCTGAACAAGGTAAGTGATATATGTGATTAAAGTAAGATTGTTAATCCTTTTTGAGTTGCTTTCCTTTAGAAAAGCAGATCTAAGAACCTGTGCTAGCAGCTATCCTGGGTGCTTGCTGCTACAGGATACCAAAAAAAAAAAAAAAAACAAAAAACAGTTCTCTAAAGAAGAAATACAAAGTATTCACAACCACAGGAAGGAATACATTAAAAATAATGTAGTAAGAGAAATGTGGATCAAAACAACCCCAAAGTTTCAACTCACACACTTTGTCGACTGACAAAGATGACAAAAAACAGCAACAGTCAATGTTGGAAGGGTTATGGGAAGATAGTTGCACTGGGGCAGTGTTGATGGAATTGTAAATCAGTACAACTACTTTGGAAACAATATAGAATTGTGCAAACAAAGTTATTAAAGTGTTCATTTCCTTTGACCCATATATTTCCTTATTGGACTTTTATCTCAAAGAATCCATAGATAAGAAAAAGTCCCCAAATTCACCAAAATATGTATAGCAGGAATTTCTGTGATGGTAAAGAATTAGAAGCCAAGTATGTGCCCATTGTCTGGGGGAAGGCTAAACAAACTATGGTATATAAATGTAATGGAATATTACTGCATAGTAAGAAATGATGGAGGTGATGAATAAATCCAGAGAAGCATGGATCATGATATCTAGGAGGGCAGCTGGGTGGGAAATGATAATTATAAGAAGTGGACATGAAAGGAATAGCAAGTTGAGCACATTAGATTTGCAGTTTCACAGTCAATCATCTTTTTTATTGTACTATATTATGGAAATGCTTGTTGTATTCTGTAGTGAACAGAGCCAAGAGGACAAATATACCTAATGTCTACAACAACATATATGACACACATTCACCACAAAAAAGAAAAGTGAATATAGCAAAATTATAAAGATCAGGTATGATTTAAAAGAAGAGATAAGAGAAGATGCCCCAACCTACCCCTTCGTAGAGGTGAGAGGACTACAAGTGGTACATATTGTACAAATGTTTAGACTTTTACATTTAATGGTTATGCACATTTTTCTCTCTTCCTTTTTTTGTCTTAAAAATACTATTTGTTATATGGGATGATTCTCTGAAAGGGGGAGGAATACTGAAATAATAATACTGTGATGATATAAAAAACTTAAACAAAAATTTATTTAAATGAAAGATCGCCTTCCAACACATTGTGGCAAAACAACAGATGTATTTGATATAGAGACTTGTGGCACAGCCAGGAGATGTGGTTTTCAGTCCCAGATGAACTGCCAATTTGCTATGTGACCTTGAGGAAATTATGTCTCCTCTCTGGCCTACAATTTCTTCATCTGCAAAAGTGGGGTCACTAAGTTAGTTCTAATGCTCTAACGTTCCTTATAAGTTTGAAATGTCATAAACGATGGCAGTCTTTTGGATTCACACTAGAAATTACTTAAAGATCTTCATAGGGCCAGCCTTAGAGGTAGGTGAAAGAGACAGTCACTATATGGTATATTTTGAGGCTTTAAGAAGAACCTGTTACTTTCCTAATTTCCCTTCCTACTTATGTGACACTACACGTGAAATTCTATCATTAGAATTCATTCCTTTGGTTTCAGACCATTGAGTCACCAGAAATTCTTTTTTTAAATTTTCAAATAATCCTGAAATGAGGAGTGCATTGTGTTGTTTTCCTTAACTAGCACCTTAGTGTGAGTTAATGTATCTCATCACAATGGCCTCCTGAGGTGAGAGAAATATTCTTATGATGCTAAATCTGTGACCCTATACCAGATCATGAGAGGCCTGCACTTGAAGTGAAGCCCTGAAATGAGGTAAAAGGTATAAAAGGAGAAAGGAGTGACATCATAAGCAATTTTTATCTCTTTCAAGGTTTTGCTTAGAGCCAGTTGGCCCAGCTTATTTAGCACGTCTAACTTAAAGATGTGAAAAATTCAAAATGGAAATGTTCCCCCTTCAGGAATGAGTTAACCTATCACTTCAGAATCATAGGTTCATAACTTTAGAACAGGAAAGAGCAGAGGTCATCTAATTCAATCTTCCCCTCAAACCACCCATTTTATAGATCAGAAAACTTAACCCTAGAGAGGTTATTTAGCTTACCTAGCATCATTCAAGAAGCAAGTGATGGTGCTGGGATTTGAATCCAGATAATCTGAACAGTAATTATCAGCATCAACCTTCACCAGAATACAGCGACGGGAATCAAGCTGTCTCCTCTCAGGATTCTCTGTTTTCTTATCCACAGATCAGAGGGAGGAAACCTCCCTTCCCACAAGGCTAGCTCTGAAGCAGACATCAGCTCTTTGGGGTCTTTATTAAAGTTCCCTCGGGGTCCCTTTCCTAGGCATTTGGCCCTCCTTATTATGAATCCTTTCACAGCAAAGACAACGAAATAACCCCTGACAAGGGTCACAGAAAGAGTGAGCATCATCACAAGGATCTACTTCCTTCAAGGTGAATGTGCCAACTTATCTTTCAGAAAAGGAAAACCAAACTAAACTAAAATCTCCAGGCATTAAAACTTGCCTGGGCGGCTTACTCCTAGAAGGAAAAGAAGATTTCCTTCCACAGTCTTGGACAGAATTCAAGTTTTTCTTAAAACATAGGCATTTGTTTGTGAGCCCCACAGGCAGAGATGCCAATGAGGGGCAGAGATTGATCACCAGACAAACTGAGGTTCTCACCTCAGACAGACCACCCAAGGTTCAACCCCAGGTTGGAACCATTCCAGAATGCAGATGAATCTGTAGGTGGTTTGCCACCATTTAATAATGCACTGCAGTAATATGGATATAGGATTATTTCTTGGCTTCTCTTTCTGAGGAATACGACAAATCCCTGTATTTCTCCATACAGTGTTAAGATGTAATATGTTATTTTTTTAAATGTGAATGATTTTAAAATGTGATGATTGATAGCTGGACTCCTTCTGAATCATCTGTCCTGGTGTGGTCATGCTCCCTCCAATAGAGTTATATTCCTTTTGTCATTAATGACAAATGAGAATCTTTCTGTGTCTCTGCACTGGCTGATCCCTATGCCTGAACTGCTTTATTTTTTAATTTTTTAATTTTTAATTTATAGAATAAAACAAGCATTTCCAAAACATAGTACAATTTTTTTAAAAAGATGATTGACTGTGAAACTGCAAATCTACTGTGCTCAACTTGCTATTCATTTCATGTCCACTTCTTAGAATTATCATTTCCCACCCAGTTGCTCTCTTAGATGTCATGATCCCCAGGAATTCATTATTCTGCAAGATAAAATCAACTCTGTCAAATCCAGCCTCAGACACTTAACACTCACTAGCCGTGTGACCTTGGGCAAGTCACTTAACCCCAATTGCCCTGCCTTCCTCCCTCCAAAAAACAAAAAAAAAAACAAAGATAAAATCAATTCTGAAACTCACATATACTGAGCACCCCCTTCCCCTGGGGTACCTCCTTCCCTTTGGTTGGAGACCATACATCTTGTGGGAGATGGAAATCTGGGAGCTCCTGCCAGACTTTCCATTTTGAGGAAGGCACCCAGGGAGTTCACCTCATAATTTCCCTCCTGGGTGCTCTTCTAGACTTCATGATTTCCAGAAACTCATGATTCAGCAAGCTACTCACCCCTCCTCAGATTATTTCCCACCCTGGTTGCAGGTCTTCATCATACCTGCTTTGTCAGATACCCTTCCTCCCTTCCCACCCTCTACCCCCATTTTCCCTTTTTGTGTGTTGTCTTCCACCATCAGACTATGAAATCCTTGAGGGGAGGCACTGTCTTATGCCTTTCTCTGTATCTCTAGTGATTAGCACAGCCTGGCAGAGCTGACCTTTGAGTTGAGTATTGAAGCAAATTTGGGAGATACTCAGCTCAAAGGGCAGCTCTACAGGTGGTCTTCCCTGATCTTCATTCCCAACCCCTCTAAGATTACTTTGCTTCTTCTTTGTATGTGCATCAAATACCTGTATGTATATTTCTATTGTCTCCCTATTAGAATGTAAGTTCCTTGTTGGCAGGTAATGTTTTAGCTTTTTTCTTTGTATCCCCAGCAGCTTCCACAGTGCTTGTACATAGGAGATGCTTAATAAATGTTTGTTCATTGGTTGAAAGCAATTCACTTAGTTGTAATCTTCACTTGTCAGAGGCACCACTTCTGTTTCCAAGGAACTTTTGTCTTTGCCAGAACTGAAATCAGGTTAGCAGAGGAAACATCTTTCTTCTCCCCACTCTTCTTATATTCCTTGGTCTCCAAAACCCACTTCTGCAACACTGGAGTGAGTCCATAGTCCAAAAGAAAACTCAAGTTTTCATGTTCATGTTTAGATTCGAAATCTAAATGCCTTTGAATGCCCTCACCTCCAGCCTAGTTCCTACCCCTTCCATCTGTAGCAACCCCTGCATTTTGATTCACCTTGTAATCTCAAAATCTGCTGAGACAGGAAAATTGTGATCAGTATGTTCCTAGTTATATCCACCATCCTTAACTGCAACTCTATAACAATAATAATATATTTGTATATAGAGATATAGAGATAAAGATACATACACATATGTGTTTATATACACACATATCTACATATATAGACATCTGTCTATATACACATACATGCATATGTATATGGATTTGGGTGTCTTTGTGCATATATATATATGCAAATATGCATAAGTATCCATGAATATATTATGTGTATATAGAGATATATTGTTTTTATATAGATATAGATGCTGCTTTAAAGTTTTCAAAGCACTTTATACCTATCTCATTTGAGCCTCACATTGACTTTGGGAGATAGATACTACAGGTATTATCAACCTAATTTTATGGATTAAGAATTTCCAAGGAACTATAGAAACTATAGAAAAAATATGGATTAAGAAACTGAGGTTCAGAGACGGCTAGGTAGCGCAGTGAATAGAGCACTGGCCTTGGAGTCAGGAGGACATGACTTCAAATATGGCTTCAGACACTTAACACAAAAACTAGCCGTGTGACCGTGGGCAAGTCACTTAACCCCAATTGCCCTGCATTGCCCCCTTCCAAAAAAAAAGAAAAAGAAAAAAGGATCTTTAATGGGGGCGGCTAGGTAGTGCAGTGAATACAGCACCAGCCCTGGAGTCAGGAGCACCTAAGTTCAAATCCAGCCCCAGACACTTGACACATTTACTAGCCATGTGACTTTGGGCAGGTCCCTTAACCCCAATTGCCCTCCAAAAAGCAAAAAAAAAAAAAAGAAACTGAGGTTCAGAGAATTTAAGTGACTTCATCGTGGATGGTCACTGTAGCTAGAAAGTGTCAGGGGTGGGATTATCACTAAGGTTTTCTTGGTTTCCTGTTCAGCCCTACATCCATTATATCCCATTTCCTCTCAGGAAAATCTCAGCCATCCAAACCAAAAAAAAAACCAAAACACAATATTATACCTTGATATGAATAGCAAGCTCTTATATAAATCTAGTATAGGATCCTAAGTCTAAAGCTATAAGGGACCACACAGGTCATCTATTCCATCTCCATCATTTTGTGAATGGGGAAACTGAGGCTTAGGGTGGTTACATGACTTATCAAAAGTCACACAGATTGAAAATTTTAAGAGGGAAGATTAAAACTTGGGCTTTCAGATGCTATAATAATAGTTAGCATGTATATGAATTCTGCAAAGTATATTACAATAGTATCTCATACAATTATATCTCATTATACAATATTTGATCTTCACAACAACCCTGGGAGGTAGGTGCTATTATGATTCCCATCTTGCACATGAAGGAATTGAGGCAGACAGAGGTTAAATTACTTGCCCAGGGTCCAATAGCTAGTAAGTTTCTGAGGTTTAATTTGAACTCAGGGCTTCCTGAGTTCAGTGCTCTAACCACTGTGGGTTACTTAGGTACCCCTAAAGTCTCCCTTTTCACTGCCCCATAGGCAGTTTTGTACTTGTGACCATTCCTGTCCACAGGGATCTATCTATAGGTCCAAAACACCAGAATTAAGGAAACCAGTTTCCTTTCCTGGGCTGGCAGCAGGGTCAGAGAAAATTCTATTTGCCACCTCAGCACTGCGTCTCATTTGGCCAGATGGTAAAACTGTAGATTTCCGTTGGCTGCCTTTGTTAGACTGGATGACATTTCCCTCGGACTCCCCAGTGACCCTGAAGACTGTGCATACTTTTATCTATTCTGTGAATAAGATTCTATACAAGTCCCCCGTGAGATGGTCTTTTGATGGCACCAAATGTGTTTTCAGTATGTTCCCATAGCTATTTAAAACCAATGTGTGTGCTATGAGCTCCATCAGGACCCAGGAGTGCATTTTTGTTCAGAGAGCCCCACATGTCTCTCTGAAAAGGATGCATGGAGGACAAACAGAAAGTTATCTCTTTGTGAACTGGGCTTGGTAAGGAGAAAGGGTTTAACTTGACAGAGATTAGGATGATTTCTGCACAAAGAGGAGACAAGCATTGACTAAAAACCTACTATGTGCCAGGCATTGTGCTTAGTGCCTTTAAAATATTATTTTGATCTTCCCAACTACTCTGCTAGTTAGGTGTTATTATGATCCCCGTTTTGCAGTTGAGGAAACGGAGGTAGGCAGAATGACTTGTCTAAGATTACATAGGTAGGAAGATCCTTAAGGTTGAATTTGAACTCAGATCTTCCTGACTCCAGGCCCAGTACTTATCCAATGTGCTACTAGGAGTCCCTAATGAGAGCTGTTTAAAAAAACAATAAACAAAACTAATAAGACCACCTAAACAAAGCCATTCATTTTACCTAAGAGGAAATTGAATCTCAAGAGGGGAAATGATTTGACCACCATCACATAATTAGCTAGTGGCAAAGCCTAGATAAAACCTCAGTCTTCTATTTCCAAGGCCAGTATACTTTTTTTCACCTTGCTGTCTTTCATCTGATATGCACAGACCCTATGAGGTAAATATTTCTGAATTCTTAAGTTTAAATTAGTTACAAACTTAAAGGTTGCATTCTGATACAAATGCTTCAGGATGGAAAAGATAAAAAGCACAGAAATCCTACTCCATCTGGATAGAATGGGAATTTCAGGAATCTGAAGTCCTAGCAATGCAGAATTTTCTTTTTCCTCCACATTTTGGGGGTCATTTTTCTTGGCTACATTTCCTTTTCTTGAATCAAACAGGTCAAACAAGACAAGCATATGAAGTAGTCACAAGTAACAAGATTGTGCCCAACTCTAAGATAATCAGTCAGTTGAAAAGAGGGGAAAAAAACAGTCCCTGTCTTTAATCAATTTACAGAACTTAATCCTTGGTGGATCTATTATTTCATTAGTGTTGGTCTGTCCTCTAAAGATAAAGATTATTACTTTTTTCACACTTCCACATCCTGTGTGATTTGTCCAGGCCCTCCCAAAATCCACCAAAGAGGTTCCACCAAACAATCTTTAATCCATTTCACAAGTATGGGTCACCAATGAGATATGCAATCTGTCTATTAGTTATCCCACACTCAAAGGTTATTGGTTTGCCACAGGGGAGTACATTCATGATATGCAGGGTGTGGCTTTGGTTTTCTTAATATTATACATCTGACCATGGAATACACATACCTTCTCCTTGCTGTGCACTCTGTTTATGTGACTGACCTATCTTATTTTTTTTCTTTCTTTTAGGTCATATACTTCTATGATATCTTTTATGTGAATGTTTCTACACAAGTCCTACTATGTAATGTATTGTGGACTATTCTTGTCTACTGTCATGGACCTCTCCATCACTCACTGGGAGATGTTCAATGTGGAACACCACATTCTTGGAAGAGCTCGTTTTTTTGTTATACACTAGAATTCCATTCTTTTTTTAAAACTGATTTGTTTATTTAGTTTATTTTAGTTTATAGATTCAATTCCACAATCCCTTGAGTTTCAAATTTTCTCCCCTCCCTCCCCGCCACCATGGCAGCTTGCAATCCAGTATAAAATCTGCAAATACTTTCACATTGGACATTTGTCTGGTTGTATAGAAGGGTTGCCATTCTTTTTTTGAACTCAGAAACCTTTAGCCTCAATCAGCTCCTCAATCAGCTCAAGTCTTGGAAAGACTGAAAACATGAAAGAAACAAGGAGTGTTCTGGTCAGACAAAGTATTGGGTGGTCGTATGAAATAGATAGGATTCCTGCACTAAATGGAAGATTGCACTAGTTGGTTACTTTACTCTCTTTAAACCCCAAGATTCTATGATGCTAAGAAAAGGGGTCCAATCGCTGCACTCTGAAGAAGCAGTATTTAATGTATGAATAAAACACAAGATTGGGAAATGGATCTATACACGACAAATGTGTAATCGATAGCTCATGTTGTCTGGGGAAAATAATGAATAGCGTTTCTCCAGGCCACAGTGAGCAACCTGTGTACCAAACTCTGCAGATGATTCCATTTATTTTCTAAGACACACATTCTCTGGCCCCAAGCACAAGTTAATCAAGAACTTCCATGTTCTGTGACAGCATGGGGATCGAGGTGCAACTGACCTTTCTGTGGGTTGAAAATTCCACCCCCACAGAAGAAAAGAAAACCGGGGGAGAAAAAAGCCCTGGTGAGTTTTAATAAGTGCCATTACTGCTGAGAAATCTAAAAGGGGTGATAATATGAATCACAAGAGAAGTACAATAGGCCAGCTATTTGAAATTTGTTTTTCACACGTTTAGTGCAAAAACAACAGCTCTTGCAAGAAAGGTCAATCCACCCACACGTTAATCTCCAATCAAGCAGCCGCTCTGAGAATCCAAATGTGATTGCAAATCCCTCACATGCCAAGATGAAGGGGGTTTTCATTTCAATCTATCTATTACCACAGACGTTTTACATTCATTATGGTCAGGGGTTGAAGGGAGAACTTGGTTCTTTGCTCCCTCTTGCCTGATAATGCTATGATAGAATTAATACACACAATATATTTACACACACACACACACACACACACACACACACACACACACACCCCTCAGTGAATTACCTAAAGTTAAACTCACTAAAGCAAACAGATGCAGAGCGAAGGCCTCCTCTCCATCCTTAATTCACTCTCAGAAACGAGCTGGTGCAGGAGGTCTGCTCAGCATGTGAAAGTTCCTCATGTGCACCACAATAACCAAGCACAGCAGGATAAGTTAAGAGCAAAATGCAATTAGTAGAGGCTGTCCTTCCTTTAGAAATTTTAAGTCAGACCCTTCAAGGTGCTATAGTTTAAGTCCTACCTTTGTGTCTTCTTTACCCTTTGTCCTTTTTTTAAAAACAGAAGAGTTGGGGCGGGAGCTTCACTAGAGTGTCTGAGCCTCTTATAACCCACGGATCATTGACAGGAGACTGAAGGCCATAATGTCTTTATTTGTTTTGTCAGCCTGTATGATTACAGATCCACTTAACTTAGAGCTTACTGATGTGAGAAAGTATAATAGCTCCAAAGGAACTGTTACAATTCTCAGATTCTGGAGAAGGTCCAGGGGAAAGCTACAAAGTTGACCAAAGAAATGAATGACCCTTAGGTGGGATGATGGATGAATAAACTCTGTAGTTCTGTGACATTTTGAAAAGAAGCGAATGTAAGGGGTGTGTGTGTGTGTGTGTGTGTGTGTGTGTGTGTGTGTGTGTGTGTGTGTGTGTTTTAAGAGAAAACATCATCTCATAAAAGTACCTGAAAAAATTATCACAAAGTTGCATTTATCTGGGCAGTGAGGTGTGGAAGTGTGGAAATGAAATAAACTAAAGGGAAGATCTCAGACATTCTTCAGCTACTTACCTCTCCTCCTACACACAAACATGCACAATCTCACTTGCCATCCCCAACAGTAATTAGTAACTGACTTCTCCTGCCCTAAAAATGCTCACAAGGTCACATTGAATAGAATATTTTAAAGACTAGGAATAATTGTTTCAATACAGTTAGCTCTCCTCTAAAAAATAATAGCCATAAGATCACAGCTTTAAAATTATGAGGGATTTTAAATGTCACCAAGTCTGGCTCACTTATTTTACAAATGAGGAAACTGAGTCCCAGAGATAAGATCTGAACCTAGGACTCCTAAGTCTAGCGCATTATCCACTATACAATGCTGACTCAACTCTATTTTTCTTTTGTTTGGTGGAGCTGGGGAGCGCGGGACAAAGGGAGGAATGACAACACAATTTTCATACTCATCTATGATTTCCTCAGTATGGAGAATTCCCAGTGGTGCAATTTACTTCTCTATCAATGCAGAAAAGCAACTGATTTGTAATTTGAAGTTTTAAAGTATTGTCTGGGGCTGAGAGGTTGTGACTTGCCTACAGGTACATAGATAGTTTGTGTCAAAGTCATGATCTGAACCAAGGTTTCTTTGAATTCCAAGTGTAGCCCGTAATCCCCCATCACATTGTTTTTCCTCAACTCAGATCCCATATTTCTGAAGCTAGCCACTGTAAAGTCTTCCCTCATAATTAAGAGTGGATACAAGTAGAAATTTCAACTGAATTGCTTACTATATAGGGATTCAATGTCAGGACTGGAAAAAGGCATCACAAATGAACCTCTAATTCTGATTGCAAAGGACAGGCCATACTGAAGCTCCACATCTTTCAATGTGAAGATATGTTTAATATAAATGGAATAATTCTCATTTGTGATTGTATTTCAGAATTAGAAAAAATTCAACTTACTTTTAACCATTTTGTGAGGCAAGCAAATCTCCAATCATATTAGGTTAGGCAGGTAATCAGCAAAGATGAAATGAAATGATCAATCAATGAACATTTATTAAGTACCTATTATATGCCAAGATCAGGCACAAATTAAACAATAATAAGCAGAGATACAGTGGATAGAGTACTGGGCCTAGAGTCAGGAAGACCTGAGTTCAAATTTAAGCTCAGTCACTTATTAGTTGTGTGACTCTAAGCAAGTCAATTAACTTTTGTTTGTCTCAGTTTCCTAATCTGTGAAATGGGAATAACAATAGTTATTGTTATAACGCTTAGCACAATGCCTGGTACATAATAGGTGCTATGTAACATTAACTATTTATTATTATTATTATTATTATTATTATTATTATCAATAGAGTTCCCCCTTTCAAGAAGCTAACATTCTTCAGCAACAACTTAATTTGTTATTCAAACAAAGGTTGGATGATCACTTGGAGGATACATTGTAGAGGGCACATTCATTCAGAGCCAGGTTGGACTAGACAGCCCCAAGGTCTCTTCCAATTCTGAGATTCTGTGGCTGTGGTTTCACTGTAGGTTTAGTATCCATTCACCATGAAAGTACAAAAAAGTCACTTAGCTTATTTGGATTTTTTGTGCCACATTAAATCACTAAGCTGAAGAATGATATTCAGAAAACAAAATCTAAAAAACTGCTATTTGAGATTTTGGCATTAAATCAAAGTTATTTTTTTTCAAAGTTTTCTGTAGATATTTTAAATATTTCACCTCTTCCTGGTCTAAAGAACATGAGCTCTACTGATGGTATTTTTCTCCATAAGGGCTATGCTTCAGTTGAGCTTGATTCTCCTCTATTTGAAACTTTGCATAAAATCATTCCTAGGGGATTGTCTAGGGAAAAGGTTAAATACACACTACTATACTCTGGTTTATGACAGCTTTCCTTGACCTAACCCCTTGCATCCAAACTTGCACGCCCTTCAAAATATGTGAACTTGAGGAGGTGGGGCAGGGGAAAACCGTATTGTTTTCTCTGCTCAAATTTTAATATGTATAAAGCTATTAAAATAATTTTATTGGTATCTCTAAGTACTTTCTTTCTTGCAAGAAACATATTATAGGTCAATAAAACCTTATCTATAAATGGGAGACTTTCATGAAGGAAGCATAAGTCTAGGCATAAGCTTCATTTATTTCACCAGCTCTATTTGATCAAAATGCCTTGCCACATTTTCACAGGCTAGGCTGAAAAATTAAGACTGAGATTTGCCCAAATTGACACCAGGTGAGAGAGACTCAGGACTAGAAGTCCTGACCTATCCCTCACTGACTTGCTAGGTCAAGTGCCTCACCACCATATATTTCTAATAACAAAGCCATAACAGGGATAAAAATCAAATTGCAAATCCCAACTATGAAAACATCCACTATTATACCGCATCTTTGTTTCTTTCTTCCTAATACAAAGTATGACAATTTTGTACCATGCTCCCTGCTACCCTAAGTGGTGAGGTTACCACATCAAACTCTAACTAGGACTATTCCAGAAGACCACAGAGTACAAAGCAACAAATAATAGAAGTGGAACTAAAATGAAAGTTAATAAAACTGGAAAGTAGAATGGCAGAAACTAGGCATAGACCAACATTTTACACCATATACCAAGGAAAAGTCAAAATGGATACATGATTTAGATATAAAGGCTGATACTATAAGCAAACTAGGAGAGCAAGGAATCATTTACCTCTCAGATCTATGGAGAAGGGAAGAATTTATGACCAAACAAGAGATAAAGAACATTACAAAGTCCAAAATGGATAATTTTGATTACCTTAAATTAAAAAGTTTTTGCACAAAGCCAATGCAACCAAGATTAAAAGAGAAACAAGTTTACAGTCAGTGTTTCTGATAAAGACCTCAATTCTAAAATATATAGAGAATTGAGTCAAATTTGTAAGAATATAAATCATCTCCCAATTGATAACTGGTCAAAGGATTTGAACAGGCTGTTTTCAGATGAAGACATTAAAACTATCTAGAGTCATATGAAAAAAATGCTCTAAATCACTATTGAATAGAGAAAGGCAAATCAAAAGAACTCTGAGGTACTACATCATACTTATCAGATTGACTGACAAAACAAAACAGGAAAATGATAAATGTTGGAGGAGATATGGGAAAATTGGAATGCTAATGCATTGTTGGTGGAGCTGCATACTAATCCAAACATACCGAGAGCAATTTGGAACTATGCCCAAAGAGCTACAAAACTGTGTATACCTTTACTCAGGAATCTCACTTCTAGATCTTTATTCCAAAGAGATCATAAAAAACAGGAAAAAGTTCCACATGTACAAAAATATTTATAGCAGCTCTTTTTGAGATGGTAAAGAAGTGGAAATTGAGGTGATATCCATCAATTGGGGAATGACTGAACAAGTTGTGGTATATGAATGTAATGGAATATTATCGTGCTATAAGAAATGATTTGTCTTGTTTGTCCTTTTTCATGGTTCCTCCCATTAGTTCCAATTCTTCTTTATATCGTGACTAATGTGAAGATATGTTTAATATAAATGTATAAGTAGAGCCTATATCATATTGCATGCCATCTTGAGGAGGGGGAGAAAAATTTAAAACTCAAAGTCTTATGGAAGTGAATGTTGAAAATTAAAAATAAATAAATAAATTATAAAAAATAAAATGAAAATTTATGCTCAATTCTATTAAATATATAATCAGTCTTCTGAATGCTAACTGGCAGATGTGATCCAAAATGATTTGACACAAGGACCTCATTGATAATAGATCATTAAGGGGCAATATGCTTTTCTTGAGTAATAACAAAAACATTGCTTCCTTTTCACTAAGAACAACAAGACTATTAGCTAAAGTATTATTTGAATGGTCTATTAAAGCGAAGGGACTAATAAAAAACATGAGGTTATTATCCCAGTGATTAAAAATCTCCACCCATTATAAATATATCCACTGATTTGAAAGAGCTTAAAAGGAAAATAGATATACTTACATACTATTGCTCTGTAATGAAAACTGACTCATTTTTCCCTTTTAATTTCAAAGGGCTCAATTTCTTTCCATTGTTTTTGCAAATACTGGAATCAAAACTGGCCAATGGCAAGTACTAATGAACTAGAGTGATGATGTCCAGTCTTATTGGTAGAGGGGTCTTGGTTTTTAAGAAAAGAGTCTTTCTTAGCTCTTCCGAGGAATGCAGTGAGCTAAGACGATTCCAAAAGACACATGATGGAAAATGTTAACCAGATTCAGAAAAAGCATTATGGAGTCTGAATGCAGATCAGTCCACACTGTTTTCTCTTTTTTTGTGGGGGGTTTGTGTGTGTGTGTGTCTGTGTGTGTGTTTTCTTTCTCATGGTTTTTCCCTTTTGCTCTGATTCTTCTTTCACAACATAACTAATGTGGAAATATGTTTAATATGATCATATGTATAGCCTATATCAGATTACATGCTGTTTGGGGGCAGGGGATAGTCTAAGGAAGGGGGGAAATTTAGAACTCAAAATCACATAAAGGAGAATGCTAAAAACTAAAAATTAATTAATTATTTTTTGAAGAGTCTTTGAGATTTCCCAACAAAATCCCTCCTGACACTTCCCTCTTTACCAAACACTATGTGGGCCAAGATCACACAATGTGGGAGGAAAATAAGAAACTGAGATCCCTTTTCCCTCCTCAGTGATGGGTGCATTGTCCTTTCTTCTCTCAGCATTCTTAGGAAAACTGGTTATGAAAAGTGGATAAATGTGAAAATAACAATCTAAAATCCTATAGGATATTACCTGGTAAATTTGAATGGGTGGTCACAATGCCTTAAAAGCAATACCCTGTATTGTTTGTTTAAAGCATGATCAGAAAGAGAAGCTGAATATTTATAGAGGGAAGAACCTACAATATAACAGTCATGAAGCAAGAGACTTAATTGGTTTCCCCTCCCAAACCATACGCCATGCAGGTCAAACTGACATTTCTAAAATATGGATCTCACCTTGTCAGTCAATGAGCATTTATTAACCGTGTGCCAGGCACTGTATTAAACACTGGGAATACAAAGAAAACTTAAAGATGGTCTGTGCTCACACAGTCTAATGTGGAACATGACATGCAAAAAACAATGTACAAACGTGATGCATATAAAACTTGTATAAACATAGGTATACGTGTACATCTATACATTGTTCAGTTGTTCCAGTTGTGTCTGACTCTTCATGACCCCATTTGGGGTTTTCTTGGCAGAGATATTGGAGTGGTCTGCAATCTCCTTCTCCAGCTCATTTTACAGATCAGGAACTGAGGCAAACAGGGTTAAGTGACTTACCCAGAGTCACATAGCTAATAAGTGTCTGAGGCCAGATTTTAATGCAGAAGACAAACCTTCCTGGTTGCAAGTCCAATGCTCTATATACACTGTTCCACTTAACTACCCCACATGTATGTGTACACACACACACACACACACACACACACACACACACACATACATATGAATGGAGGGATGTGTGTATGTGAGTACACACACATACATACAAGATAAATTTGAGATAATCAGCAGAGGGAAGGCACTACCATTAAAGGGGACTAAGAAAGATTTCTTGCAGAAGAAATGGATTTTAATGGAGACTTGAAATGTAGACAAGATAGGTAGACGAGGGAGAGAGTTCCAGGCACCGGGGACGAGTGAAAACACCCTGAATAAGGAGATTTAATAACTTCATGTTATTCCTACACAGAAGTCTTCCTTGGCTCTCTGTTGCCTTTAGGATAAAACATAAAATCCTCATCCTTGCATTTACAACTCATAAAAAATCTGGTTCCAACTTCCAATTTCCAAAACTCTTCCAGGTTTTTTTTTTCTTCCATATTACTACTCTTCATGCACTCTCTGTTCTAGTCAAGCTGTGTGTTTTTGTACAGATGGTCTCCATGTCTGGAATGCATACCCTTCCTCACTGTTGCTTCATAGAGTCCCTGGATTGCTTCAGTGCACAGTACAAGTGACTCTTCATGCTTCAGTTTTTAACACTGCCTCCCTTTTGAAGTTACTATGTATTCCCTTGTATATAATGTACATTAACTCACTCGTATATGTGTCCCATTCCCTGGAGAATCTAAGAATGTAACCTCCTGCAGGAGAGGGTCTGTTTCATTTTTCTCATTAAGTACATCCCTGGCCCCCTAGCAGAGTGCCTTGAACGTAGTAAGTGCTTAATGAATATTTGTTGAATTGAATGGAAAAGAATATGACCTGACCAAACTCTTAATGAGCTACTTCATTTCCCTAAATCAATGGTGAGACCAAAATCACCTTTTGGTATTTATTTTATTTTCATAACTGCCCTAGGAAAGACCCTTAAGGACAGCTATTTTTGATTAATTAATTTGAGTATTGTTCAGCTGTTTTTCAGTGGTGCAACCCCATTTGGGGTTTTCTTGGCAAAGATACTGGAGTAGTTTGTCATTTCCTTCTCAGCTTATTTCATAGCTGAAGAAACTGAGGCAAACAGGGTTAAGTGATTTGCCCAAGGTCACACAGATACTAAGTGTCAGAGGACAGATTTCAACTCAGGTCTTCTAGGTCCAGGGTTCTACCTTCTGAGTAGTAGAAGTGACCTTAGACATGAGGACACTCAGCCAAGTAATATGATTAATCTGCTCAAGCCAATACAGTTTGGGGGTCTGTTTCTAGGAAAGGTTCCTGAGTTTCAGTCCTTACTCCATCATTGAAAATACCTCCTGCTTCCTGAGTCTTTAGTGTGTGTATATGTATATAATGTGTGTATGTATGTATATGTGTGTATGTATGTATGTATGTATGCATGAATTTGACAATTCCTTTAAGATGTTTCAGATCCTCAAAGAAAAGGGCCCATAGCTAGTTATGCGAAGTATAGAAGGCACACATCAGAAATAGATTGTTTTCTTTTCAGGTATACTAAAATACTGTGCTGCCTAACATGTCCCCAAAGTTCCTTAATGACCACTAAAAAAATCAAATCCATGCCTCTTCTGTAAAGAAGGTCTTCAAGTTTTAAAAGGTCACTACTTTGTCATCTTCTTATCTAGTTCCCAATACAGAACATTAAAGATTTGTCTGACAATCAACTCCATTTCAGAATACCCCACTCCGACCCTTAAGGAAGCCAAGAGCTCATTTCTCAGAGATTTATCCTTCTTCCAAAGTAACAAGTTCTACATGGCCTACAAAAGGCTAAAACCTTCTGTTATCTCACTTCATTTAAGCCAGGCATCTGCACCCAAAGAAAGTCTAACATACCCCCATAGACATTTTGTCTCTTTGCAGGGTAATGTAAGCCAGGTGTATGTGTGTGGGTGTGTGTGGGGGGGGGTGTATGTGGGTGTGGGTGTGGGTGTACATGTCTGTATCTGTATCTGTTTCTGTGTGAGACAGAGACAGACAGAGAGAGACAGAGGAAAGATTATATAGACTGGTAGCCTACAACCCTATATCTAAGGCTTGTTTGACTCTGGTCTTCTCCACTGTGCCTTACCACTGCCAACATTCTAGTACCACACCCCTATCAACCCAGTTCTTAATGCCAAATGTTCATGTGCACATATACATACAAATCTTCATATCCTCTTCATTATTCCACAAAGGATTATGGTATTGGAATGTTTGCGAAATCCCACTTGTTTGGGGATGGCAACTATAATATCATTACAACCCAAGTCTGCTAACTGACTTCACACCACAGATTATCTCCAAATACCTGATGTGGAGCACAAGGATGATTAAAATATAAATTTTATATGCCCGTTTATTTTATTTCTAATTATGCTCTCAGTAAATGATGTTAATATTTAATAGGAATGACTTTGCTAGTCAGTGCTGCACCCAGTAAAACAGGAGTCCTTAGAATTTTATTGGTACTAAAGCAGTCAGCTGTGACACAGGATAACTCCAAGGGTAAAGGAAATCTGTAGCGTCCCTGAATTGAGGGTCTCCTCCATGACTTGGTGTTCAGAACAAAATAGCATGAGCTTAAAGAGAAATAAAGGCTTTGTAGTGAAAAGCTGTTGAGCTTGGGCAGCCTTAAAGGAGTTGGCAAAACAGAGACCCAGCTAATGGGATCACATCCATTAAACATGAATTTTTAAAAATATAAACCTAATGGAGGCCTAGGTAAATAAGTCCACTTCTTCAGATGTCGATTATGTCAGATATATAGTTGAACCTCGCTTTAAACAAGGTAAACCTGATGCTATATGAGAAAATTCAGATTTAAACAATTGGTAGATGAATGTGTAATTATCTATTGGCTTTGCAAAATAATTAACAATAGGATTAAAAAAAAAAACTCCTTGGTATAGTTTGACTTTACTCAGTTTCCATAAATGTACCTTAAGGATTTCAGGAACTTCAGAAAGGAGGCATGCTTGTACCCAGGTTCCACTATCCCTCTCCCTGAGATATGCCATATACCTGTAGGGTTTATTGTTATAGCAGTCGGATCAAAATGTTTCTGTTGATAGTAACTGCATAAATATAAAGTTAAACGGTGCCACAGGTTCTAGAGACATCCACTCTAAGGTTACCTTGCTGTTTGTATGTTTGCATATGTGTGTATACCCATTTATTTATAGATTGTCTCTCTCGTATAACTGACTGTAAGCTCCCTGAGAACAAACTGCATTTGCTCTTTCTTTGAATCTCCAGAACTTAGCTCAGTGTCTGGCACATATTAATTGTTTAATAAATAGTAGTTGGTTGGTTAGTAGATCGACTCATACTATATTTATAAAATGGCAGAATCTTTAGGGAAAATAAAAAAGGCAATTTGATGTTTAGCATCATGTTAAAATGTGCATTAAAATTAATTCAAATAAATATTCAGTGAGCACATAGTAGATCAATTCTTTTATTAAAATGATAAGTATGTGTAAACTCCTTGAAAGTAGGAATTATTTCATTCTTTGTATTTGTGTCCATTGGTCTAATATAGTGACAAGTATACAGCAGGTTCTTAATAGATGTCTGTTGAAAGATTGTAAGGTACTAAGATTCCACTAAGTTACAAGGTTTCTCACTCTTGTTTTGGTATAATATAGATATAGCAAAAGACAGTGAATATCAAGTCCATCTACTAGTCTTCATGGCATCATAGATTAAACACAGGTTCCAAAAGTGGGCAATACTGTCCTGTGGGGGGTGCTGGAACTATGGAGAGAGGCAGTAGTAGCCTCAGGTGCCGTTGGGGGGCATTGACTAAAAATAAGGGGGTGATGAAAGCATAAGGAAAGAAGAGAAGAAAATTTTGAAAAAACATCCATACATGTTTCATCTGTTGTATAACGGAATTAAAGTAGGAATGATTACATTATTTTCCAAATAACCACATAAAATGCAAGTTATAATGATCAATGGTAAAGTCCACCAAGAGGTCTTAACAAGCAAGTATTGGCAGGCCAGTGAGTTGTGTGTTGTCAGGAAGTCCAGCGTGCATCTACTGGAATATGTGTATATAATGCCTTGCTTAAAATACAATACTATACAGTTACATATTGCATTATTAAAATTTTAATGCAGGGAAAATAACACAGATTTATAATGAATTATCAAATTTGAGATGTGTTGTTTTCTTTAAAAATATTTTATTTTTCTAAATGATGCAAATTTTTTTAACAAAACATTAAAGGGTTCAAGAAAGTAGATTTCAGAGTGAGGCGGTGCTGAGTAATTTTTTTAAAAGGGAGTGGCATGCCAAATAATTTTGGGAACTATTTAGAGACACAAAGGATCTTAGGGGCCATCTAATCAACTAACATTTTTAAGTACTTACAGTTTGTCAGGCACTGGGCTAAGCACTGAGGCTAGAAATACAAATAAAAAGCAAGACAATCTCTGCCTTGAAGGATCTTACATTCTTTTTTTGTTTTTAATTCTTTGACTTGTTTATTTACTTCAGTTTACAAGATTCAGTTCCGCAATCAGGATCTTACATTGTAATAGAAAATGACACATAAAAGGGAGCTAAAAGCAGGTGAAAGGGTACATGGTAGCAAAGTCCAAAGAGTGAAGAAGAATGAAGGATGACTGCTCTGAGATCTTCCTTAAAATGAGGGTTCCAGAAAAATGGGAGAAGAGAGCTCCAGTTAGAAATCTCTCACAGGAATCCTTAGTGTCAGAGAGGTTAAGTGACTTGTCCATGGTTACACAACATGGAAGTAAATGAAAAATTAAGATGGAATTTGAATCTAGTTCTTCCTGATTCCAAGTCCTGGACTCTTACTCCACTACTCCAGATTTCAATCAGCAGCAGCATCCAAATGAAGCAAATCATGG
The DNA here is from genome assembly GCA_028627135.1 of Pseudochirops cupreus. Lineage (NCBI taxonomy): Eukaryota > Metazoa > Chordata > Mammalia > Diprotodontia > Pseudocheiridae > Pseudochirops > Pseudochirops cupreus. Next base: position 440,381,851 of record CM053580.1, on the reverse strand, counting down.
CAGCATCATGGACTTCTCTTTTGTGTGGCATTGTGCTACGTCACCATGGAATGGTCATCAGTCCTTTCTAACTAAATGATTCCCACCTAAAATGGATGATGCAGGTGCAGATAACTATGCTGAAGATTACATACATATACATGTATATATATATATATATATATATATATATATATTTTAAACTCTGAATTAATTCAGAAATATAAAGTAGACAGATGAATCATGAAATCTGGTCTTACAGTAGGCAAGAATGGGCTTTTCAGAAAATCTTTCAATTAGTCAAGAAGTTGTAGAGAATCAGGCAGAAGTTTAAGAGCAGATTTAAAGATGGAATGGAGAGAGATTTGCAAGCTGTTAAAATTGGGTCATCAACCATTTCCTGTCCTCTATTCCCTCTATATAATTTAGAACTCGGTCCTGGGCCCTCTTTTCTATATATATGTGTATACTTACTGCGTTGGGGATTTCATCAGCTCCATTGGTTCAGTTACTTTCCTTCTACAAATAACTCCCAAATCTACGTACCTGGTCCCTAATTGTTCCCCTGAGCACCATAACTGCTTTACCAAGTTGTCCTTGTGTTTCAGACCTTTGTTTTTGAAGAGGACTATAGCATCAGATAAATGATGACCTGACTTGCAGTTGACTTTGATTTGAGTGAGGGAGGGCTCTGCAAGGTCACTAGCCTCACTTTTTCCTCCAGAGCCATCTAGATCCAGTGGCCAGATATTCATCAGGATGACTGGAGATGACCCAGGATACAATGGGAGACCCTGGCCCTTTTAGGCTAAGACCTTTTCACATACTCACTTAGAGCGAGGTAACTCCCATTCAATGAATAGGCCTCTTTAAGAAGTGAGTCAAGGAGGCAGCTTGGTGGAGCAGTGAATAGAGCACCATCCCTGGAGTCACAGGACCTAAGTACAAATGTGACCTTAGACACTTAACACTTACTAGCCCTGTGATCTTGGGCAAGTCACTTAATCCCAAATGCCCTACCTTTCCCCCTGCAAAAAAAAAAAAAGAGTCAAGAAATGACCCCTTTAATGAGGGGAAAAAAAGAAAAAACTCAAACTGGGAGGGGAAGATCCTCAGGGTTGCTACTCCAAAGAGAAACAGTTACTACTGACATTCATTATAAACCAGGAGGGCCCAAAATACAGCCAAGTACAAAGAACAATAACTCTCCATCTTTTCTAATTTTTCTATTTCTGTTGAGAGCAGAACTTCTTCCCAGTCATCCATGATCACAGCTGATGAGGTACAGGTTCTGGGAACCCCCTTGAACTTTGCTTGAATCTTCCCATTTGAGGAGGCGTTTGCATGAGGCCATAAGACTTTCATTGTGGCTCTGCCCAAACCTTTGTTACTAGCTTGGCCCTCCATTGTCCATCTACTTCCCACCCTTGAACCTATCAGAATATCTATACCCCAATCAATTGTTACATCTTTGAACTGGCCTAGCCCACCATACCTGTTGTCTCCAGGTAGCCTCCAGCAACTTCACTCATTTACAGGAGTCTGACCTCATTAACAGCCTCAGTTCTTCCTTCTCCCTTATCCCCCATATCCAAATAATAGCCAAGTCTTATTGATTCTATCTTTATAATAATGTATATCAATCCTGTTCTTTCTGCTCACACCCCAACCACCATAATTCAGGCTGTCCCTTTCTCCAGGCTCTGCCCTTTCTACTCTGTGCTGAGGAGAGACAAACTTCTTGGCATGGGGAATAGCCAGAGAAGACGATCCTCACAACAACATTATGAGACAGGTTCTATTATTACCCTTATTTTACAGATAGAGAAACTGAAACTGACAGAGATTAAGTAACTTGAATAGAGTAATGTAGCTAATGTCTGAGAAGGGATTGGAACCCAGATCTTCCTGACTCCTAGTCTATAATACCATCTCCTATGCCACACTGCCCCCTCTCTAACAAACCATTTCATCTATTCATAATAAAATTAAAGATACTTACAGACTAGTGGTTATCTAATGGCTTAATGTTAAAATTGAAATGTTTTATTTGTGTTGACTAATTAATATTGAATCTCTTCTACACCATTTCTCAATCCTACACAGTAGTATGGAGATTTTTAGGTTATTTCAGCTTTTTTTTAAAATCACAGCCAATAGTTTTGGGGTTTGATACATTCCTACTTTTTTTTTTCTATTCACCTTCCTGGGTCACAGTAAAAGTTGTTTTTTTTTTAATAAAATGAGGTCTTAAACATCTCAAATCTTGAGTCCTAAGGGAGGAGAGAGTTATATGTGTCTTGGATTAATGTATTAGAGTAAGAGAGTGGAGCTTCCCACCCTCGGTCTCCCTTTCCTTATATTCAAATCTGTCCTTGCTTGGCTTAGTGCAAGGATGAGAGGCACTAGGAGCAGCCACTGGAACAGAGCCCATTCTGCCGGGCCAAACCCACACATGCGCAGCAGCTGTCCATGGTGACAAGGTTTTATTCCCTTGTATTTATTATCTATCTAATACCTGTCACCAGCACTTAAATTACACAACCCTTTATCAAATACCAAACATAGAGTTGAAGCCTAATGGAGGACAAAATGGGAATGGAAAAGCCTTCACAGACATTATGAGTTTAGGATTCCAAAAACCAAATCCCTTCCCCCTGTTATTACCATTCCCCATGGATTTCTATTGTCCTCAGTAATGAAGACCTTATAGCCTGATCACTAACACCAATTAGCTCCAGAGTCACATCAAACTTCCTAACGGAAAAGGGGGCAAATGAAATCACTTTTTTCGGTAGCAGTCATTTTTTTTTTTACTGTTGGTTAGAATGTAGAACTCCCTCCAAAATTAGCTTACACAGTGATATAAATTGGTTTTCTTTGTGATCTAAAATTGACTTGCAGTTCACTAGTTAGTCAGAAAATAGCTGGTGAAAAGCCCTGGCCTCAGAGCTTTTGGATTGTGAATTCCTTTCATCATGTAAACAAACGCATAAGATTTAAAGCTTTCCCATAATTGTTATGCTAACCTTGGAGCAAAACCTCTCCATTTGCATTTGAAGGAGCTAAATATTAGGCAGGAAAGAAAGTGCTCTTTTTAAAAGCATGAGAAAATGTTCCTTCTTTTTTGGGTCCTCTACCATCTGGGCCAGCTCAGCACTCTCTCTCCCTCTCTCTCTCCCTCTCTGTCTCTCTCTGTCTCTCTCTCTCTCTGTCTCTCTCTCTCTCTCTCTCCACTTCTTTCTCTCCCCCTCTTTCTCTCCTTCTCACTCTCACTTCCTTCTCTCTGTCTCTTTCCCTCCCCACCTCCAATCCCTCCATCTAGTACTCTCTGATTCTCTTGCTCCCTCTTCTATGGTCAAATTGAGAGAGAGAGAGAGAGAGAGAGAGAGAGAGAGAGAGAGAGAGAGAGAGAAAGAGAGAGAAAGAGAGAGAGAGAGGAGAAAACAATGACAACAAAGAAGAAAGAGGGCATGAATGATTGTAATCTTGTTGAGAAAGAATTTAAAAATTTCTTCAAAACATGAATAGATGGGAGGGGGAAGTGGGTTCTAAGGAGCAACGGAGAGATGCAGTGGGGGAAGGGAGTAATAAAGGGAATGAAGGGGAAAACGATAGCAGGGACACCAATAAAGCTGTGGAGTAATTTAGCAACATAAAATGCATTTATGGTTTCCTTTTGATTTCCAAGAGCAGATTCTAAAGCTAGGTTTCTTTATAGGCTTCACAAACTCCATGAATGATGGGGAGTTGATGTATCCTCCTTGGTAATTTTTGAAGTTGAGAAGAGTAGGAGACAGGAGGGGGGGCAGGAGTGAATAGGGAGAGAGAAGAGTTAAAAAAAGGATCACAAACTCATAGATTAAAAGCTGGAAATGACCTTAGACATCATCATCATCCAATTTCTCATTTTAAAGATGAGGAAACTGAGACCTAGAGAGGTCAAATGACTTGTTCAAGGTCATACAGGTTGCAGATGTCAGAACCAGGATTCAAACCTACATCTTCTGACTCCAAGTCCAGTGTTCTTCCTAATATAAGGTGGGGGGAGGGAAAGAGAAGAGAGGAGTAGAAGTGGGAGGAAGACAAGAGGATGGGGAGGAAAAGAGGTAGGGAGAGAAAGGAGGACAAAGAGGTGAGAAGAAAAAGGAACAGAAGAAAAAGAATGAAAGTCAGAGAGGAGAAAAATTGCAGGAAGGAAAGGAGTAGAAGTGACATAAGAGGGAAGGAGAGAAGAGGAGATAAAGAGGAAGAAAAAAAAGAGGAAATCTCAGAAAGCAGGAGGGAGGGAAAGGAAGAGACGAAAAATGAGTGTTTTATATTTTATCATGGGGTTAGCTGAACTGTGACTGGATCTTAATTCTAGGCCATTATGTGCACACTCCTTCACACTGATCCTGGAACAATTAAAAAATAAAAATATATGGTGCTGGTGGCTTTGTGAAAGGGAAGGGAATCTTAAACTTCCTCTCAGGCTGTTCTGAGTGAATAAAGAAAACCTCTGCATCACTCTACCATCCCATTCAACCTGAATACAAAGAAATGACTACAGTGAGTTACAAGGAAATAATTCCAGGGAGAATTTCTAGGGCGTCATAAACCAAGAGAGCAGAACTGGAGTGGATTAAGATGCTGCTGAATTTCAGGAATATAATTATTTTCTTTCAACACTTCTCATTTCAATCTTATTTTTAATATGATTCCAAGGTGCTTTGATTTAAAATGATTTTACTTTTATTAAAATAAGTACTTTTTCATTAGTCCTAGGAGACATTCCTAAGGCAAAGGGCATTTTTATTTTCCAATTTTTTCCTTCAGTTTTACAAAGGCTTCTCATGCATCACTGCTCTGTATTACAAAGTTGGAGGGTACCTCCCCCCCCCAAAAAAGGAAGCTCATTGAAGCTGCAAGCAGCCCTAAAAGCTGCTAGGAGATGGAATTCATTGGTCTAAAACTTCTTATTGCTGGAATGACTGGCTAAGAGAGGATGGCTGGACAACACCAAAGTCTACCAGAGAGACAAGGCGAGCCCAAGTCATTTCCCAAACCCAAGAAAAGAAGATAAAAGATTAGGTTTCATTATTTCCCAGCTTAGCTTACTTTAGCTTTTAGATGATACAAAATATGCTCTTTTTTTTCCAACATGACCACATGACTCAAATCGTAAAGGTTGAATGCTAACATGGTTTTCAGAGTATGAAATGGTACGTGATAGAGATAAAATATATAGTCATGAGTGTTGGTGCTGAAAGAGACTTTAGAGCTCATCCAGACCACCCCCTCATTTTACGTATTGGAAAACATGAGCCAAGTGAGTTTTCCGATGTCACACAACTGGTAGCAACCCAAGACAAAGACCTCTGAACAAATACCTAGGGCTCCTGAATTATACAACACATCATTCATTGTATCACACCATCCCTTAGCCCTTGCTTATATAAATGTCAAGCACTTACAAATCCTACTGTTTGGTTTGGCCCAAAATATTTTTTCTCCCTAACAAAGTAAGGTAGAGGCCATGAAGTATAAAGAAGAGTGTTGGGTTTGGAATCATCCTGAATTCTTGTCCTGCCACATAGATTTACAAACAATATGAAAGGAAAGAAAAGAGGAAGGGAGGAAAGGAGGGAGGAAGGAAGGAACAAAGCAATGAAGGAAGGAATGCAGGAAGAATGGAAGGAAGGAAGGAAGGAAGGAAGGAAGGAAGGAAGGAAGAATTAATTTCTCTACTGCAACTGCCACAGACAGGTTGCAATCTGTGTGCACAAGTTTCCTAGACTAACAAAATTATAGATCTTTTGAGTATTTGTGCAAAATACGATACTTGCACCCATTATCCACCAGTCATAAGGCTTGGACCTGGAAGCTATCTCTCACTATAGCAAAATGCACAGAACATTCCTATCCTTATGGGAGTATATCCACCTGACAAATTAAGGAAGGAAACAAGCATATTTTTGTTCACCTATTTTGTGCTATGTACCATTCTAAATACTTTCCAAATATTATCTCATTTGGTCTTCACAAAAATCCTGTAAGATAGGTGTTTTTATTGTCTGTTTTATAAATAAGGAAACTGAGGCAGACAAGTTAAATGACTTTCGCAGGGCCACACAGCTAGTCAGTATCTGAGGCCAAATTTGAAGTCAGTTCTTCTTGACTTCAGGCCCAGTGTTTGGTCCACTACACCAACTAACTAATTGCCTCAGGAAGATAACTACATTGATCAAGAACTCAATGCTCAACTTGAAGACACAATATAATTCTCTTCTTGTTATGCCTCTTTGTCATGAGGCATAATGTTATGCCTCATGTTATGCATCTTTGTCATGACAGATCCAAACAAGTCTCAAGCCTGATCATAATAATAACATAATGAAAATAACAGTAATAAATGTTTACTTAATTGTATTTTGAATTTAAATTGCACAATTGTTGAATTACCATCTAGAACAACTGCAAAATAAGAGAGAAGATTCCTAATCAGCTTTTTGGCAGCAAATTCATCAGGAGCAGAAAGAAAAGTCATGTGAAAAGGGAATTTTTCTGGGTGCCACTGATCTAAAGGACAGAAAGGCTCTCCATAGGGATGACCTATTTGGACACATGTACAAGACTGGTAGAAAGATGTCAGATCCATGTAGAAAAAAGTCAAAATGTCTACCTACTAGGGCCATTTCCTCATGTAGACTGGAAGGCAGCTATGGTAATAGCTACATAATAATACATACATAAAAATACATAATAATAATGTACTGGGGATAAAATTTCAGTGAATTGGAATGATGATCCAGGGGACATACAGGTCTGTGAGCATTTCTAGCTAGCTTAATTTTCTAGTTAACTTAGGGTCAAGTAAAAAGTATTTTTAATGAAACTTCCTAAAATGACTGAATTTCCTCTTCTGATTTAGAATTAAACTATTCTGACCAAAAGCCATTCATCTTTTTTTGTTTTTTAATGATGATTCATCATATTAGAATGCTTCAGGTTAACAATCTGAACATCAATTCTCATTCAAATGAAATCAACTGACTATGGGCTTATCACTAAAGATTCAAAGACAGAAATGATGCAAGTCCCACTTTAGTGTATTCTACAATATAGGACAAGCATATACACACTCACACACTACAACAGGAGAGAGAAATATCATTTTAAGTACTATAGAAAAAGGATTATGAGATTTCACAAGTGGTATTACATTCACACCAAAATTCAAATAATTCATGGATAAGGTTTCACTGTAGTTGAACTTTGAAAGGGCAAAATTTTAGAGGGCAGAGAAATGGGGAGTCCATGCCATATCTGGGGCACAGAATAAGCAAAGACATGGAAATGTAAAAGGGCAATAAAAGAAGGGGCAGGGGGTAGAGCCAAGATGGTGGTATAGAAGCAGGAAAACTCCATGAGCTCCCCCCATAACCACCTCAAATACCTATAAAATATGACTCTAAACAAATTTTAGAGCTACAGAACCCACAAAGTGACAGAGAGAAACAAATCTCCTGCTGAAGGTGGCCGGGCAGGCATACAGGAAGGGTCCATAGCAGCACACTGTGAGCTGAGCCCAGCCCCACATGAGCCCAAGGTTTTACCCCCAGGGTGGCCCCAACAAGCAGCGGCTGGAGAGAACTTCAGGAGAGTAGATCACCAGCAGCAGTGGCACTTTCCAGAATTATCAACTCATAAATGCCAAAGACAAAGTAAAAGGTCAGTGTGGACTTTGTAGGAAGAGGGGGACTGAGAGCATGGTCTGGCCACTGCCCCTAGGGTGAGAAGGCTAGAAGTGGTGGAGGCTCTTCGGCTGTGCAGCTGCCTCCACGTGGCTGCTTCAGAGCTCCTGGCCTGTTGATCATAAGGAGCCCAAGCAACTGTTCAGAAGCTAATTGCTCTTGCTTTAACATGTTTGAATCTGGATCACCATCTTGGGTGAAGGTCCTAAGGTGTGTTACCAATGAGCCAGAGCCTGTGGGGGCTGTAGAGAGAGCACTCAACTAATAGCTCTGGCAGCTATGAAAACCCCAGCAATTTGGGACAAAGCTCTCCTCTTTGGAAGCAGAGTTCTACTGTGGCAAAGCACTCAAAAGTCAAGTAATTGAGTGGCAACATGAGCAAGCAAAGAAAGCAAAGCAAGCACAGCAATCCAACTTTAGACTCCTTTTTAGGAGACAAAAAGGATCAAAGCATGGAAAGGGAGGAAAACAATGAACTCAGAACTCCTGTATCAAAAGCTTCAAAGAAAAATATAAACTGGTTACAGGCCATGGAGGAGTTCAAGAAGGATTTTGAAAATCAAGTAAGAGAAGTGGAGAAAAAACTGGGAAGAGAAATGAGAATGATGCAAGAAAAATCTTGAAAAGAGAGTCAATGACCTGATTGAAGGTTAAAAAATAGATTAACTCAAATGGCAAATGAGGCCCAAAAAGCCAATGAGGAGAAGAATGCCTTAAAAAGCCAAATTTGCCAGATGGAAAAAGAATTTCTAAAGCTCACTGAAAACAATAATTCCTTCAGAATTAGATTGGAGAAAAATGGAAGCTAATGACTTTATGAGAAATTAAGATACTTTTAAACAGATACAAACAAATGAAAAAACAGAAGTCAATGTGTAATATCTCATTGGAAAAACCGCTGACCTGGAAAATAGATCCAGGAGAGATATTTTTTAAATTATTGGACTACCTGAAAGCCATGATCAAAAAAAGAACCTAGAAATCATGCTTCAAGAAATTCTCAAGAAAAATTGAGATATTTTAGAACTAGAGGGCGAAATAGAAATTGAAAGAATTCACCAATCACCTCTTGAAAAAGATCCCAAAAAGAAAACTTCCAGGAATATTATAGCCAGATTCCAGAGTTCTCAGATCAAGGAAAAAATATCACAAGCAGCCAAGAAGAAACAATTTGAATATTGTGGAAACACAATCAGGATAACACAAGATCTAGTAGCCTCTACATTAAGGGATTGAAGGACATGGTATATGATATTACAGAGGTCAAAGGAGGTAGGATTAAAACCAAGAATCACCTCTCCAGCAAAACTGAGTATAAAGTCTCAGTGAAAAATATGGTCATTCAATGAAATAGAGGACTTTCAAGCATTCTTGATGAAGAAAACAGTGTTGAATAGAAAATTTGACATTCAAATCCAAGAAGCAAGAGAAGCATGAGAAGGTAAACAGGGAAAATAAATCATAAGGAACTTATCAGAATTGAATAATTACATTCCTACATGGAAAAACAATAACTGTCACTTATGAGACTTTTCTCAGAATGAGGATAGTTGAAGGGAAAATAAATGTGTGTGTGCATGTATGTATGTATGTGTGTATGTATACATACATATATATCTCTATAGGAGGGTATATGCGTGTATGAATATATATGTGAGTGTGTGTATATATGTATACAGGTATACATAGACAGATGGCACAGGATCAATTGAATAGGAAGGGATGATATTTTAAAAATAAAACTAAGAGGTGAGAGGAATACAATGAGAGGAGATAAGGAGAGACGAATAAGGTAAATTACCTCGTATGAAGGAGGCAAGTGAAAACTGTTACAATGGAGGGGAAGAACAGGAAGGCAAAAGGGAATGGGTCAACCTTACTCTCATTAAATTCAGCTTAAGGAAGGAATAACATATACACTAAATGAGTATCTTACCCTACAGGAAAGTAGGGGGGAAGGGGATAAGAGGGGGGATGATAGAAGGGAGAGCAGGTTGGGGG
>CM053580.1:440358440-440372035 GCA_028627135.1 Pseudochirops cupreus | reverse complement strand
AGGTTCAGGGTCAAAGTAGAAAATAGAACAAGTGGGGGGCAGGATAGGATGGAGGGAAATGTAGTCAGTCTTTCACAATATATCCACTATGGAAATGTTTTGTATAACTACACATGTACAGCCTATATTGAATTGCTTATCTTCCCAGTAAGAGTGAGTGACAAGGGAAGAAGGGAAAGAATCTGGAATTCAAAGTTTTAAAATCAAATGTTTAAAAATATTATTATTGTCATTTTTTTTTACATGCAACTGGGAAATAAGATATACAGGCACTGGGATATATGGAGATCCATCTTGCCCTACTAGAAAGTTAGAGGGGAATGGGGGCAGATATAGGAGAGAGCAGATTAGGGGAGGGGGTATTCAGTGGGATCCCTGTTTTGGGGTGGGGGGTAGAGGACAGATGGAGAGAAAATTTGTAACTCAAAATCTTGTGGAAATGCATGTTGTAAACTAAAAATAAACATAAAATTTATTTTAAAAAAAAGAAGAGAAGGGGCAGGGTGGAAAGTAGTCCAACAGAGTTTATTTAAAAAAAAAAAAGAGGTATGAAACAAAGTTGGAAAAGTAGATTGGAGCCAGTTTGTAGACGGCCTTGAATGTTTGAATCATGAGTTTATAATATGTTTGCTAAGAAGTAAAGAGGCACTAAAGGATTTTGAGTAAAAGGATGCCATAATCTTGGACAGCTAGGTGGTATAGTGGACAGAGCGCCCTAGCTGACATCAAAAAGACTCATGTTCCTGAGTTCAAATATGATCTTAGACATTTATTATCTGTGTGACGCTGGGCAAGTCACTTAACCCTGTTTGGCTCAGTTTCCTCATCTGTAAAATGAGCTAGAGAAGGAAATGGCAAACTACTTTTTTGCCACACACACACACACATACACGCACCCCCGTAAATGATTAATGAAGAGTTGGACATGACAGAAAAAACTGAACAGCAATAATCACCTACCTTAGGGACATTTGTTTTGATTAGATTTTCTAGTAGTAGTGTTGGATATACCCTTTCCCACTAAACTTCTTTTTATAATTTAAAGAATATTGATGTCTCCTAGAAAGCTTGCTAAAGCTAGAGTCCTCCTTGACTACAAAGAATGTTTTATTTATATCTTTGTAACCTTATCACTCAGCGCAGTGCCAGGCATATAAAAGGTGTTTAATAAGTATTCATTAAACAACTAATTGATTGAGACCCAGTTTATCTATCTATCTGTCTGTCTGTCTATCTATCTATCTAATCTACTCCTCTAGCTCAGTCCCACCATTACCTCTAGTGAATTAATCAGAACCCTTCTAGTTAGGAATCAGCATGGCCCAAGAGAAAGAATACTCTACCTAGAGTCAGGAGGAACCTAATTCTAAATCCTGACTCTGATATTTACTACTCTTATATTCTTGGGCAATTCATTCAACCCCTCCAAGCCTTCATTTCCTGATACATAAAAACTATATTATCAATATAATAATATTGGAAATAATTTACCTCTTGGGGTTGTTGTAAGTAAAATATTTGGCTAAATTTAAGGTATTATGCTAACATGAGTATGTATTCTTTCTATATTTAGATATATTGCATCTCTCATTCCATTTGGTGATTACCTTTCCTTTGAATTCTGTCCCTCATCTGGGTGAGAGGTAGGGAATATAATGTCAGAGGTGAGGGAATCACTTCAGACAATACTTGTAGGTGCTAAGGATGCACATATTTTTAAAGCGCCTATTCTTTGCCACCCCTTTATTATTGTTTTACTTTTTCTTTCTGTCCATTTGCCCTTTTTTTTCCAAACTGAAGAGCCCACAAAGTATGTCTGCAGTCATGTGAAGTGCATTATCACATTAGTGCTACTTACAGCAGAAGTAGCCCCATAATCAGATTATATCTTGCCTCATAGCCTTAAAAGAAACATTGCTGCTGTCAGGTATTTTTACAACCAGATGGCCATACTTTCTTGGACTAGGGAGTGGTACAATCTAATGGAAAGGTGCTAACAAGGCTCAAAATCACAGAAAACATGGATTTTGAGCCTTCCAGCTACTGATGTTTCCTTTGGCACACATCACAACCCAGAAGTAACCTGGGTTCTGAGAAGGAAGTTGTAGTCTTTCCATGCATGTACAGACACTGAGAATCATCCAGAAGTTCAGAAATATGAAATGGCTAAAGCTCAAATCCTTGTTCTGGTGTCTCTTAAAGAAAATTCCAACTCATCACAATCTGCACAGAGCAGCTCCAGTTATATTCTCTGCTGCTAAGTTGTTGCCCTGGGTCTGTCACACTAGCAAACTCAAGAAACAATTAGCTTGATTTTCCTTTTTTGTACTTACCACTTGACTGACTGACTGACTGACTGAACTGAATTGAACTTGACTACACACAGATAGCTGATTCCTAAATGACTCTTATGTTGGCAACTGGTGATTTTCTGTCTGTCAATATAGAGTCAGTTTCTTGGGCGGGAGTGTATGTGTGTGTGCGTGTGTGAGAGACAGAGACAGAGACAGAGAGACAGAGGAAAAGAGAGAAGGGGGGAGAGAGAGAGAGAGAGAGAGACAAAGAGAGATGGTTGATGCTTACCAAGTTCGAAATTCAGTGCCTTCTAACTCTAAAGTATGTCATGTTATGCAAATGAGGTTTCTGAGTTATGTACAAACCTTTGGCCACTTTCATTCCCTTGTCTCAAATGACCATTTTTTCAGCATAGTTTTTCCTCCCCTGTGCCCACTTTGATATGGAAGTCACTAACTTAATATTAAAGAATTTGTTTCCTTCCTGCTCTATTTGTTTCTACTAATCATGAGCACTGGGAGAGAAGACACAAAGGCTTCTGAAATGTCTTCTTGTTGCCTATGAGGGAAACAATACCATTGACTCTGCCTACTCCTTTCTTTACCCCTCTGAGCAGAAACTGTGAGTCCATCCACCATTTGTATATGACTTTCTATTTCACTGAAATCAAGAATGTCCATGAGAATGTGCTTCCATTCCTCTAGTGTCTGTCAATATTTTGCTTAGAGATAAAAATTTGAGCAATATTACAGTACTTCTAATTATGGAAATTATAATCATATATTAGTTAAATTCTTACAGCTTGATAGGTACAATATATTCAAAATGCAAGTTCTGTCTTCAAGGTACTTGAGTTGTACAGAATAGGGAATATGGTGGGGAAAAACCCCAAAATTATCATGTGGTTTGCCTCTTCAAGTCTGCTATTAACTCAATGTACAACCCTAACCAGTTATGCTAATTTGTCACAACCATTGATGAAACAGTTTGATAAAGCAGACAAAGAACTATGCTGGCCTCAGAGCTTGAAAGGCCTGGGTTAAAGGCTTACCTCTGACACCTCCTGGCTAAGTGACCCTGAGTACTTAAGTCCCTTTCAATCAATCAATCTCTAAATATTTATTAAACACCTACTATTTGTCAGGCATTGTAGTGAGAGTTGGGAATGAAAAAAAAGAAGAGGCAAAAGACAGTCTCTGCCATCATAATTTAGTGGGTGAGACAAACTGCAAACAAGTATACACACGTGTACACAAACATGTATGTTTTATATACACATATATATGTGATAAATAGCAGATAATTAATAAAGGAAAGATACTAGAATTAGAAAGGGTTGAGGAAGGCTTGTAGTAAAAGATAGAGTTTTAGTTGGGCCTTAAAGGAAACCACGGGAGTCAGTAGACTGAAACAAGGAGAAAGAGCAGTACTGGCAGAGCGGCAGTCACAGAAAATGCTGAGAGATGGAGTGCCTTGTTCATGGAACAGTCAGGAGGCCAGTGTCGCTGGACTTAAAATCATGCAGCAAGGAGTGAGGTGCTAAAGATGGGCAAGACAGGAGGAGGCTAGAATATGGGGAGCTTTGAATGCCAAACAAAGCATATTGAATTCAATCCCGATTTAGTGAGGGAAGGAGGGGGAAGCATGCCATGATCAGACCTGAGCTCTAGGAAAATCACTTTGGTAGCTGAATGGAGGATGGATTAGAATGGGGAGACAAGAAGACCAACTTAACATCTCAGTGCTCTAAAACTGTAAATTGTAGAGAAAGTATTGACCAGCATTTGAAAGAGAGTTTTCTTATCTGGGTGGTTCCTGCGTCAATGAATTCACAGATCCAGTCTCTATCCTTGTCCTCTATCATTTCTTTGGAGGGGCAGTGTAGACTAATAGGTACAAGTCTTGCCTATGATGCATACTGGCTGTGGGACCTTGGACAAGTCACTAAATCAATGCCCAGATAACCTTTAATAACATAAGATGCAACATAGCCAAAGAACTATCTTAATAGATCTTTGGACCAAAACCCGTAGATCATAACCATACTTTCCTGCATGCTCTAGGTCACTTTGTTTTAAAGTACAGTACCAACAAATGCTCCCACGAAGGTCCTGAGGGCAAAAATATTGATTGGCTCAGGCAATAGTAAATCATGATTGAAGGAAAGGTGTTTAGGACTCATGGCAACTGTTGGACACCTTTATGGAGCCCCCATTACTTCCCACCCACCAGGATAAAAGGATTATTCTGAGAGCGAGACACTGATTTCTGCTTAACCAAAAGCTACCTGCTGGGTTTGTTTTTCCCTTCACCCATGTCCTCAAATCTAAGACCATGAGAATTTTTCTAGGTACTTAATTTTGAATTAATGCCCTTGTCTTCCAGTTTCTGACATTTTCCCTTCCTCTTTCCCCTAATAATATCCATGGTCCATATTTCAAAATATTGCAGCTTGCTAAATATGGATAGATTAGACAGAAAGATAGATAGATAGATAGAGAGATAGATAGATGGACAGATGGATGGATATATAGATATATGTGTGTATTTTATATATATACATATATACTGTATATGACAAGTGTGTGTGTGTATATATATATGTATATGTATATGTGTGTGTGTATGTGTCATATACAGTACACTTTGAGTGAAATGTAGATCCCCTTACTCTGGGGAGGTGACCAATCACAGTCACAATATGATGGAGAGAGGGAGCCACAGATATATTTGCTCCCTCAGTGCCTTCTTAACATACCAGCAGAACACGTACCATTTAAGAAAAGGGTCCCCCAGATATCTTGCATAATTCTTTCTATAGGTTTTGCCATGCACCAAAGACTTACTTGAGTGAGTTCTTCTCTTTCCTTTAATAAGCAAATTCTTCCCAAAGGAAAGATTTAAATTTAAATATAAAATAAACATAATATAAAAAAAGAATTGAAGGAATATGGATAGGCAATGAGGAAACAAAACTATCACTCTTTATAAATGATATGATGTTATACTTAGAGAATCAACTAAAAAGCTAGTTGAAACAACTTTAGCAAAGTTGCAGGATATAAAATAAAATCACATAAAACATCAGCATTTCTATATATTACCAACAAAATCTGGCAGGAAGAAAGAGAAAGATAAATTCCATTTAAAATCACTACAAATACTTTGGGAGTCTAGCTGCCAAGACAAACACAAGAACTATATGAACACAATTACAAAACCCATTTCACACAAATAAAGACAGTTTTAAACAATTGGAGAAATATTAATTGCTGATGTGTAGGAAAAGCCAAAATAAGAAAAAAGTCAATGCTATCTAAATTAATTTACCTATTCAGTACCATACTTATCAAACTACCAAAGAATTAGTTTATAGAGCTGGAAAAAAAATCATAACAAAATTCATCTGGAAAAACAAAAGGTCAAGAATGTCAAGGGAATCAATAAAAAAAATGTGAAAGTAGGCAGCCTAGAAGTACCAGATTTCAAACTATATTCCAAAGCAATAATTATCAAAAACAATCTGCTACAGGCTAAAAAATGGAATGGTGGATCAGTGAAATGGATTAGGTTCACAGTATACGGTAGTAAATGGCCGTAACAATCTGCTGCTTGATCCAAGCTTTGGGGGCAAGAATTCACCATCTGCCAAAAATTTTTGGGAAAACTAGACAACGGTTTAGCAGAAAGCAGGCATAGACCAACATTTCACAAGGTATACGAAAATAAAATCAAAATGAGTAAATGACTTAGAAACGAAGGACAATGTCATAAGTAAACTAGGGGAGCAGTGAAAAATTTCCTTGTCAAATCTATGGATAAGTGAAAAGTTTATTTCCAAACAAGAGATAAAGAGGATCATGGGTAGTAAAATTGAGAATTTTGATTACATAACACAAAAAAATTTTACATAAACAAAACTAACGCAGTCAAAATTAGAAGGAAAGTAGGAAACTGGGAGATGGGATAGGATTTACAGCAAGCTTCTCTGCTTAAGTCCTAATTCCTCAAGCATATAGGAAACTGAGTCAAATTTATACAAATGTGAGCCATTCTTCAATTGATAAATGGTCAAATAATATGAACAGGCAGTTTTCAGAAGAAGAATCAAAGCTATCAATAGTCACCAGAAAAAAAATCTCTAAATCACTGCTGATTAAAGAAATGTAAATTAGGGGCGGCTAGGTGGCACAGTGAATGGAGCACCTGCCCTGGAGTCAAGAGGACCTGAGTTCAAATTAGGCCTTCCTTAGAGATGTGAACTGATCCAATCATTCTGGAGAGCAGTTTGGAACTAAGACCAATATGCTATAAAACTGTACCTACCCTTTGATCCAGCAATACCATTACTAGGTCTCTATCCCAAAAAGATTTAATAAGCAGGGAACAGGGGAGGGGAGGAGAACATATTTGTACAAAAAAAATCCATAGCAGTTCTTTTTCTTAGTTTACTAAGAATTAGATATTGAGGCAACATTTATTGATTCAGGAATGACTGAACAAGTTGTGTATATGATTGTAATGAAATACTATTGTGATATAAGAAATGAGCAGGATGGTTTCAGTAAAACCTGGGAAGACTTATACAAACTGATGCAAAGTGAAGTGAGAAGACCCAGGAGAACATTGTATGCATTAACAGCAATAATGTAACAATTATCAATTGTGAAAGACTTAGCTACTTTGATAAATACAATGATTCAAAACAATTCCTGAAGGACCTATTATGAAAAATGTTATCCATCTCCAGAGAGAGAACTGATGAACTCTGAGTACAGATTGAAGCATACTTTTTCACTTGGATTGTGTATGTGTATGTGGGAGGGGTCTTTTACAGCATGGCTAATATGAGAATATGTTTCACATGACTTTACGTGTATACCCCATTCTCACATGTATATCATATCCTAGGTGGGGAAAAGGTTAGAAAGGGAAAGAAGATGGAACTCAAATTTTTCAGAAATTGATGTTTAAAATTTAAAAATATAACTGGGAAATATGTAACAAAATAAAAAAATATATATATACATATATATATATAATTTTTTAAAAGACATGACCACAGGATACAGAAGAGTAGAGTTGAGGGCTTGTGATCTATACCAGTGGTGTATCCATTCTGCTGAGATCATAGATCCACTGGAACCTAAAACGAACAGTATTGACAGTCACATATTCCATAGTCTTCCTGCTATCTCATTTCTAACAATGAATTGCTTTTTCTAGCCATTCTGTCTACATCCAAACACTGAAGACACAACAATAGCTCAAACACTATTCAAGTTAGAGTCTGGCAGATAGTACCAAATACCTCCATAAGGTCAATGTACTGCACTCAACTTTTCCCTAAGCTGCTCCTACATATGGCACATAGTGAAGATTTTTGTCAGCTACTCCATGTCATGATCTGCAGCCACACTAAAGTTCCAAAACTGTGAAATTGATCTTGCTGATAATGGAACTCATCAGGGATTGAGAACTGTCAGATTTCATGATAATAGTCATAGGTAATTTTCTGACCTTTTTTCTTAAAGATATTGATGATAGTAGCACATTAAGAGTCCTGGGAAGTTTTCCTTGGCAATGTTAGGCTTGTGGAAAAAGCCTCTTTTGCTGTAGACTTTTTACTCTTTTGCTCTTTATTGGAAAAATCATGGTATGCATCAGGTATGGGAAGAAGGGCGACTTGCCTCTATCACAGCTTCTGGCAATCATAGTCATGTCTCCTAAAGTCATAGCTACACTTTCATTATAGGGAATTCGTTACCTATCAAAGCATTCTCAGCTTCAAATTTTATTGAAGGCAACTGTAGCTATATATTGAAGGGATGTGTTGAGATTTTGTGAGGCTCTAGGAACTCAAAGAAAGGTAAGAAAGGCATTGGCCAGAATAGTTGAGAAAGAATTCATGGAAAAGACAGTTCATGAAAGAATAGGTGAATAAATATGTTGTTTACTATGATCCCACCCCACTCATGATGCCTGTTCCCCCCTCCACACCAGGTTATAGAATCAATCAATCAACTAGCATTTCTAAGGAGGTTTTTTTCCCCTAGCATCTTGGCATAGATGCTAGAATGGTTTGCCATTTCCTTCTCCAGCTCATTTTATAAATGAGGGAACTGGGGCAAACAGGGTTAAGTGACTCGCCCAGGGTCACACAGCTAGTAAGTTTCTGAGGCCGGATTTATTTGAACTCAGAAAGATGAATATTCCTGACTCCAGGCCTGGCACTCTCTCCACTACACCACCTAGCTGCCAACTATGAGCTAAGTACAAGGAATAAAAAGACAGAAAGAAAGCAATCCTTGCCTTCTACATTAGTTTACATTCTAAGGGAGGAGATAATATGTACATGTGTAAGTATATATAAGACAAATACTTTGTGGTAGAAGGCAATACCAACCCGGGGGATCCAAGATGAACATCATGTAGAAGGCAGGCCTGAGATGAGTTGTAAAGGCAACAGGGGATTTTAAGAGGAAAATATTAGGAAGAAATATGTTATAGGAATAGGGAATGCCAGTGCAAAGGAATGGAGAAAGGAAATGCAAAGTGCTGTATGAAGAACAGGAAGAAGGTTAGATTGACTGGACCCAAGAGTGTAAGGAGAAGATCTGACCCTCACCAACTGAGAGGGATGTTTGTATGCAAATCTCATTAACTTTGAAATATGTAAATTAGCTTAGCATGGTGCCTGGCATTCAGTCAACTCTAATACATGAATGTATAAATGAATAAGTGAGTAAATAAATGTTTATTAACTGACTGACTATGAGCTGAGAATGCCTTTAAAGGAAGAACGTAGTCTAATGATATAGCCTCTAAGTTTATAGATTTCTATGATCTAGGAGGTTCCCTCACATAGCAAGATATGTTCTAACCTCATCCTTAGGATGAGACCTGTCCCAAAAGAGAGGGGTTAGATTTGCTCTTTTTTTTTATAAACCATAAAGCACGCTACAAATCTGAGTTGTCACTATCATCATTATTGTTTCTGCTGTTTTGAAGATTGCATACATTTTCATTACATGAAAACATATAATTCTCCCCAACCCCACAGAAACCTCTGGTAGGTTTCCTTCTATGCTTGGATGGATATATGTGTGTGTGTGTGTGTGCGTGTGTGTGTGTGTGTGCATGTGTGTGTGCGTGTGTGTGTGTATCACATATACACACACACGCGCACACACACATATGTGTGTATGTGAATTTATATCAACCTCTTCCCCAAAAACCTGTACATAAATATGTAAATCAAGGTGCCTAGCATTGGCAGAAGTACCTCCTGACTCTGAGGGACCTGTTATGACATAGTCACAGAGCTCCTAGCAGCTGTCTTCCTTCTCCCACAGTCTCATACAAACCCTCACATCTTTCAGGATTTAACTCAAATACCATCTTGGAATTTTAAGTACAATATGCTATCTAAGATTCTATAAGGGAGAAGTAATAAACATCTAACATGCAAAAATCCTAAAATGGATTTTTTACTCATTCGTTTAGCCATGTATATGTGTTTACTTGTTCATATAGCTATATGTGTATATGTGTGTGTGCATATATATACATATGTACACAATACACATATATTATATATATATACATATATATAATACACACACACACACACACATACACACACACATACACACACACACACACACATATATATATTCAGTAGTAAGCAATATTGTTTTACTTACATTCCTTAGAGTGAGGAAGGATAGCAGTTTTAGTCAGAGGATTCTAAAAAACAAAACATAGTCTTGTGTAAATACTTGACAGGGATATAGAACCAGAGAGATGAGATATTATGGAGAGCACAGCAGACATTAAAGTTTTGTTGGCCCTGTCACAGAACACTGGAGCCAAACCAGTGAGCTTTCCCATAAGGCAATTCCCCTATATAGTCACTGCTCGTTTTTTTGTTGTTGTTTCTCCTGGAGGGTGTAGCCATGAAAGCCTGAAGTGTGTGAACTGAGTCCTTCTCTGTCCCAGATGAGGCAATTAATTGCTAGCAGCTGAGCTCTTAATTCTATTCTTGACTGACTAGAAGGAAGAGAGGAAAAATCTGAGAGAGCCTTCTCTTATTCACTCCCAGTGAAGTACATCAACTACTTCCCATTGAAGAAACTTTTTTAAAAAGGTTAAGAAACATTTAAGGGAAAAAAAAGATATTTTTCTTAGAGCCCAAGAAAGTATGAACTACCCCATCATCCTTCAAGTTCAAAGATGAAATGCCATTTCCCAGACGAACTTTTCCATTGGCAGAAATTGTATCTATTCAACGTACAATACCACATCAAACACAAGGGATGTTTGCAAAAGGATAGCCATTATCTGCATCGTGGTCATAACAGCACATAAATATCAGACAGTCCCATAGCAGTCATCAGAGTGGCTCAGAGGCTTCAAAAGTTCACTCCACCTTCAATACACTGATGCTTCAAGGGATCTGTGATGTCATTAAGGTGGGTACTTCCTTTGCTGGTGTAGATCAATCTATCCATGTAATCTTATTCTTCATTAATAGAAGCATATGGAGTTAAGATCAAGCATAAGATAAAGGAAGTCCTTCTTTGCATTGGTCTATGTAGTCATACCACATCTGAAATACTTCTGAATACATCTGAAATCTTGTTTTGGATACCAAACGTTCAGAGAAGCGTTGACAAGTTAGGTGATACCCAGAAGAAAGTGATCAGGATATTGGGAACTTATGAAATAATTTTGTAGGAGGAAGAGTTAAGGGAACTTAGCCTAGGAAAAATTTAAATTGGATATGATAACTACATGCAAATGTTTAGCAAAAGGAGTTATCATGGATGAAGAAGTCTATTTTTACAAGTTGTTCTAAAGATGGGCTTCTTATTCTCTTTGGATCAAGTGTCCCTTTGGCTATCCAGTGAAGTTTTTGGATCCGTCTTCTAAATTATTGTTGCCAGTATTAACAACTGAGGTAAATATTAAATTTCATTTAGAGGTAAAACTGCTGAAATCTATCCATGGACTCCTTGAGGATATGCAGACCCATTAGTGTACTGGTAAATGCTTAACAACCAGCTGTTCAAAAAATATATGCATGAAACACTTTGAAACTTAATCTGATTTATTAATATTTTTCCATTAGTATTTTTTTCCTAGACAATCAATGAATTAAGTACTAATTTGTAGCATTTGCTGGTTTTCAAGGCGTAAATGCTGACATTGAAACTTTTAACGATCAGCTGCCAGGAGCCAGTTCAAACTGGCGCCAGTATACTCCTGCAGGGACCACAAATTTAGAATCCTTGATCTTCAGAGTAGAACTAGGACCAGTGCTTGGAAATTAAAGGGAGAAAGAGATTAGGTCAATGTAAGGAAGAACTTTTTTTAAACAATTATAGGTACCAAACAATGGAACATAAAGGTTTCAAAGTAATGAGTTCCCATTATTGAAAGCATAGAAGACAATGAATAGGTACTTGACTGGGTTAGTGTAAAAAAAAATTAAAAAATCATTACTATTTTCAGAGCAAGAGAGGTTAATCTAGGTGACTTCTGAGATCTAATAGTTCTATTAAACACTGTTTTTATGGAGAACCCTGGCAATATAGAAATTCCATTATTTGAAATTTCATTCATTACAAAGTACCTCAATTCCCTTCTAGCATAGTCCCAAAGTTTCAAATGCTGCCCTATCTACATAGAAAATCACACTAAAGAATTCAAATTGTGAGACCTATACACCAGTGATGTAGATAATGACATAATTATAACTCCAAAATTTGACCAAACGCATGGTAGTTATGCCAATATTTGTTCATTATGGGAAAAAATAAGGAGTATGCTTGCAAAGCAGGCTTCTGAAATGTCATTAACCCTACACACAATAAGGAAGCAAATAACCATGCAAAGAACACATTTGCATAACTAAATAAGGATAACTAGATATAAAACCCCCACTATTCTTATTGATTCTAAATTGATTTTATATTCTAAAACTTCAAATCTTTCTTTTTTGGGGGGGAGGGGAACAGAGGGGTAGGCATAGTCCTCAATAGGAAAAAATGGATATTATTTAATAGAGTGGTCCTCAACCTTCCTAATGCTCAACCCTGTAATACAGTTCCACATGTTGTGGTGACCCCCAACCATAAAATTATTTTTGTTGCCACTTCATAACTGTAATTTTGCTACTGTTATGAATCGTAATGTAAATATCTGATACGCACGATGTATTTTCATTGTTATAAATTAGACATAACCCACAGGTTGAGAATCGCTGATTTAATAGAACAGTGGTTTCCTAACCTGTGGGTCGCAACCCCTTTGGGGGTCAAATGACCCTTTCACAGGGATTGCCTAAAACCATTGGAAAACACATTTCTGATGATCTTAGGAACCGAGACACCACTCCTCTACATGTCTCCAGGTGGGTCCGCCCACGTACAGATACGCCCACATACAAGTATTAAAGGGTCGCAGCATTAGGAAGGTTGAGAACCACTGTAATAGAACATAAGGTTGTGAAATAATCATGAAAATTTGGTCACATTTAAAACTTGGACTTGTCCATGTGAACGTAATCACACATTATACGCATGAAAATTCTTTCTCCCTTTGGGAAAACTTATTCATTTTCCCAAGAAACTGGGCCTCCCACCTCTATTCCTCCAGTTAGTAATGTGGACACTAGACTGTGTCTTAAAATAACCATGCAGCCCCATCTGACACTGTAAGCTTCAAGGTGAGGGAAAGATTGTCAACCACAGGCTTTATAACTGAGCCTTAGGGAAAATGATCAGAGAAGCAACATAGTGTTCCCCAATGCTTACATAAGAGCGGAAGGCTCTATACCTCTTTGTCACTGTAGGAGTTGGCCATTATTCATCTCATTTTATCTATGAGAGATCCAAGGTACTGTATCTTTTCACAAGGAACTAATGGTCAGAATTCCCCTGATAAGTATTATTTGTACCCCCTACCCAGGTGATTTTTGAGGAGGTGCTTCCTGGAAAACTGGTTATAAATGTAATTTAAAATAAACTACCCTAGAAATTAAAGATATATATAAGCATATGAAAAAATGCTCTAAATCACTATTGATTTGAGAAATGCAAATTAAAACAACTTTGAGGTACCACATCTCACCAGTCAGATTGGCTAAGATGACAAAATAGGAAAATGATAAATGCTGGAGAGGATGTGGAAAAATTGGAACACTAATGCATTGTTGGTGGAGCTGTGAACTGATACAACCATTCTGGAGAGCAATCTGGAACTATGCCCCAAGGGCTATAAATAATTGCATACCC